>SJYV01009160.1:447532-509168 GCA_006410875.1 Neotragus pygmaeus | reverse complement strand
ACAAGATCAATACAGAAAAATCAACTGCATAACATAACAACAAATAACTGGAAATGAAAATAAAAACCACAATAAGACTTATAAACACTCCAAAGAAAATAAAATATTTGGCTATAAATTTAGTAAAACATATACAGGATCCACAGGCTGGAAAAACAATGTTGATGAAAGAAATCAAAGAAAATCTAAGTAACTGAAGAAACATACTGTGTTCATGGATTAGAAGACAACATGATAAAGATGTCAATTCTCCCCAAACTGTTCTGCACATTTAAGGCAACTTCTGCCAAACTTACAAGCCTATTCTAAAATTTGGAAAGAAAAGACTCTTTCTAATAGACAGAAACAATTTTAAAAAAGAATGTATGCAGAGCATATTATGTGAAATGCCAGGCTAGATGAATCACAAGCTGAAATCAAGATTGCTGGGAGACCTATCAACAACCTCACATATGCAGATGATACCACTTTAACAGCAGAAAGTGAAGAGGAACTAAAAAGCCTCTTGATGAGAGTGAAAGAGTGAGAAACTGCCTTAAAACTCAACATTCAAAAACAAAGGTCATGGCATCCAGTCCCATCACTTCATGGCAAACAGGTGGGGAAAAAGTGGAAACAGTGACAGATTTTATGTTCTTGGGCTCCAAAATCACTGTGGATGATGACTGCAACCACGACAAGTTATGACAAATCTAGACAGCATATTAAAGCAGAGACATCAGTTCAGTAGTCATGTACCGATGTGAGAGGTGGACCATAAAGAAGGCTAACCACCAAAGAACTCATGCTTTTGAACTGTGGTGCTGGAGAAGACTCTTGAGAGTCCACTGGACTGCAAGATCAAACCAGTCAATCCTAAAGGAAATCTACCCTAAGTATTCACTGGAAGGACTGACCCCAAAGCTGAAGCCTTAATACTTTGGCCATCTGATGAGAAGACCCGACTCACTGGAAAAGACCCTGATCCTGGGAAAGACTGCAGGCAAAAGGAGAATGGGACAGCAGAGGTTAGACAGCATCAGCGACTCAATGGACATGAATCTGAGCAAACTCTGGGAGGTAGTGAAGGACAGGGAAGCCTGGCATGCTTCAGTCCATAGGGCCGCAAAGAGTCAGACACAACTTAGCAACTAAACAACAACACAAGTAGGAGGACTCACTCTTACTAATGCTAACCCTACAGTAATCAAGACAGTATGTTACTGACATAGGAATAGATATATTAATCATATGGACAGGGTAGGAAACCTAGAAACAGACTCAAATACACCCAACTGATTTTTGACAAAATGGTAAAAACAATTCAATGGAGGAGGTGCAATCTTTTCACACATGGTACTGAAACCAGTGAATAGCCACAGGCAAAAAGATGAATGTCAAACTAAACTTCATACTTTATATTAAAATTAACTCAAAATGGATCACAGATTTAAAAGTACAACTATAAAATTTCTAGGAAAAACCACATAAGAACTTTAAGATATTGGGCTAGGGAAAGAATTCTTAGATCTGACATTGAAACCAAAGTGCATAAAAGGAAAAATTAATAAATTGGACCTAATCAAAACCAAAACTTTTCACTCTGCAAAAGACCCTGTTAAGAGCATGAAGAGACAAATTACTGAGAGAAACTACTTGCAAATCACATATCTGACACAGACAAAGAAGACAAATTCTTCTTGCCTGGAGAATCCCAGGGATGGGAGAGTCTGGTGGGCTGCCGTCTCTGGGGTCGCACAAAGTCAGACACGACTAAAGCAACTTAGCAGCAGCAGCAGCAACATCAAAAACAACAAGCAATCCAATTTAAAAAAAAAATTTTTTTTTAATTTTTCAAAGGCAGAGGACCTGGAAAATTTTTCAAAGAAGATATAAAGATTGCCAACAGACATGAAGAAATGCTCCACATCACTAATTATCAGGGGAATGAAATTAGCAAATCCACAATGAGATATCACCTCACACCTGTCAGAACGGTTATGATCAAAAAGACAACAAGTAACAAGAGTCAGTGACGATGTGGAGAAAAGTGAACCTTCATGAACTGCTGTGAATGTTAGCTGATACACCCATCACAGAAAACAAAAAGGGGGTTCCTCAAAAAATTAACCATATGATCCAGCAATTCCACTCTTCCAAAGAAGAATAGTTTTCCAAAGAAAACAAAACACTAATTTGAAACACTCTATGCACCTGTGTTCACTGAAACATTTCCAATAGCCAAGATGTGGAAGAAACTTAAGTGTCCATCAAAAAATGAACAGATATAGAAAATGTAGTATATACATACATATATACACAATGAAATATTATTCAGCCATTAAAAAAAATGAAATCTTGCCAAATGCAACACGGACAGACCTAGAAGGTACTATGCTAAATGAAATAAATCAGAGAAAGATAAACACCATACTATTTCACTAACATGTAGAATCCAAAAACACAGCAAATTAACAAATAGAGTAAAATTGAAACAGATGCATAAATACAAAGAACAAACAAATGACTGCCAGAGGGGAGAGGTTTGGGGGAAAGAAAGACAGTGAGATAGATTAAGAGGTATACATTTCTAGTTATAAAATAAATAAATCAAGGGGATATAATGTACAGCATAGGGAATATAATCAGTAATATTCCAACAACTCTGTATGGTGACAGATAGTTGAGACTCATCTGTGATCTTTTTGTAATGTACAAAAAGAGTGAATCACTATGTTATTCATCTGAAACTAATACTGCAAGTTACAGTTCCAAAAAAAATAATTAAAAATACATATGAAAGTATCAATCTCACTGGTAAAGGTAGATATAGTACAGTACAAATACAGTATAGTACAAATACAGTAAATGTAGTGGATTAATTACCTATACAGCTATCATGTGTGAAGGTTAAAAGACAAAAGTAGTAAAAAGATAACTATAACTACAATAATTAAGTTGAGGGATACACAAGATAAAAAGATGTAAAATTGACATCAAAAACATTAACATGAGGGTGGGTAAAAGGTAGTGCTTTAGAACGTATTCAAACACGTTATCAACTTAAAACAGGTTGTTACATGCTGTTATATACAACACTCATGGTTCAGTTCAGTTCAGTTGCTCAGTCGTGTCCGACTCTTTGCGACCCCATGAATCGCAGCATGCCAGGCCTCCCTGTCCATCACCAACTCCCGGAGTTCACTCAGACTCACGTCCATCGAGTCCGTGATGCCATCCAGCCATCTCATCCTCTGTCGTCCCCTTCTCCTCCTGCCCCCAATCCCTCCCAACATCAGAGTCTTTTCCAATGAGTCAACCACAAAGCAAAAACTTATAGCAGATAAAGAAGTCTGCATATCACAAATGAAGAGGAATAAAAAAGGAAAAACTACAAAACAGCCAGAAAAAAACTAACAAAATGGCATTCAAACGTAAATAGACTAAATTCTCCAATCACAAGAAATAGTGTTGAAAGGATAAAAAAACAAGACCTTATGATATGCTGCCTACAAGAAATTCATTTCAAATATAAGGACACACACAGACTGAAAGTGAAGGGATGGAAAAAGCTATTCCATGTAAATGAAAACAAAAAGAAAGCAGGGGTAGTTATGCTTTCATCAGATAAAATAGACTTTAAAACAAAGGCAGTAATCAGAAAAAAAGGCATTACCTAGAGATAAAGGGTCAATCCAACAAGAAAATGTAACATTTGTAAATATTTATACACCCAACATAAAGGCATTCCCCAGTGGAAGTAAAGACGCTACCCATCATTTATAGGGAACTCTGACTCGTTTTTCATAGAAAGAATCTACAGACAGAATCTAAACTATACTATCTGCTATCAGCATCACCACCATCACTAACCTATAGCAGCACAAGTGAGGGAATCAATAATAGTACCATAAATTCCACAACCTGAGTCAGCAATTCTGTGTTTTTCCTTAATTTCTGAAAAGGTAGTTGTTTCAGTCCATGTGGGCTACTGTAACAGAACACCACTGACTGGGTAGCTAAAAAAACAACAGAAATTTATTTCTCATACTTCTCATAGGCTAGGAAGTCTAAGGTCAAAGTGCAAACATGGTTTGGTGAGGGCCCTTTATCTGGTTGTCACTGTGTCCTCATATGGCAGAAGGGGCAGCTATCTCTAAAACCACTTTTAAAAAGCACTAACTGAATTCATGAGGTCTCCACTGTCATGATTTTCAAGGGCCCTACCTCTTAATATACCACTATCTCTAGGGATTAGGATGTCAACACATGAATTTGGAGAGGACATTCAAACCATGGCAGCAGTCAACCAGATTAAACTAGCTTCAGATAAGAGAATTAGAGTGTTGAAAAAAAAAAAAAAGACATGTAAATTTTGTTAATAGCCTTGCCAAAACTTCCTCTAGCCTAATAGTGCACAGGCTTCAAGGACAGGATATGATACTCCTCTATTCTCTTAGCAACTATCTAAGCCAATAACCAATTTACACTGCATCAAACATTCAAGGAAAGAGAACAGGCAAGATTGCTCAGTAACTCCAAGCACTAACCAGGATTTTAAAGCATATACATTAACCAAAATCCTAGTTCTTTATCTCACTTTAAATGGTATCTTAAAATTCTGATTTAGGTTCAGAAGATTTTTATTTTTATTTTAGGAATAGCAAGTATCACTTATATAAACACCTTGCAAATGGTTACATTTAACAAAAACATTTTGAGATTTTACTTCCTAGGTGGCACAAAGAGCAGAATAAAGAAGTACTTTAAAAATAGGGCAGTCCTAAGATGGCAGAGGAATAGGACGGGGAGACAGCTTTCTCCCCAACAAATTCATCAAAAGAACATTTAAACACTGAGTAAATTCCACAAAACAACTTCTGAATGCCGGCACAGGACATCAGGCACCCAGAAAAGCAGCCCATTGTCTTCGAAAGGAGGTAGGAAAAATATAAAAGACTAAAAAAAGAGACAAAAGAGGTAGGGACAGAGCTCTGTCCCCGGAAGGGAGTCTTAAAAAGAGAAAAGTTTCCAAACACCAGGACAAACTCTCACTGCCGAATCTGTGGTAAGCCTTGGAAGCACAGAGGGCAACATAATAGGGAGGAAAAATTAAGTAAATAATTAAAACCCACAAATTATGAGCCCAATGGTAACTCCCCCAGCAGAGAAGCAGCGCAGATGCCTGCACCCACCACTAGCAAGCAGGGGCTGGGCAGGGAGGCGCAGGCTGCATTGCTTAGAGTAAGGAGCAGGCATGAATGCCCCAAGGGTAATCAGAGCAAACTAATTTGGGCTAGCAAACCAGACTGTGGGATAGCTACCACGCGAAAAGCTCTAACCTAAGACACCGCCAGGCCCGCGCACAGAACAAAGGGCTGAACAGAACTAGCCAGCCAGAGCTGGAACGGGGCAATCACAGCCCCAGAGAGACATTATCTACCAAACTGCAAGCAGGCTTCTTTGCTAACTAAGACTTGCTGGGGTTGTGGACAGTCATCATCCGCCTGAGAAGGTGCGTGCACTGGTTGTACACCCAAAAAACCGAGCAGCAGGGAAGGGAGAGGCGATAGTCTCAGTGACTGCACTCGCCAAACACCTCATCACCGGAGCTGCTCGGGGCTGGGAAGGGCACAAAACACAGGCCCAACCGAGTCTGTGCCTCTGAGTACTACCCAGTGCCTGAACCTGAGTGGCTTAGACCTGGGAGGTGCATGCAGCCCAGGGCCCGCCTCACACAGTTCCCAGTGGAGCAACCTAGAGCCTGAGCAGTGTAGGCAGGGAGAGCACACGTGCCATGAGCAGGGGCAGGCCCAGTGTGGCTGAGACACTGGGAGCACACGCCGGTGCAATTTATTTGCAGCGTCCCTCCCTCCCCACAGCGCAACTGAACAAGTGAGCATTAAAAAAAAAAAGTGTCCACCACCACCTCGCTTGGGTCAGGGCGGAAATCAGACACTGAAGAGACCAGCAAACAGAAGAAGCTAAAACAGAGGGAACCGTCTTGGAAGTGACAGGTTTAATAGATTAAAACCCTATAGTTAGTACCGACTACATAGGAAGGGACCTATAGATCTTGAGAAATATAAGCCAGACCAAGGAATTATCTGAAAATGAACTGACCCCACACTGCACACAACATTAGAGAAAGTGATAGATATATTTTTTACTATTTTTACGATCATTCCTTTCTTTTTTTTAACTTATTTAATGTTTAAGTCCTCTATTACTCCTTTAATTTTCATTTTTATAATCTACCAATACTTTTTCCAAAAATAAGATGACTTTTTAAAGCAAACTCATATATATATATATTTTTAATAATTTTTGTGACTTTTTTTTCCCTCTTCTTCTTTTCTTTAACATTGTATTTTTGAAAATCCAACCTCTACTCTAGAANACCAATACTTTTTCCAAAAATAAGATGACTTTTTAAAGCAAACTCATATATATATATATTTTTAATAATTTTTGTGACTTTTTTTTCCCTCTTCTTCTTTTCTTTAACATTGTATTTTTGAAAATCCAACCTCTACTCTAGAATTTTAATCTTTGCTTTTTGGTATTTGTTATCCATTTTGTACCCTTAAGAACCCAATCTTCAGTACCCATTTTTACTTGGGAGCGAGATTACTGGTTTGACTGCTCTCTCCCCCTCTAGACTCTCCTTTTTCTCCACCAGGTTGCCTCTGTCTCTTCCTGCCCCCTTCTCTTCTCTAACCAACTCTCTGAATCTCTGTGTGTTCCAGATGGTGGAGAACACTGAGGGAAATGATTACTGGCTGGATCTGTCTCTCTCCTTTTCATTCCCCCCTTTTATCCTCCTGGCCACCTCTGTCTNCCTGAGAGGCCCCACACTGAGAAAACTGGCCTTGCCTTTGATTCGTCATGACCAGGCAAAGGAAACACCAGGCATGGGGCACATCTCCCACATGCCTTCTGAGAATACTATAGAGTGAGGGAGAAGCAAGAACCCCCGGGACTGAGACTCAGTCTGGCAGCTTCACAGGGTGACTGTGCTCGTGGGCGTTGTGGGAAGGCAGCGGGCTTCGTGAAGTATAGAGCTCCATGGAAGGGAATGAGGAAGTGGGTTAGAGTCAATAAATAAAAACTTTATAAATACTTGATACAGAGTTCTAAAGCAGCAAGTGGGACAGGGAGAGGACAATAAGTAAAGATTAAAAAGATAAAGCTGTGCTTGAAAGGGATGCAGAGCAAGCCAGCCATCTTTGGGACCGTTAGAGGGTGAGAATGGGAAATATGTGATGCAGGAGGCTGGGAGCACTGTGCGTGGAATTTAAATGTTTCCTCGGGTATTTAGGAGAAAGCTAAGATGCCGTCTCTGAACTCAGGCTGGAAGTTCCTCCAAGTGGACCTCTTGAGCCACCGCAGAAAACTGGAGAAGGGGAGATGGGGGTGGGGTCGGCAGAGCCAGAAACCATCATTGGCATCGTATCCAGGTGTGCCACGTGCTGCGGGAGATAACCAGTTCCCTTGAGGCCCTGGTTCCCTGGGGCAGCTTACTTCTGCAGCTGCTACAGCTGAGTGATTAACCCAGGAGGACCCTGAATCCTGTTCCCCTGTGCTGAAGAAAATGAATCTCCTCTGAATTCAGGAAACATTCCCAAGAGCCCAGCCTGGATGCAAGCAAGCCTCTCTTGAGAGGGCAGCCCCCCAGGGAGAGAGATGCTTCGGCTCTCAGAGTTCGGAGCATCGCTCTGGGGAAGGGTGGAGTGAGCACTGTTCCCTGTTTAATCACTTAGGCCGTGGAGAAATCACTTGGAGAAGAGCATGTGCCAGTCATTACCACTTAATTAAAGCAAGGGCCGGGGGTGTGTGTGCGGAAAATTAAAACCCAGGACGACTAAAAAACAATTTGGGTGAAGATAGCTTCCAGCTATTTACAAGGGGACAGAAAAATGCCTGTCAAGTCTCTGAAAATCACACACATTTAAGACTATCGTAAGTCCTGCTGTTCTGAAACCCTTGCTGAGAGAATCCGCCTGCAGTGCAAGAGACCCCTGTTCAATTCCTGGGTCAGGAGACCTGGGTTNATCCAGACCACAATGAGGTACCATTTCACGCTAGTCAGAATGGCTGCAATCTGAAAGTCTACAAGCAATAAATGCTGGAGAGGCTGAGGAGAAAAGGGAACCCTCTTACACTGTTGGTGGGAATGCAAACTAGTACAGCCACTATTGAGAACAGTGTGGAGATTCCTTTAAAAACTGGAACTAGAACTGCCATACGACCCAGCAATCCCACTGCTGGGCATACACAGTGAGGAAACCAGAATTGAAAGAGACACGTTGACCCCAATGTTCATCGCAGCACTGTTTGTAACAGCCAAGACATGGAGGCAACCTATATGTCCATCAGCAGATGAATGGATAAGAAAGCTGTGGTATATATACACAATGGAGTATTACTCAGCCATTAAAAAGAATACATTTGAATCAGTTCTAATGAGGTGGATAAAACTGGGGCCGATTATAGAGAGTGAAGTAAGCCAGAAAGAAAAACACCAATACAGTATACTAACACATATATATATTGAATTTAGAAAGATGTTAACAATAACCATGTATACGAGACAGCAAGAGAGACACAGATGTATAGAACAATCTTTTGGACTCTGCAGGGGGAGGGGGCAGGGGGGATGATTTTGGAGAATGGCATTCAAACATGTATAATATCATCTAAGAAACCAATCACCAGTCCAGGTTCAATGCAGGATACAGGATGCTTGGGGCTGGTGCACTGGGATGACCCAGAGGGATGGTATGGGGTAGGAGGTTGGAGGGGGTTCAGGATTGGGAACATATGTACACTCGTGGCAGATTCATATTGATGTATGGCAAAACCATTACAATATTGTAAAGTAATTAGCCTCTAATTAAAATAAATAAATTTAAATTTTAAAAAATAAAAATAAAAATATTGTACAAAAATAAAAATCGACTACTCTCCTTACATTGAAGGAGGTTTTATTATAAACACAATGAACAGAGAAAACATACACAATCAAATAAAAGAACTATGTAGCAAGTCTTGTCCTATTTTACAGATGAGGTCCATAGAAGATAATCAAGAATATGCAAAAGAAGAGGAGCATATAGTTCAATGTAAATTACTGGCAAGATTTTCAACCTTGAGCTGTATGTTGGTTCCACACGTATTTTTTAGACTAAACTAGAGTGGACAAAAATAGCTAAATAAACAAATCAGACCTGGATCACTAGTGATGATGTGTCATTAATCAAATTCTGTGTCTTGAGTCCAAAAAAGAAAAATAAAAACAGTCCAAATCTGCAGGATCTAAAGGTGAGTATAACTAACACAGACCTGTCTCTCAGCGTGAATAACAAATAATGCTTTCTAAGTGAAATGTCAATATATTAAAATAACTCAAAGTGAACATCAAGATGACTTTACCTAACACAAAAGTTAGTTACCTTCACATCAAAAAAAACTCTATAATTAAAAATGATCAGAGACATGTTAAGGCAGTAAAACTATCATTGGAGTCACAATTATAAATCTTTTTTCCTAAGTAGTTTGCAGAGATTACATATCTTGCAATGCTTTTCAGTGCACTGACAGGTTAAAATAAAATGAACAAATGTTAGAATTTAACTTTACAAACTGCACATGCCTTTCTTTTAGCAATATTTTTATTATGATTTCTAAATAAACCTCAGATTTCTTTCAAATTTTATTACTTTCCCATACATTAATAGTATTTTCAGCAGATTCATATCTGTAACTCTAAAAGGCCCCTTCATTTTACCTACTATCCCATGTTAATTTTATTTAGAAAGTAAGTCTTTTCTTCATTATGCATTTGTAATAATTAGAAATAATGTAAGTCAAATATGGGCTTATTCAATTTTACTAGTACATATATGATTTTTTAATTTCCTATTATACTAATCAAAGCTTAAAATAGGAAAATAAACTATTTTAAAATGTTTCCTCTATAGTAATTTCACCAAAAAATTAACACCAGGGACTTCCTTGGTGGTCCAGTGGTTAAGACTCTTGTGTTTCCACTGCAGATGACCAGGGTTCGATTCCTGGTTGGGCAACTAAGATCCTGCATACTTCATGGCACAGTTTAAAAAAAAATTAATTCTAATCACCAGTATAAATTGAAGCATAACTCTCCAGGGGTGCACACTGCTGAATAATTTGTCCAAATGTCAACTGCAATTTTCAAAATTCCTTTCAAGCTCAAAATTTTAAACATCTGTAAAAAAATACTTGTTTTGAGAGTGGTTTACACTCATGACACTTGACCTTTTGCTGTACACACCACAAAATTCAAGTCTCAAATACCACACAAGCAGGAAATCTGATCACTCCTTCAGTAGCCATATGCACAGTCCAATATCAAATATTAGTTCTAGGTTACACTAAGTCATGTGTTACAAATCTTTTACTGAAACCTCTATAATTAGGCAAATTAGTTGCAATTTGCCTCTTTTAAAATGTGTTTCTTATGGGACATCTGGCCTTGAAAGTTCCACCTTCCCACTGAAAAAGTACTTAAGTGTCTGGATTTTTATTTCCACTTAATATGGAACACTGCATGGGTGGTATAACCAAGTCCAGACTTCTTAAAAAAATTAAATTTCAAGAACATAATGATTAAGAACCATTTAAGTATTACTAAATATAAATGTAAAATAAAATTTTGTTGCCCATAACTATCTACAGATTCCCAAATCAATATCTCAAATATTTAAAGTTCTCAAAATAAATTTTAATGAGAGTACAGCACTAATACACTCATTTCCAGGAATTTACACTAGTTAAGTTGAAATGGAAAATAAAGGTTCAGAATTAAGAGATTTCACAGAAAGAAAAAAAGTTTTAGCACAGTGAGTTCATATGACACTCAAAGTTATCTACTTCAAGCAGGAAACGATCTTACCAATTTATAATAGCCTTAACTCATTTCACAGAGATTAAAATTTAACAATACTCATCAATTCACTTGGTTCTAGAAAGCCTTCCTTAAAACTGAAAATTAAATAATGGGCTAAGGAATAAGTCATAAAAATGAAAGACTAAGATACTACTTTTATACTGAATAAAAGTGGAAAAATCCATCACAACATGCTGCTTTCCAAACCTGTTTGCTTCCTAAAATAGAACATTTTTCATACAAACTCCTTAAAATCAGTATTATACCTTAACAACAACAACAACAAAAAAAAACACTGAAATGAAATGTAACATGGGTCAAAGAAGAAATAAGTCCAAAACATCAGTTTCTAATGACAAAAAATTTGAAAGATACAGTGAAATTTGGTATGAAGGTAAATTCAATATATTTTCATCTTCTCAAAATATAACTTTAAAACATTTCATCTCATTTAGAAATGTCATGTAAGGAAATAAAAATCATACAGATCCTCTGAAAAGTCAAAAACCTTCATCTAAAAATTGAACACAATCAGCCCCCTTTTCTTATAGATAAAGGTAATAAGCAATAAGCATAATCCCTACTAAGGCTATGACTAGATTAAGTAAAATTAATATGAAAATAATTGCTAGGATGTTTTATCCAAATTTAAGAAAACTCTTTTGCAATTAATTGTTACTTTCATAGCTCTGTTTAAAAAAAAAAAAATCAAGTGTGGAACTTCCCTGGTGATTGAGTCTTCCTTCCAGTACAGGGGATGTATGTTCAATCCCTGATAGGGAAACTAAGATCTACATGCCACAGGACAACTAAGCCCACGGGGAACAACTACTGAGCCGCAACAAAGACCCAGTGAAGCCAAAAAACAAAAAAGTTAAGTGTATAAGCTAAGATTTGCTTATGTAAAAGCTGGCCTGTTCCAAAAGTTAAAGAAATAACAATTACTAATAACTATTAAATTGGTCGGGGCTTCTCTGGTGGCTCAGTGGTAAGGAATCTGCCTGCCAATGCAGGAGACACAATTTCAGCCTCTGATCCAGTAAGATCCCATAGGCAGCTGAGCAACTAAGCTCACGCACCACAACTACAGAGCCTGCGCACTAGAGCCCAGGAGCTGCAAGTACTGGAGGCCACACACCCTAGGGCCTGGGCTCCACAACAAAAGAAGCCCATCATGATGAGAAGCCTGTTCACCGCCAACTAGAGTAGCTGCAGCTCGCCACAACTAGAGAAAGCTGACTCACAGCAATGAAGACCCAGAACAGCCCCCCAAAAATAGTTTTTTAATTGGTTAACATAAACAACTAGGTTCAATAATTTCTTACCTGTATTCCATCTTTAAGTTTCAAAATGCATTCCATTGTATTGATGGTAATTACCACTGGTTCTGAACCCAGTTTTGTCCATGGTACGTGGATCCTCAGTTCATGAATNATTTTTCATACAAACTCCTTAAAATCAGTATTATACCTTAACAACAACAACAACAAAAAAAAACACTGAAATGAAATGTAACATGGGTCAAAGAAGAAATAAGTCCAAAACATCAGTTTCTAATGACAAAAAATTTGAAAGATACAGTGAAATTTGGTATGAAGGTAAATTCAATATATTTTCATCTTCTCAAAATATAACTTTAAAACATTTCATCTCATTTAGAAATGTCATGTAAGGAAATAAAAATCATACAGATCCTCTGAAAAGTCAAAAACCTTCATCTAAAAATTGAACACAATCAGCCCCCTTTTCTTATAGATAAAGGTAATAAGCAATAAGCATAATCCCTACTAAGGCTATGACTAGATTAAGTAAAATTAATATGAAAATAATTGCTAGGATGTTTTATCCAAATTTAAGAAAACTCTTTTGCAATTAATTGTTACTTTCATAGCTCTGTTTAAAAAAAAAAAAATCAAGTGTGGAACTTCCCTGGTGATTGAGTCTTCCTTCCAGTACAGGGGATGTATGTTCAATCCCTGATAGGGAAACTAAGATCTACATGCCACAGGACAACTAAGCCCACGGGGAACAACTACTGAGCCGCAACAAAGACCCAGTGAAGCCAAAAAACAAAAAAGTTAAGTGTATAAGCTAAGATTTGCTTATGTAAAAGCTGGCCTGTTCCAAAAGTTAAAGAAATAACAATTACTAATAACTATTAAATTGGTCGGGGCTTCTCTGGTGGCTCAGTGGTAAGGAATCTGCCTGCCAATGCAGGAGACACAATTTCAGCCTCTGATCCAGTAAGATCCCATAGGCAGCTGAGCAACTAAGCTCATGCACCACAACTACAGAGCCTGCGCACTAGAGCCCAGGAGCTGCAAGTACTGGAGGCCACACACCCTAGGGCCTGGGCTCCACAACAAAAGAAGCCCATCATGATGAGAAGCCTGTTCACCGCCAACTAGAGTAGCTGCAGCTCGCCACAACTAGAGAAAGCTGACTCACAGCAATGAAGACCCAGAACAGCCCCCCAAAAATAGTTTTTTAATTGGTTAACATAAACAACTAGGTTCAATAATTTCTTACCTGTATTCCATCTTTAAGTTTCAAAATGCATTCCATTGTATTGATGGTAATTACCACTGGTTCTGAACCCAGTTTTGTCCATGGTACGTGGATCCTCAGTTCATGAATATGTCCACTTAAAAAAGTGAATGGTAATTTCAATTCCTTAAAACACAAAACATTAAATAAAATTTAGTAAGAGCTTAATATTTTTTTTCATTCTAATATCCAAAATACTTTCTGAAAAGAGAAACAAAATTTCCAACACAAAAATATTCTAGGGAGGGTGGTATGAATTGAGAGAGTAGCACTGACATACATCTGTCTCTTATACACATCTAGATGTGTATAAGAGACAGGTCCAATATCAAATATTAGTTCTAGGTTACACTAAGTCATGTGTTACAAATCTTTTACTGAAACCTCTATAATTAGGCAAATTAGTTGCAATTTGCCTCTTTTAAAATGTGTTTCTTATGGGACATCTGGCCTTGAAAGTTCCACCTTCCCACTGAAAAAGTACTTAAGTGTCTGGATTTTTATTTCCACTTAATATGGAACACTGCATGGGTGGTATAACCAAGTCCAGACTTCTTAAAAAAATTAAATTTCAAGAACATAATGATTAAGAACCATTTAAGTATTACTAAATATAAATGTAAAATAAAATTTTGTTGCCCATAACTATCTACAGATTCCCAAATCAATATCTCAAATATTTAAAGTTNGTCACTACTGCAAAAGCCAGGTGGAGTTCCTCGGGAAGGAGTCTGCTGAGAATCCAGGACAAAACCCAGGGGGTGGATAGGGGGAGCGCTAGGACCGCTGGTCACACCACCGACAGCATCCAAGGTGTCTGGGAACGAGCATCCTGGGCTCCCAGGCATGTCCCCCCAACCGCAAGACCGCCCACGGGTCAGGGCCCAGGATAAACCCCTGGGAGTTCCGCTGGAAGGCTGACCCGATCCAGTCGGAGCCTCCAGTTCCAGCCGTGGGGGTGGGGATCGGGCCCAGGGAGATCAGACCCGCCTAGCAACTGTTGCTAAGGACGAGTGGCCTTTGTGATGGGGCATTAGTGACACAATAGGAGGCTGGGCCGGCGGCCTGGTCCATCAGACCTCATCCCAGGCCCTGAATTAGCCCCACGAGCTGGGAGGGCAGGCTGGGGCTCAGCAGAGAATTCCAGGGCAGACGTGCTGATGGCTCCCCTACTCTGGGGAATGGGGGCGTCAGCCTGAGACTCTCCACAGCAAGGGGCCTTTGTTCCGGGGTCAGGCCAGAACCATGGGCAGATCCCATGCCCCTCCTCCACCTTCTAGGAATCCAGGCTGGATCCAGAGGGGGTGGGGAGAGAGGGGAGCTGGGCGGCTCCTCAGGGGATACCCCGGAGCCAGTTGTCCCCAGGGGGCGTGGCAAGAGGGGGAGGGGTGAGGAAACCAACCCTCCATGCAATTCCTCAGCAACTTCCCCAGATGCCCTCCACAGGCTTAGATTCTCTCTCCACGCCATCTCTCCCCTCTTCCCCTCCCCCGGGNGGGGATACCCCGGAGCCAGTTGTCCCCAGGGGGCGTGGCAAGAGGGGGAGGGGTGAGGAAACCAACCCTCCATGCAATTCCTCAGCAACTTCCCCAGATGCCCTCCACAGGCTTAGATTCTCTCTCCACGCCATCTCTCCCCTCTTCCCCTCCCCCGGGGCCCAAGGCCCCTCCCTGTTTGGAGGCCTCCCGCCCACTCCCTACTCTGAGAAAGCGGGCAGGATGTGACCACAGGAAGCAACCCCCGGGGCAGGACCCCCACAGGGAGCATCTCTTGAGATGCGGTGTGGACCCGAAAGTCTCAAAGCCTAGTCCCTGCTCACTGCCCACGTGGCCTGGGCCAGGCCCCTCGACCCTTCCCCACCTCATTCCCACGGCGGTAACGTGCAGGTTGTAAGGCTCAGATGAGACGGTGCAGATGAAGCGCTTGGAAAAGGTCTCAAAGTGTGGTCTGGGTCAGACAGCCTGAATCAGCTCAGAGTGGGGGCAGGGGTGGCTGGCTAATTAAATGGGCTGCTTTCTGGCCCCACGCAAGACCTCGGATTTGGGATCCTGGGAGGTCGGGGGCCAAGGAGCACCTCCAGGTTAGTCCCATGTCCACCCACCACTCCTGGGTGTGATGACCACTCCTGGGGCTTCTGGAGACCTGGGTGGAGGGAGGTGGTCTGGAATTACTCATAGTCTAATTGGGGCTCCAGAGCTGGGAGGAAGCCAGTTCCAGAAGGGAGAGGGGGAGGCGGGGCTTGAGCCAGACTCTGGAGGAGATGGACTGGAGGTGGGGAGCCAGGGCTAGCAGAAGAGATGGGGTTTCAGGGCACACTGGGAGTGATGGTTCTGGGAGCTGCCCTGTCCTCCGCCCCGCACAGGCCAGCCCTAGGCCAGCTCACCTCTTTCCAAAATTCTTCTCCTAGTGGAAGGTGGACTGNGTGGGGAGCCGGGGCTAGCAGAAGAGATGGGGTTTCAGGGCACACTGGGAATGATGGTTCTGGGAGCTGCCCTGTCCTCTGCCCCGCACAGGCCAGCCCTAGGCCAGCTCACCTCTTTCCAAAATTCTTCTCCTAGTGGAAGGTGGACTGGACCCTCTCTTTTCTGTTGAAAGTAGCATTTGTATTTATTGACTCTGTTCGCAAGGCTGGCAAAGGTTCTCCTGGGGGCAAGGTCAGTCCCACTCCCACTTCCCAAGAATCAGAAATAGGAACAAAAGTCTGTACTCAGCATTAAACCATCAAACAAACACAGATTCTGGTAGAGATGCCCACCCTCACCTGGGATGACCTGGAGGAGGATAAACATACCCAAGGGAAAGGGGGCCAGGAGAGCAGAGACCTGGAGCATGGGGGGAAGAGGCCCTGACTCTGGAATGATTGGTTCTCAGGCCAGGATCAGCCTCCACGACAGGGCCTGCCAACTCAGCCCGTCACACTAGGGCAATAGAGTTCCTTTAGGGATCCCACCCAGGGTTTAAAAATTTATCAGATTCTGAAGGAGAAAAATATCAGATAGTTTGGCTTCACTAGAAGTTAAGATTTGCCTTCAGACTTCCCTGGTGGTCCAGCAGTTGAGAATCCGCCTGCCAGTGCAGGGGGACGCGGGTTCGATCCCTGGTCCGGGAAGATTTCCTGCTCTGTGGGGCAACTAAGCCCTGTGCCACAGCTACTGGGCCCAAACTCTAGAGGCTGTGCTCTGCAATGAGAGAACCCACCATGATGAGAGGTGCTTGCATTGCAAATTAGAAGGTAGCAACTGCTCACCACACGTAGAGAAAGCCCACTGTGGCAACAAACACTTAGCATAGCCAAAAATAAATAAATAAACATTTAAAAAGATATGCCTTCAACCCAAGGCAATAGAAATAAAAATAAACAAATAGCACCTAATCAAACCTACCAGGTTTTCACAGCAAAGTAAACCGTTACAAAACTGAAAAGTCAGCCTATGGAACGGGAGAAAATATTTGCAAATGATTTCCCCAAAGAAGACATACAGATGGCCAGTAGGCACATGAAAAGATGCTCAACATCACTCGTTATTAGAGAAATGCAAATGAAAACCACAGTGAGGTATCACCTCACACCAGTCGGAAAGGCTGTCACTAAAAAATCTACAAATAACAAACACTGGAGAGGACTTGGAGAAAAGGGAATCTTCCTACACTATTGGCGGGAATGCAAGTTGGTACAGCCTCTGGAGAACAGCATGGAGGTTCCTCAAAACAATGAACGTAGAGCTACCATATGGTCCTGCAATCCCACTCCTGGGCATATATCCAGACAAAACTAATTCGGAAAGATACATACACCCCTATGTTCATAGCAGCATTATTTACAATTGCCCAGATTGGAAGAAACCTAAATGCCCATCAACAGATGAATGGATAAAGAAGCTGTGGTATATATATGCAATGGAATATTGCTCAGCTATTAAAAAGAATGAAATGTCATTTGCAGCACATGGATATAACTAGAGATTGTCATACTAAGTGAAGTAAGTCAGAAAGAGAAATATCAAATGATATCACGTAGATGTAGAATCTAAAATATGACCCAAATGAACCTATCTACAAAACTGAAACAGACTCACAGACACAGAGATGAAACTTGTGGTTGCTAAGGAGGGTTGGGAAGAGCGAAGGGCTGGGGCTTTGGGATTAGCAGATGTAAATGATTATATATAGGATGGATAAACAACAAGATCCTATTGTATAGCACAGGGACCTATATTCAATCTCCTAGGATAACCTATGGTGGAAATGAGTATTTAAAAAAGAATGTATGTGTGTAAAATGCAGTCACTTCACTGTACAACAGAGACCAGAACAATACTGTAAATCAACTATATTTCCATTTAAAAGAAACAGATTTGCCTTCCAGAGAGAATTTACCAATCAGGAAGCCTACGTGTCTGGTCTAATTGACAATTTTCTGTGAAAACTGTATTCTGACTTTCTTGTGTATACATCTGTCACTCAAGACCTTGGTCAACGTATGTCAGTCTCTGGAGCCTTTTTACTTTTGTGTGTACAAACAGTAGAATTTCTGAGCCCACAACGACTATGGCATTTGGTAACAAAACTGAAATACTGCTCTTGGAGTCAGTCCCCGAGGTCTTGGTTTACTCAGTAATTTGGATGAATGGGCAGACAGTCTGGAAACTGACAGCTGGACATCACAGCCGTTCCCATCAAACACTCGCCCCAACATTCTGACCTTTATCACCTCGTCTACCCTCACACCCCTAGTCAGCTCCACTAGTGGCTTTGGTGTCGCAAATCTTGGGGCCCCACCTTTGAGGAGTTGGGGGAACTTCCCTCCACTCGTCTTTGCACAAGGCTTTAGGTCCCTGGCCAGGGATCCAGCCCAGAGACCCAAGCCTTCCTGTCAATCTTTAACTTGATTAAACAGCCTCTGTTGCCCCTGGCCATAGCAGGTCGGCTTACTGGCTATCATCTCTGCATTCTGGCTTTTAAATTTCTCCAAACTGGGGTAAAGAGGGGGGTGGACTTGTTTGGGGCCCTTTCATGTTGGGGAAACCGATAAGAGGTCCCTTTAGCCCACCCAACCTTAGGGAGTGCTGTATCAAAACCTGTTTTAATCCCATCAAGGTCCACTGTTCTCATCCCATTTCTTAACAACAACCTGAAGTTTCCCCCGCTGCTGTGACCAGTCCTGTGGTTCCCTCCGCCCCAAGACCCTTTACAACTGTCCACCTTGTAGGGAAGAGCCCATAACAGCTCCCCTCTTCCCCTTTCCTTTCTCCAGGCCCCTTCTTCCCACTGGCTTGCTAATTAACAGAATGTCTTTATCAGCATCTGAAAGACCCATTCTATTCTGCTTCTCAAACCATTCCATTTGTTTGAGTTAAGGTTACATTTCTTTGTATCCACTTTTTGGTCTTAACATTGGAGAAGGCAATGGCACCCCACTCCAGTGCTTTTGCCTGGAAAATCCCATGGGTGGAGGAGCCTGGTAGGATGCAGTCCATGGGGTCGCACAGAGTCGGACATGACTGAAGTTACTTAGCAGCAGTTGGTACCAATAAAACAGGTGTTTACAAAGAGAAGTCACTAAAAAATCTACCAATTTAGAAGTTTTTCCAGTTCAAAGTGTCCACCGTGGACAGGAGGATCTTAACACCAACACACACCAATCAGGCTTTCTGTGGCTTAGCCGTGAACAAGAGGTGTCACGGGAGAGGGCAAAGAACACGGCCACACCAGATCCAGAGAGTTTGCTCCCCCAAGGTGGTCTGAGAAAGCTAAGACTGCAGTGAAGGCTGAGATGACAGAGTCCCCTGTGGATGGAGACCCCTTGTGATAAGCCCTTCTGGGAGCTGGCACGATTATGTGCTTCCCACCAGCAGTGACAGCCCAGAATCCCACTGGATCAGACTGGCCATCAAATGCCCTGGTGCCTGCATCTTCTGGATGGCAGGACCAGGGCAAGTTTTCTCACTGGTCCTGAGGCTAAACTCTCAAAACAGAAAGAGAAAAAAGGAAAAGGCATCATGCCAAAGATTTTCCTCCTCATGACACAACAGACAGAGAGACACAGGAAAACAGACCCCAGCTCTGGGAGGAAAAGGATTGACAAGCCCAACTTCACCAGCCCAGGGGCTCTAAGCCCCAGGAACCAGCTCCACAAATATTTTCTCCTGCTGACCTAATTTTAGAAACTAGAAAAAAGACTCTTACCACTCCTGCTTCCAAAAGCCCTGCAGGCAGAGATCCGGGGACTGACTGACGGATAAGGGTTCTNATAAATTTCATCATATGACAACAACAAAAACAAAATTCGGGGAATTACTGTTCATCAAGAAGCAGCATCAAATAACTTGCTAAATTATAGTTACTGATGAGCTACAAAAACATATTGTGCAAGTTACATTTAATAAGGCACTTAACCTGTCAAGGCCTCTGATTCTTATTTTGCTAAATGGAAATGATAACAGAACAGGATTTTAAGGCAAGATGAAAGAGGGGAATTGAATTAAAGACAGGAGTATGACCTAACAAAATAAACACTGATCAACTTTGGAAAAAATAAAAGTCCTGAACTTTACCTAAAGATTATACCTAGAAACTATATGATGATAAATTTTAAATGTCTTATAACTGTTTCATGATTTAAAAGGTTAGAAATGAAAACAAAGGTTACCACAACCACTTTATACTAAATCGTTTCACCTTCAGATAAAATGTTATAAACAACAAAAAAGGTAATAATAAATTGCATTTAGACTGTATTTCAGTCACATTATTGTAACTCTATTTGTGAAAGTTAAAATAAATATTAAGCTGTTCCTTCATCCAAGAAGTATCCACCTTGGTTTAGCAACACAGCAGTAATGTAGCTAAACATACATATATAGACAGTACAGCAAAATGGTTAAGACCAATAAGTCTGGAGCCAGCACAAGGGAATTTAATCCTCCACCTGCTACTTACTAGCACAATGACTAGAGCCAGCTTGTACCACATTTCTGCATCTCAGTCTCTTTATCCATAAAACTGGATAATAGTAGTGTGTTTGGGGATTAAATCAATTAATTTACATAAAGTGCTTAGGTCATTGTCTTCCTCAAAGGCCATCAATATAACGACACTATTTATTATTACAAATGTATAAGCCTCTTTTATGTCGTCAACAAGCTTATTAAAGAGCAGAATACTAAAAATCTATTGATATTTCTACTATTCTAACAGAATGTCATGATTTTTTTTAACAGTTTATTTCATTAATTTTAAAGATGCAGTAATTTCTCCAAGCATTTATCAATGGGAGAGCTTATATTTCGATCAGTGTCTATAATGAATACCATGTTAATGAGCACTTACTGTGTACCAGGCACTGTTTTAAGTACTTTACACACATGCAACATTTAATCTTTGTAGGAACACCAGAAAGTAAATACTATTATACCCGCTTTATAGATTAAAAAAAAAAAATCTGAGGCACAGAAAGGTCAAATAACTTTCAAAAATAACTCATCTTAGAGAGAGACATGATTCAAAACTGGAAAGTATTATGCCAGAGCCCTTGCTCTTTACAAAACTACACTGTTTTCTAACTTCATTTACGAGCAATGAGTACACTTCCATTGGTTATACATTCATTTGGATAATGTTTCAATGACATTTCCAAAATCTGAGGCACAGAAAGGTCAAATAACTTTCAAAAATAACTCATCTTAGAGAGTCAAAACTGGAAATTATTACGGCAGAGCCCGTGCTCTTAATAAAACTACACTACATCTAACTTCCTTTACGAGCAACAAGTACATCTCCATTGGTTATACATTTATCTGGATAATGTTTCAATGACATTTCCATCTCTACCCCTGAGGTGTGTAACAATGATATGTTCGTGAAATGACCACCAAAACTTGCAATCTATGGGCAAAATTGGATTTTCTTAGAACTTAAAAGACACCTGAATCAAACTCAAGACTTTGTTATCACCAGAATACTACTAATCTTATCTGAATGACTAACTGAACATTAACATAAGGGACAATATGCTATATTAAAACATGGAATTTTGAATCACATGGCCCATGCTGGTAATCCAACTGAAGTTCACCTATTAATCAACTCACTATAAGCAAGATCATTTCCATTTCCTCATCTCAGAGTTGTTGTGATAAACAAATAGGAACATTTACACCTTATAAAAGGCAAAAGAAAATGTTGACTCTTAAAACAAGTGGGTCATCCTAAGGTAACCAAAAGAAATGATTTTCTTTTCATTCTTTTTCATTATTAAAATATACTGTAAATTTTTAAAAATATTTTATTTACTTGAACTACTCAGGAAAACAATGCATCCCTAAAACAGAATATCTATGGCCCCACAAAGGAACTGAATAGCTCTCATAAATCACATTGTAGAAAGGCTATTACAAAATATCCTCACAGGGAAAAAAGGGATACTTTAAAAATGAACGTAACAGGGCACAAAAGCAAAAATAGATGAATAGGACTATATCAAACCTAAAAACCTCCAGAAAGCAAAGAAAACACTCAGCAAAAGAGAAAGGCAATCACATGGGGGAAACAGAAACTATCTGATAAGGGTTTAAAAATCTAGATGACATAAATAACTACAACAACTCAACAACAAAAAAATAACCAAATTTTTAAAATGGAGAATTGACTTGAATAGAAATTTTCAAAAGAACACAGACAAAAGGCCAACAAAGAGGAAAAAATGCTCACCATCATTAATCAGAGAAATACAAATCAAAACCAGAATGACAGGGCTTCCCTGGTGATTCAGGGGTAAAGAATCTGCCTGCCAATGCAAGAGACGGGTTTGATTCCTAGTCCAGAAAGATGTCACAGACCAAGGAGCAACTAAACCCACAAGCCACAACTCCTGAAGCCCCTGTGCCCTAAATCTTGTCTCTGGAACAAGAAAAGCCACTGCAACGAGAAGGCCGTGCACCACCACTAAAGAGTAGCCTCCACTCACCCCAACTAGACAAAAGCCTGCATAGCGACACAGACCCAGCAAAGGCAAAAATAAAACAAATAAATAAAATTATTTTTTTTTAAACCCACAATGGCAGATTTCCTTGGTGGTCCAATGATTAAAAATCTGCCTGCCAATGCAGGAGACAGGAGTTTCATTCCTGGTTCGAGAAGAATCCACATGCTGTAGTGAAACTAAGCCCATGCACCACAACTACTGAGCTGGTGTGCTGCAAAAAGAAGAGCCACCCCAATGAAGAGCCCACACACTGCAACTAGGGCAGCCACCACTACTCTTGCCTCAACTAGAGAAAGCGGCATTCAGCAATGAAGACCCACCACAGACATAAATCAATTGAATTAAAAACCATAATGACATGTCATCTCACATCTCAGGGCCCCTAACAAAACCAAACAGAAAAAAAAACCCACCACCACAGAAAGTACTGGGAGCTAAGTATATAAAGAATGTATAACCCTTGTGCACTGTTGCTGAAAAGGTAAAATGGTACAAGCACTATAGAAAACAGTATGGAGATTATTCAAACAATTAAAAACAGAATTACCATATAAGCCAGCAATCTCAGTTCTGAGTACACACTAAAAAGAAACCGAAAGCAGGATCTTGAAAACATACTTGTACACCCATGTTTTTTGCAGCATTATTCACAACAGTCAAGAGGTTACTACAACCTGATGTCCACTGAAAGATAAGGATAAAGAAAATGTAGTATATACATATGATGAAATATTACTTAGTCTTTAAAAAGGAAATTCTGTTATAGCCTACAACATATAATGAACCTCAAGGACATTGTGCTAAGTTAAATAAGCCAGTCACAAAATGACAAATATTGTCTAACTTCACTTACAAAAGGTCCCTAAAGTAGTCAAATTCTTAGACACAGAAGAACAGTGGTGGCCAGGGGCCACCACAGAAAAGAGAAGCAGTAGTTTCGTGGGTACAGAGCTTAAGTTTCAGTGCCAAGAGCCAGCATGAGGAATCCCACCCATGGCAAAGGTCATGAGGAAGAGATCCGACAAGCAAAGGCGAGTTGGATCTCGAGGGAACCTCCCTGGACCTACTCGAGCCTCTACCCTAAAACCAGAATCTGTCTGCCTTACTATATTATGCCTTTCACCAACTTCTCTGACATTAACAGGGGGTTGGCCCCCCACCACCTTTTTCTGGAAAAATTTAGAGCTTTTTCCAAAAACCTCTCTGATGGCTTTCTAGCCTGCCTGACAGGTTTATCCAGACTCTTACAGCTACCCATGTGATTGTTTACAGCCTCCCGACCACAAGAGGCACAGGAAGCTTAAAAAATTCTAGGAATGAAGGGCCTTCCAAGGAGTCAAAATCATTAGAATAGAACTGATTAAGGGTTTCGTTGTTGAGCCAAAACTTGCTGCCAAGTTTTCATATCTTTTATTTGTTGATATAGTTGGTATGTAGAAAAAACAGGTAGTAGCCCTGGCATTAGCAACATTACATCTTTAAGTACTTACTTTGTTATAATCCACTGCACTTTTGTTCTACAGGAATGTAACTTTATTTAGTACTATGAGGGTGATACAGATTAAAGAAAAAACACTTCAAAGGAAAATGAGTTTTCTGGTTGATAGACATTTATCTAGGAAAAGAGCCATAAAAATGTTAACAGGCCTCTTGGCCAGAAGATAATGTAAATCACCTGAGACCTTTTGTATATGGGAAGGTATGCAAAAGGAAAGCCTGGTCTCAATAAGGGTCAGGACTGCTGCTGCTGCATAACTCTGCATATTCCATTATTTATGTACAACTTGGGGTATATAAGCTGCCTTTGAAAATAAAGTTGTGGGTCTTGCTCCGATGCTTGGCTCCCCCATGTTGTTCTTTTCTTATTCTACCTTTTCAGGCTGAATTCCCATCTGGAGCATAGAGGCTCACCGTGTCTCCTTATTTGCCTGGGCTTCTAAGACCCACGTGAGAGGGAGCCCAAGGTGGGGCACCCTCCATTATTCAAGCAGACGCCTGCGGCCTACATAGACGGTGCAAGTCCCTTGTCTCAGGGCTTTATTGGCTTCCTATGTAAACCAAGGAATACAGCCTCTTTTCTCTATTTTTTCACTACACTGTTCTTTCTTAATCTCTCTTTATATCCCTATATAAATAAATCTCTCCTCACCAACATCATCTCCCCTTCGAATTACCCTGGATCCACAGGGCTGGACCCCAGCATTTCAGAAGATGGAAAGTTCTATAAATCTGTTGAATAATAATGTATATATAGTAAACATGACTGCCCAATTAAAAATGGTTAAGATGGTAAATTTTATGCTATATCCATTTTTACCACAAAATAAAAATAAATTTAAAACAAGACTTCAAGAATTCGAAGTTAGAAGGCTGGCAAATTCTCTCCCCAAAAAGCAGTGAAGAAACTGGACAGTTATTAAAAAAAAAAAAAANTAACAGGGGGTTGGCCCCCCACCACCTTTTTCTGGAAAAATTTAGAGCTTTTTCCAAAAACCTCTCTGATGGCTTTCTAGCCTGCCTGACAGGTTTATCCAGACTCTTACAGCTACCCATGTGATTGTTTACAGCCTCCCGACCACAAGAGGCACAGGAAGCTTAAAAAATTCTAGGAATGAAGGGCCTTCCAAGGAGTCAAAATCATTAGAATAGAACTGATTAAGGGTTTCGTTGTTGAGCCAAAACTTGCTGCCAAGTTTTCATATCTTTTATTTGTTGATATAGTTGGTATGTAGAAAAAACAGGTAGTAGCCCTGGCATTAGCAACATTACATCTTTAAGTACTTACTTTGTTATAATCCACTGCACTTTTGTTCTACAGGAATGTAACTTTATTTAGTACTATGAGGGTGATACAGATTAAAGAAAAAACACTTCAAAGGAAAATGAGTTTTCTGGTTGATAGACATTTATCTAGGAAAAGAGCCATAAAAATGTTAACAGGCCTCTTGGCCAGAAGATAATGTAAATCACCTGAGACCTTTTGTATATGGGAAGGTATGCAAAAGGAAAGCCTGGTCTCAATAAGGGTCAGGACTGCTGCTGCTGCATAACTCTGCATATTCCATTATTTATGTACAACTTGGGGTATATAAGCTGCCTTTGAAAATAAAGTTGTGGGTCTTGCTCCGATGCTTGGCTCCCCCATGTTGTTCTTTTCTTATTCTACCTTTTCAGGCTGAATTCCCATCTGGAGCATAGAGGCTCACCGTGTCTCCTTATTTGCCTGGGCTTCTAAGACCCACGTGAGAGGGAGCCCAAGGTGGGGCACCCTCCATTATTCAAGCAGACGCCTGCGGCCTACATAGACGGTGCAAGTCCCTTGTCTCAGGGCTTTATTGGCTTCCTATGTAAACCAAGGAATACAGCCTCTTTTCTCTATTTTTTCACTACACTGTTCTTTCTTAATCTCTCTTTATATCCCTATATAAATAAATCTCTCCTCACCAACATCATCTCCCCTTCGAATTACCCTGGATCCACAGGGCTGGACCCCAGCATTTCAGAAGATGGAAAGTTCTATAAATCTGTTGAATAATAATGTATATATAGTAAACATGACTGCCCAATTAAAAATGGTTAAGATGGTAAATTTTATGCTATATCCATTTTTACCACAAAATAAAAATAAATTTAAAACAAGACTTCAAGAATTCGAAGTTAGAAGGCTGGCAAATTCTCTCCCCAAAAAGCAGTGAAGAAACTGGACAGTTATTAAAAAAAAAAAAAAATACAGAAATCTCAGGGGCAATGAAGGAAGGCTACCCTGAAAGAGATGGGACTACCAGACCACCTGACCTGCCTCTTGAGAAACCTATATGCTGGTCAGGAAGCAACAGTTCAAACTGGACATGGGACAACAGACTGGTTCCAAATAGGAAAAGCAGTACATCAAGGCTGTATATTGTCACCCTGCTATTTAACTTACATGCAGAGTACATCATGAGAAACGCTGGGCTGGGAGAAACACAAGTCCATCCTAAAGGAGATCAGTCCCGGGTGTTCATTGGAAAGACTGATGTTGAGGCTGAAACTCCTATACTTTGGCCACCTGATGCAAAGAACTGACTCACTGGAAAAGACCTTGATGCTGGGAAAGACTGAAGGGAGGAGGGGAGGGGGACAACAGGATGAGATGGCTGGATGGCATCACCGACTCGACTGACAGGAGTTTACGCTCCGGGAGTTGGTGATAGACAGGGAGGCCTGGCATGCTACAGTCCATGAGGTCACAAAGAGTCAGACACGACTAAGCAAAAGAGCTGAACTGAAAAATAAGATATCAAAATACTATACCTGTGTGTACTTAGCAATGTAACTTCAAGACACATAAAGTCAATGTTGACAAAACTATAAAAAGGAAGTAGACAAATTCACAATCATAGTTGGAAATGTTAACCATTAAGATATCTCTCTTTGTAATTAACAGAACAAGCAGACAATGAAAATCTATATGGATATATAAGATTTGAAGAACTCAAGTAACCAATTTGAAGCAACTGACATTTATGGAAGAAAAAGCAACAACTGTAGGATACATCTCTCATCAATTACAAATGAAACACTTCCAAAAATAAAAATTCATGACCACATACTGAGTCAAATTATAGTGGATCAAAATCACAGAGAATATGCTGAACACTTGCAATTAAATTAGAAATCAATAACAGAAAGATAATCAGCTATTCCCTAAATGTCTGAAAATTAAGCAACACACTTTAAGTAACCCTTGAGTAACCACATGCAAAAACATACGAACTTGGATATTTGTATCATATGCAAAAATTAACTCAAAGTGATCAAAGACCTAATGTTAGAGCTAAATCTATAAAACTCTTAGAAGAAAACATAGGGGGAAAGCTTCATGACACTGTATTTGGCAATGATTTCTTGGATATAACACCAGAAGCCCAGGCATCAAAAGAAAAAAGTTTAAGTTGGACTTGTCAAAATTTAAAACTTTAGTTCTTCAAAGGACACTATCAATAGAGTCAAAAGTCAACCCACAGTGGGTGATAATACTTGCAAATAGTATCCGATATGGGACTGATACCCAAAATATATAAATAATTCCTACAACTCAGTAATAAGTACAAAAAATTTTTAAATGGGCAAAGGACTTGAACAGACATTTTGCCAAAAAAAGATACACAAACAGTCCATAGTACATGGAAAGGCTAAAAATAACAAACTCATTGTTTAACAGCAAAAAATGAGAAGTAACTGTAACTCCCACACATTACTGGTGAGAATGTAATGTTGGGAAGACCCCCTGGAGAAGCAAATGGCAACCCATTCCAGTATTCTTGTCTGGAGAATCCCATGGACAGAGGAGCCTGGCAGGCTACAGTACATGGTGTTGCAAGAGTGGGATACAACTTAGCATAAGTAAACCACCACCACACCAGAAAACTATTTGGCACTATCCATTAAAGTTAAACATATGCCTGCCTTCTAAGGGAAATAAACTCCTATGCCCAATACAAGTATGTTCATAAGAGCTTTCTTCATAATAGCCAAAAGTAGAAAAAAATCCAAATGTATATCAAAAGGAAAATAAATACATAAAACAGGCAAAATGAATCTTTATACAATGAAATACAAGGCAATACAAAGAATAAACTATCTTTCATGCAACAACCTGAGTCAATCTTAGCCTCAATGTTAACAAAAGAATTCAAACACAAGTGATTCCCATTTATTTAAGTTTCAAGAAGAGGTTCAGGAAATGTGTGTTGACAGAAGTCAGAATAGCAATCACCTGTCTTAGGGGTGGGGCTGCTAATTACAAAGAAGCAAGGAGAGCCTTTTTGAGTGCCGGAAATATTTTATTTCTTGATCTAGATAGTGGTTACAGAGGTGTCACCAGTATGCAAAAATTAAGCTGTATGCTTAGGATTTCTGCTCATTAAAAAACAATGAAAATATTAAGATAATCAGAATATTGTTTCTCAGTGTTAACTCTAGATTATTCAACAGTAGAGAAAGCAGTGGGATATAACCAAAAATTATTAATAACATCACCATGGATGTGAATTCCCTTATCTCCTAAATAGCATCTAAATCTCCTAATAGAATTACCTGATATATGTTAATAATAAATGTAGTAAGTGACCTAATATATAAACTTTGAAGTTACAGTTAATTTGCATCAGATCATTCTCACGTTAAAAAGAAAATTTTTAAAGTGATTAAGAAAGAAGTTTTCAATTATGCTGGCATTTTCAATCTTTATCTGTGTACTCAATATTCTGAGGATTCCATGGGTAATATCTTTCTTACAAAGAGAACTCTCCTCAAGATCTGACCTTGTTGTCTTCATTCCCCAAAAGGGAAAAAGGGAATATAATATTTTCCAGCATCATTTAGAATCCTAGCAGTGTAAATTAGCATATTCGGTAATGTTTAAGAACTGAGTAAAATGGGGGAAGAATTCTGCCAAGAACAATGAAATTGCTTTTCGGTTGCGGCAACTTGGGGGATTACGATTCTAACAATCCATCACTAGCAACAAACTGTAAAAGAAAAAACTTCTGAAGAGGGTCTCTAGTTTCAAGATAGCCCTAACTATATTAGCAGAAAAACGAAGGTTTTAAAGCATAAAATCAAAGTGCAGGAAAGACCAGATTACTTCTAAACAGGCTCAAAACGTTTCCAATTCGTGACAGCTGCACCGCTTACCTGCTCCAGCACATCCAATTTTAACTCCAGCTTGCTGAGAACCACGTCTCCACCCCATAGCGAAAGCTGTAGATCTGACGGCTTTAAGTTCTTGATATAGCGATTCACATAGCTCATTAAAATGGGGGTCACATACGACTCCAGCATCTTCTAAGGTACACAGGAGTCACAAAGTCAGAAGCTGAAAGGAGGTAAAGACAGAAACAGGAGAGGGAATTAAGTCTGTGGTGCATTTCCTGAGGGGAAAAAAAAGCGTTTCTCAAGAAGGGTTGTAGAGGCCGAAAAGCAAGAGCCCCACCCCGCACTACCACCACCAAAGCGGCCGCTCGCCTTCTCCCAGAAACAGAGAAAACTCAAGTGGGCTCTACAGCAGCGCCTTCCCCTCAACCCGCCCGGCGAGCAGCGGGAGGAGGAGGAGGTGGTGCCGGCGGTGAGAACTGAAGGGAGGCGGGCTCGCCTTCGGCCACGGCAGCCCTTTAGCCAGCCTAGCCGCCCCGGAGGCCCTCGGCCCCCGGAACCCGGCCGCAGGTACCGCCGCGGAACCAGGCCGGCTTCCCGCCTCTACCAGTCGCGGCTGACACTCACGCCCAAGAGCACCGTGGCGTCTCCTCCACCTCCCNCCTTTAGCCAGCCCAGCCGCCCCGGAGGCCCTCGGCCCCCGGAACCCGGCCGCAGGTACCGCCGCGGAACCAGGCCGGCTTCCCGCCTCTACCAGTCGCGGCTGACACTCACGCCCAAGAGCACCGTGGCGTCTCCTCCACCTCCCGGTACCTGGCACCCGCCTCCGGAGGCGGCGCAGCGCCCGTACCGCGCCACTTCCGGGTGCGCGGCGCTCGGTGCTCGGAAAGAACTGTTCCTCCCCCTGCTCGCACTTGACTCCGAGGCAGGACCGGGGTTCTCAGACCGTAGACGACGTCTTCTAGGAGGGGACCCCTCGCGCTCGCTCGACCAGCCCGCGCCTCCGCTCCGACCCCACTGGTGGTCGGACCAAGCTCTAGGAAGTGAGCGGGGGAGGTGGGCGGACCCGTAAAGTGGAGACACCGGAGATCCGGAAGTGTCCCTGCGGGAAGACAGCCGCTTAGGAGGAGATGGATTCGAACGAGGAAGTGCAGAGGGCCAGAGGTCCGATGAGGAGGAAGAAAGCGGGTCGTGGTCTTGAAAGCCCTCACAACCAAGTGGTTTTTGTTTCTCTTTGGAAACGGAAGGACTGGCAAGAACTTGGGTTCGGTGGGCAGAGCAATAGCAATAAGACTGCTGGTGGGGAAGGGGGTGAATTTAGATCGAAAGCTTCTTTTGCCGGAGGAAAGGAGAAATGGAAGGAATTAGGGTGTGGTGTAGGGGAGAGCGTTTTGACCAAAGATGTAGACCAGCTTTGGCGTACTTTTTAATACTTTAGCGAAGAAGTGGTTATGCTTACATTTGTGCGGGAGGTTGGGGGGGGGGTGGGGATAAAATCGTGGCGGTCTATTGGACTGCAACTGATACATGTAACTGCAGAAAGGGGTATGAATAGTAGAAGGCAGAAATGAGATTACGGAAGAAAATGAGACTTAGAGAAAGCGAAAAACAATAGCTGAAAGAGAATGAATTCAAAGAGTCGGTGCTGGTTTTATTAGGCTGAAATGAATGTATAAAATACTACCTTTCCTTCTAGTGCCTTGAAAGCTGACAGAGGCAACAAACTCAAACACCTAACACCTGGTAAACACCCAAATACTGAGCTTAAAGGGATAGCGTAGGACATGCTGCCTAATTTTTGACCAGTGTTTACTATTTTTAGTGACTTCTGAAGACACCTACCACTGCATATTGAAAATAGACTTAAACCTTATCAAGTAATTAAAATATCCACCCATGTTCTCGTTGCACTGAAAAGACTTTGTAAATACGTTCCTTAAAAACTCTTTACTGAAAGTCAAGATTTCTTGAAAGTTTCAGAAACTGCAGTAGGAAAGAGGCACAAGTGAGGATGCCAAGGTGTTTAGATCTGTTTTGTTAATGAAAATAAGGAACTAAGTTTAAAAAAGAAAGAACGGGTTGGGGGGGAGGGAGTTGAAGAAGGGGAAAAAAGAAGCAGCTAATGCTAACTCAGAGCAATTGTCCTCTCACAAAAAGCCTTCACGAAAAACCCAAGTTAACTCGGATCTTATTAAAGCCTACTAAACCAGTCAAGTAAATTATCCAAGTACTATCTTAGTTATCTGCTTCACTTGAAAAGTGAAGGCACTGAAGCCATGACTCAGAAGTTTTCATATAAATGGTTCAACTAATTGTATGAAACCACTAGGAAGTCTAGAGAAGGAGCTCCAAGCTTCCTTATTTTTCTAAGGAAAGAAAAAGGGCCTAGTCTTATTTGTGTGGCAATTTAACAAATCAGTGAGTAAAGTAGCTCATTCGAGTCCGACTCTATGCGACCCCGTGGACTGTGTAGCCCGCCAGGCTCGTCTGTCCATGGAATTCTCCAGGCAAGAATACTGTAGTGGGTTGCCATTTCCTTCTCCAGGGGATCTTCCCAACGCAGGGATCAAACCCGGGTCTCCTGCATTGCAGGCAGACACTTTATCCTCTGAGCCACCAGGAAAGCCCCAACAAATCAGACCAATGTATTAAAATAAATTAGCCAGATATTTTTAATAGATTTTTACTGTGCTGTATAAACAAAATAATACCTGATTATGGAATACTAAACATTTTTTGTTTTATTATGCCATTTTTCTCTTGGAGCCAACAAAAGAAAATTGCCAAATTCCTGCCTTGGAAAAATTATTTAAGCACTGATTTTTTTTCCTTTCATTTTAAGAATCAAAAAATAGTGGTTTTCAACCTGTTCTGCTGTGCCATTTTATAAGCAGTCGAGATACATTTCATTCCTTTTAACTAATATATTTCCATAATTGCTGTTTTTTTGTCAAATAAACAGCCCTTCCCAGATGTCCTACTGTTATGTTTTTGTTTTTGTTTTTAAAGATATTCCCTCCCTAAAAAAATATTTTTAAGTCTTAATAAGCCTTTGAGGCAAGATGGCTATATAGGCAGTAGTTTTCCAGGGTGAGGTGAAATTTTTTGCTTTTTTTAATTAACTTTATTTTTTAGAACAGTTACAGGTTCATGAAAAAATTGAGCTGAAAGTACAGAGTTCCCATATAATCTTTGCCCCCACACACGTAAAACCTTCTCCATTACTGACATCCCCCACCAAGAGTGACATTGATGAATCTACATTGACATATCATTATAACTCAACATCTATGGTTTACATTAGGGTTCACTCTTGTACTTTCTATGGATGTTGTATACCAGTAAAAATTGCTTAGCAAAGAGAAGTTTAGCAATATCCCACAGAGTTGAAAACGCATTTACTCTAGCACTTCCACTTGTAAGTAATACAGCGAAAGACTTGCATATGCGAACAAGGAGACAAGCTTAACAGTGTTTTGCAGCAACATTTGTAGTAGTAAAACACTGCAAACAAGTGAAGTAGCAACAGGAAAAATGTGGTATATTCATATAATGAAATATTATTAGTGATTAAAATAGAGCTATGACTTTCAAATGTTTTATTCAGTTGGAAATATAGTTTACACCATGACTCACTTTATATATAAAAAGAAAGAGAACTTTCAAAAACCTATACTTAAAAATTGAGTACATGTGGTGTATTCTATTTTCTTTGTTATTCTGTTTCTTTTTTCTAAAATAGTTCATGACCTACCAAATTAATGTGACCTACTAATGGTTTGCAACTTGGTCTACCAAAAAAAACTGAACAAAATTATATATTTACCAATATCTGAAAAAACAGAGAAAATAACAAACATAGCGTATCACATATATAATATATATACATATACATACATGTGGCATTCCAAGAAATATATGGCTATATATTATGAAAGCTATATATATACTGAGTTAGCCAAAAAGTTCCTTTGGTTTTTAAGTAGAAATAAAGCCATTATCCTTCAATAAAAAAGTGGAAAAAAAAAGATACTTTTTTCATTTTCACCATGAACTTTATTGACAATGTACTCCGTTTTGCTTCACTATCTTCTGCCATTTTTCAGGTAGCTTCATAATTCCATCTTCCCAAAACTTTCTATCATTTGAACAAAAAAACTGTTCTTTTGGCAATGCCTTTGGCAGACTTCCAAGGAAATGAAATTTTATCCATTAAAGGAATTTTGTAAAAACTGAAAAAAATGGAAACCCAAAGGTGCAATTTCTGGTGAATACAGTGGATGAATCAGAACTTCCCAGGCAACTTTTTGCCTGGTCATCAAAGAAACATGCATTGTTGGGGTATTCTGATGGAAGATTATGTGTTTTCTGCTGAATAATTCCAGACACTTTTTGTCAAGTGTTGCCTTCAGTTGGTCTAATTGTGAGTAGTACTTGTTGGAATTAATCGTTTGGATTCCCAGACACTGTTAATAGAGGACAACCTTCCAACCCCACCATATACACATCACCTTCTTTGAATGAAGGTCAGGTTTTGGTGTGGTTGGTGCTAATTCATTTCACTTGCCCCACAATCTCTTCCATTCCACACGATTGTACAGTATCCACTTACCATCACCTGTCACAATTTGTTTTAAAAATGGAACATTTTTGTTACACTTAAGTACAGAACTGCATGCAGAAATATAATCAAGAAGGTTCTTTCTATTTAACTTATATGGAACCCAAAAATCAAAGTGATGAACATAACCAAGCTGTTGCACTCAATCTGGATATTTGAGTATGTCTCTGCATGGTGTAACATTGATTATTCACAATTAATGTCCGGACTCAATCACTATCAACTTCAAACATTCTACACGGTCTATCTGACTCTACTTTTTTTTTTTTTGCTGCTAAAAGCTTTATTGTTTCCATTTGGTCCAAGGCTTGGAAGAGGGCTCCATAGCATTAAAAAGCTGCCTACTGTCAGCAAAGAGAGGCTTCAGGCAGAAGTCCTAACATTAGGGGGTCTCCTCAAAGGTCACTGGGCTCCAGAGGCTCCGAGTAATACTTGAGGGGGAAACTTTCAAAGAGATATTGTCCAACCCAACCTGGGAACCAGCCAGACTGCAGAGGCTGGTCAGGTGGTCACCCATCTTCTTGATGAATTTCACTTCCTCATTTAGGAAGTGGCTCTCCAAAAATTCACAGATGTGGGGGTCTGCTTGGGTAGACCCTGGCCATGCAGTTCCAAAAGGGCCTGGTTAAGGTTCTTCTCCTTGAGAAGGGCAGCTTCCGTAGAGTCCTGACTTTTACCCCACTCTTCTTGAAATGCTTCTGCACATTGGCCACAGTTCTGGTTTTGCATTTTCAAGAGACCTTCTGCACCCTCCTGCATTTCCTTGGTCAATTCATGGAAAAAGTGGCCCACACCCTCCAGAGCCACATTGTCCTGGTTGAAATACAAGCCCAGAGACAAGTATGTATAGCAGGTCCGCAGATGCATTGTGACCAGGCAGTTGATGGCTGCCTCCACCTCAGTGAAATGATTCTGATGAATCTTGGAGTTCATGGTTGATCATAAGGAGTTAAGTTCAAAAAATGGTGTTTCTGGTCCTGATGTTTGCAGACAGCTCAGTGGCTGATTCCAAAGATTGCAACCAGAGAAAAGGTTGGAAGGTGGTCAGAGGCTGGAGCAAGGGGCATCCCTGGGTCTGTTCCATCCAAGCACTGTTGAAGCAAGAGAGAGCCAAGGGACCACTGACTACACTGCCCACAAACCTCTTTTGAAACATTCAGTCAGTCACAGCACCTTCTCAATACACTGTACAAATCTTTTTTAGTGTGCTTCTGTTGCATTTATTATTTGTTTGAAATAATAAAGCATAAAGTCCCAAAAATGTTTATTTTACTCCATCATCATTATTAAAATGGCTACACAAACATTTACCAATTTTGATAACTTTTTTTTAAACACATGCTGATATGATAGCCGTTTATAATACAATCTAACGTTTTGATTGTTTTGAATGAAGTTAAAGACAATTAAGCACTACTAGAGCCACCTTATGAAAAACTGAATGAATCTTTTCATCAACCCAATATTTATAAATAGTATTAAATATTTTCATGACACAGAGAAACACCAAATTAAGGATGGTAATTATCTCTGAAGAAGAAGGGATGGGACAATAAAGCAGAGGAAGGGAATAAAAAGTATTTCAACTGTATCAGTTTTTAATAATGCAAAATTTAATATTTGAGAGTTAGGATTTAAGTACATAGGCATTTTTGTGTTTTTCTGTTATTGCTGTTCAGTCACTAAGTTGTGTCCAACTCTTTGCAACCCCGTGGACTGAAGCATGACAGGCTTCCCTGTCCTTAACTATCTCCCTGAGTTTGCTTAAACTCATGTCCATTGAGTCAGCGATGCCATCCAACCATCTCATCCTCTGTCACCCCCTTCTCCTGCCTTCAATCAACATCAGGGTTTTTTTCAATGAGTCAGCTCGTCACATCAGGAGACCAGAGTATTGGAGCTTCAGTTTTATCATCAATCCTTCCAATGAATATTCAGGGTTGATTTCCTTTAGGATTGACTGGTTTGATCTTGCAGTCCGAAAGACTCTCTAGAGTCCTCTCCAACACCACAGTTCAAAAGCACCAATCCTTTGATGCTCAGCCTTCTTTATGGTCCAACTCTTACATCTGTATATGACTACTGAAAAAAAAAACATAGCTTTGACAATATGGACCTTTGTCGGCAAAGTGATGTCTGTGCTTTTTAGTACATTGTCTAGGTTTGTCATAGCTTTTCTTTCAAGGAGCAGGTGTCTTTTGATTTTGTGGCTGCAGTCACCATCCACAGTGATTTTAGGTTCTTAGGTGAAGTCGCTCAGTCGTGTCCGATTCTTTGCAACCCTGTGGACTGTAACCTACTAGGCTTCTCCGTCCATGGGATTCTCCAGGCAAGAATACTGGAGTGGATTGCCATTTCCTTCTCCAGGGGATCTTCCCGACCCCGGGATCGAACCCAGGTCTACCGCATTGGAGGCAGACGCTTTAACCGCTGAGCCACCAGGGAGTGATTTTGGAGCCCAAGAAAATAAAATCTGCCACTGTTTCCATTTTTCTGCATCTATTTGCCATGAAGTGATGGGGCCAGATTAATACCATGATCTTAGTTTTTTAAATGTTGAGTTTTAAGCTAGCTTTTTTAATCTCTTTCACCTTCATCAAGAGGCTCTTTCGTTTCTCTTCATTTTCTGCCATTAGGGTGGTGTCATCTGCACATCTGAGGTTATTATTTCTCCCAGAAATCTTGATTTCACATGACATTTCACACGGTGTACTCTGCATATAAGCTAAATAAGCAGGATAACAATATACAACCTTATCACACTCCTTTCCCTATTTTGAACCAGTCCATTGTTCCTTGTCCAGTTTTAACTGTTGCTTCTTGACCTGCATAAAGGTTTCTCAGGAGGTGGGGGAGGTGGTCTGGTATTCCCATCTCTTTAAGAATTTTCCAGTTTGTTGTGATCCACACAGTTAAAAGCTTTAGTGTAGCCAGTGAAGCAGAAATATATGTTTTTCTGGAATTCTCTTGCTTTTCCTATGATCCAGCGGATGTTGGCAATTTGATCTCTGGATTTTCCGCCTTTTCTAAACCCAGCTTTTACATCTGGAAGTTCTCAGTTCACGTTCTGTTGAAGACTAGCTTGAAGGATTTCAAGCATTACCTTGCTAGCATATGAAATGAATGCAATGGTATGGTAGTTTGAACATTCTTTGGCATTGCCCTTCTTTGAGACAGGAATGAACTTATAAGGACTGACTTACAATGAACTGGATAAGGACTGACCTTATCCAGCCCTGTGGCCATTGCTTTCCAAATTTGCTTGTGTATTGAGTACAGCACTTGTATTTTTATATATGCACAAAATATTTTATAATAAAATATTAATCAATTAGACCAATATTTCTCAACTTTGTATCATATCTTCAAAAATCATAAAGCTTACTTTTTCTAAGAAATTATATATCTTCAGACATTGATTATCTTAATCATTTAAATTTTAAAGAAATAAAAGTTTTAGTCATATATTAGGGGCTATCTTAAGGATATCCTATTTTGCCAGGCTAATTAATAGTGACAATAGGGCTAGTAAGCTGTATGGTGGCCCCACAAAAGATATGACCACATCCCAATTCTCAGAACCTGTGAATATTACCTTGATATTAATAGTACAGTATTTTAAAATTTGAATATTACCTTATATAGCAAAATATGTGATTAAGAATTTGGAGAAGAGCTTTCTCCTAGATTTTTAGTAGGTTTTAATTCCAGTGACAAGTGTCCTTATAGGAGTAAGATAAAGGAAGATAACACAGACAGAAAAGGAGAAGGCAATGTGATTATAGAGTCTGGAGTGACGCAACTCTAAGTCAACAATGCCAAGAACCACCAAAGATGAAAGAAATAGAAATAGATTCTTCCCCTACAGCCACCAGAGAGATTGCAACCCTGCTGGCACCTTGACATTTGACTTCCGCCTCTGGAACTACAAGAGAATAAATTGTGTTGTTTTATACCACTCAGTTTGCAGTAATTTGTTACAGCAACCACAGGAAACTAATACCCTAGGTCAGAATGACAAGGGAGTCAGTCTTCATATAATAGGAAGATTAACCCTGAGCCAGCAGTACATAAGTTAAAAGTCTTATCTTGAAAGGCCAAAAGACTTAAGACAGAAAGGCAATGGGGACTCTTCTATAGAGAAAGACTGGTTATCTCTCCATGATGTCAGGATTTTATGATAATTAAATAATTGAAACATTTCTTCCAACATGTTAGGAAGTAAACTTGAGAGGAAATATATATGGTGTGGTGATTTTAAAGGAAAGCTATCTCAAGAAACCTGATTATGGGCTTAACACTTCCTTTCCTAAATCAACAAAATAAAAGATCCTTAAAATCTTTTTATGCACTAACTTCCTTTTAGGTTGCACTGGTTTTTTAAAATGTCCACAAGTTCTTTAATAGTACTCCCTTCTAAAGGTGGAGTCTAATTCCCCTTCGAGTGTGGGTTGTATTTAGTGACTCACTTTTAAGTCATTTGAGGAGCCAGAAGGAACAATATGTGATTTCTGAAATTAGAACAAAAAAGGCATTGTGCCTTCTTCCTTGCTCTTTGCATTATTTGCTCTGGGAGAAGCCAGCTACCGTGACATGAGCATGCTCAAGCTTCACTAGGGAGATGTTCACATGGTGAGAAACTGAGGCCTTCTGCCAAAGGCACGGGTGAAATTGGGGTTTTCCGTCAACAGTCAGCCTTAAGATCACAGCCCTTGCTGACATCTTAACTACAACTTTATGAGAGATCTTGAGTAAGAAGGACCAGGCTAGGCTCTCCTAAATTCCTAAACCATAGAAGAAATTGTGAGATAATAAATGTTTGTTATTTTAATCTGCTATATTTGGGGACAATTTCTTATACAACAACAGGCAACTAAAACATTGACACACCTTCCAAATAAAATACATCAAGGCTGTATATTGTCACCCTGCCTATTTAACTTACATGCAGAGTACATCATGCAAAATACCAGGTTGGATGAAGCACAAGCTGGAATCAAGACTGCTAGGAGAAATATCAATAACCTCTGATATGCAGATGACATCACCCTTATGGCAGAAAATGAAGAGGAACTAAAGAGCCTCTTGATAAAGTTGAAAGACGAGAGTGAAAAAGCTGACTTAAAACTTAACATCCAAAAGACTAAGATCATGACATCCGGTCCCATCACTTCATAGCAAACAGATGGGAAAACAATGGAAACAGAGACAGACTTTATTTTCTTGGGCTCCAAAATCATTGCAGATGGTGACTGCAACCATAAAATTAAAAGACACTTGCTCCTTGGAAGAAAAGCTATGACAAATCTAGACAGTGTATTAAAAATCAGAGACGTTACTTTGCTCATAAAGGTCCAAATAGTCAAAGCTATGGTTTTTCCAGTAGTCATGTACAGATGTGAAAGTTGAACAGAAAGCTGAGCACCAAAGAATTTATGCTTTTGAACTGTGGTGCTGGAGAAAATTCTTGAGAGTCCCTTGGAAAGCAAGGAGATCAAACCAGTCATTCCTAAAGGAAACCAACCCTGAATATTCATTGGAAGGACTGATGCTGAAGCTCCAATACTTTGGCCACCTGATGCAAAGAACTGATTCATTGGAAAAGACCCTGGTGCTGGGAAAGACTGAAGGCAGGAGGAGAAGCAGACAACAGAGGACGAGATGATTGGATGGCATCACCGACTCAATAGACGTGAGTTTCAGCAATCTCTGGGTGATGAAAAAGGACAGGGAAGCCTGGTATGCTACAGTCCATGGGGATGCAAAGAGTCAGACATGACTGAGCAACTGAACAATAATGATACAACCCAGCCATTCTACTTCTAAGTAGTTACCAAAGAGAAATAACAGAATTAGTCTACAAAAGGATTTGTACAAAAGTGCTTAAACAGGATCATCTGAAATATCTCAGATCATTTGTGTGATTATTTTAATTGTAATGGAGAAGCAAATTGTGATACAGACATACTATGGAATACCATCCAACACTAAACTAAGTAACTATTAATACATGCAACAACATGGAAAAAAATCAAAGTAATTATGCTGAGTGAAATAACCCAGACAAAAAATGCAACACTGTATTATTCCACTAATATAAAATTCTGGAAAATGTAAACTAATGCTTAGAGACAGAAATTAGATCAGTGGGAGCAGTCAGACAGGGTTGTGGAGTTGCATAGGACAACAGAAGAGCATGTGGAAGCTTCTGAAATGAAAATGTTTATTTTCTTAATTACAGTGATGAATTTATAGATTTACACATATTTTAGAATTCATATTATAAATTTTAAACATATGCAGTGCATTGTACATCGATGATATCTAACAAGTCTGTTTTTTAAACATAAATAAGTTAGACATACCTAGCTAGCCTAGAAAAAGTTCACGTCATAGCATAACACGTGAATGGTGGAAACAATCCAGATGTCTATCAATCAATGGATAAATAAAATAAGATATATCCATATAGTTGAGTATTATCTAGCAATAAAAGTTATACTACTTAGTAATAAAAGAAGTACTAATATAAACCCCATGCATCCCTAGAGTTCAATGCTTGCTCAGAAAAGACCTGAGTGAGCCCTAAGCTTGCACCTCTGGCTAATCTTTTGGGTCTACACAAGCAGAAAGTAAAACTCTAAGGCAGAATTAGGTGAACTGTGTAAGTGTTGAAGGATTGCTTACAGTCAATCTGCTCAGAGTTAGTCTATAAAAATAAGGAGACAGCATGTGTGTTTTTTTTCCCTTTTTGGCTCCAGCTACTTAGGGAAATCTCTTTCAGGTCACTGACTGACCACTAAGATAATGCAACAGAGACTCAGTAACCACACACAAATAAGAAATACAATCTTTCCAAAAAGAGTATGGGAAAGTTACTAAACTAGTGGATTATTGTAGCCTTCAACAAGCCACAAGAATGAACTCTGGGGAGGAGGGTAAATTTGTTTTCCAGAGTTACAATATCAAAATGTTCAGTTTTTGACAAAAAAAAAACAACCACAAGGTAAACAGAACAGTAAAGTATGGCCATTCATTGGAAAGAAAGTAACAGAAACATTCACTGAGGAAGGCATACTAGGCAGAGACTTAAAGTCAGCTATCCTAAATATACTCAAAAGTTAAAAGAAACCATGGGCAAAGAACTAAACAGAAGCAAGAAAACAATATATTAATATAGACTATCAATGAGAGTCAAAAATTATAAAAAGAAACCAAATAGAAATTCTGGAGCTAAGAAGTATAGTAGCTAAAATGAAATTCACTAGAGGTAAGGTTAAGAGCAGACTGGAACAGGCAGACTAAAGATCAGCAAACCTGAAGATAAGACAACTGAAATTATCCCATCTGTGGAGCAGAATGAAAAAAAAAAATAAATAAAAGAAACAAAGGAACTTGTGAGACATCATTAACTATCTCATTATGTGGGAGTCCCAGGAGAGAAAGGGACAGAAAGAGTATTTGAAGAAATAATGGCCAAGGACTGCCCAAATTTAATGAAAAACATTAATCTATACATTGCAGAAGCTCAACAAACTATAAAGGATAAAGGATAACATCAAAGAGATTTACACCAGGACATATTATAATAAAACTGTCAAAAATCGCTGAGACACCCAGCAAGCACCAAAAGTGACATGTACAAAGGCTCCTTAAAAAGATTAACAACCTATTCTCATCAGAAACCATGGTAGCCAGAAGGCAGTGGGATAACATATTTTAAATATTCAAAGGGAAAAAAACTGTGACTCTTAAAATTTTATATCTGCAAATCTATTCTTCTAAAAATAAGGGAGAATTAAGACATTCTAGATAAAAGCTGAGGGAATTCACTGCCAACAAACGAGCACTATAAGAAATGCTACTTGTGTTATTGTGTTTACTTATTCATATGATATTAATAAATAAAGCATGCTTATTCATATGCTTTTTCATATGGCTTTTTGTGTTTTTGTCTAACATCAGAGAAATGAAATGTCCTTAGACAATAACACAGAAAGGCATATGAACAAAGCAAAGATACCAGCAGAGATAACTACACAAGTAAATGGAAAAGCCAAAATAGGCAATGGCATCCCACTCCAGTACTCTTGCCTGGAAACTCCCATGGATGGAGGAGCTTGGTAGGCTGCNAACAAATAATTTTAAAAGTTGGTATGTGATTGCTCTAGGTCCACTGGGCTAGCTGAACCCTCTCACCAACACTGTCAATAGAAACTGATTTGGTGCCATTAAATCAATGACTATGAAACAAACAGCAGTAGATCTGTGTAAGGTGAAAAAGAAAAGTTTCCTGGTCAAAATACGAGTTATACTGAAGGAATTTTAAAATGTCACGTGGGTTCACATGAAATAAAAACCAGAACCTCGAATATATCCATGTCACCAGTGACTGGAATTTACCTAGAAGAAAAGGCCTATTGGAAAGAATAGCAGAAATAACAAAGTATATATACAAGACTTTATACCTTCTTCACAGCAACAACAATGTTTAAGCAATACATAAAAAGAGGTCATTGGAATGCATTTCAGCTAAACATTGGGAAAACAAAGGAAAATGACACCAAAATTGAATGNTATTGGAAAGAATAGCAGAAATAACAAAGTATATATACAAGACTTTATACCTTCTTCACAGCAACAACAATGTTTAAGCAATACATAAAAAGAGGTCATTGGAATGCATTTCAGCTAAACATTGGGAAAACAAAGGAAAATGACACCAAAATTGAATGCAAAAAATGAAACAAACAAAAAAAGACTTGAATAATAAAACATTATTAAAATAAAAAATGAAAAAAAAAAGCTTAAAATAAAGCTTGAAAAATAAAATAGTGGTTTTGAGATATAATCAACATACGAGAAAAGTAACTCCCCGCAGAAAAAGAAACAGTCGGCGTGTGTCCAACGGTCCCCGTGCACACTTCCAGTCCCTCTGGGTCACTCCTCAAGCTCCCCTGGCGGCTTCCCTTTGCCTAGGACAAGATCCACACACAGGAGCCCACGTGGTGGCCCTGCTACCCGTCCGGTCACCTCCCCACACGGCCACTTCCTGCGAAAGGAGGCAGGTGCCCCCAGATTACGGGACCCAAGCCTTGTGCTCTCCACACTGGCTCCTCTCTGCTGGAGACACCCCCCTGACCCCCACAATGCCACCTGCTCATCTGCCGCCATCTCCTCCTCATCCTGCAAGACCTCCCCTCCCCTGACCAGCCTGGACCCAGCTCCACGCGGGGCAGGTGCCCCCAAGAGCTCACCCTGCATTCTAGGCAAACCCTCCTCTCTTGGTACTAGTCATCGCTGGGTGACTGCCAACGGACCACTGGGTGGTGGTGGCTTAGTTGCTAAGTCATGGCCGACTCTTGCGACCCCATGGACGTAGCCTGCATGAACGAGGGCGTGAACAGGCAAGACGTAATGGATAGAATCTCAGCTCTGCCCTGATCCTAAGTCACAGCCCATCATTTACACAAGAAGTGTTTTACCAATGGCTAGGGAGTCAAGCTGGAAAAGGCAGTGGCACCCCACTCCAGTACTCTTGCCTGGAAAATCCCATGGACGGAGGAGCCTGGTAGGTGCAGACCATGGGGTCACTAAGAGTCAGACACGACTGAGCAACTTCACTTTGACTTTTCATTTTCATGCACTGGAGAAGGAAATGGCAACCCACTCCAGTGTTCTTGCCTGGAGAATCCCAGGGATGGGGGAGCTCGGTGGGCTGCCGTCTATGGGGTCACACAGAGTNTGCAGTCCATGCGGTTGCTGAGTCAGACACGACTGAGCAACTTCACTTTCACGCACTGGAGAAGGAAATGGCAACCCACTCCAGTGTTCTTGCCTGGAGAATCCCAGGGATGACGGAGCCCAATGGGCTGCCGTCTGTGGGGTTGCACAGAGTCAGACACGACTGAAGCGACTTAGCAGCAGCAGCAGCATAATACTTTTGGTTTGTAAATCTTCTTTTGTTTCTTATGATTTAAAAGACAAATGCATAAAATCATTTTTATATACTATTTCTAAGTATATGTTAATAGGCAATAGTATAATGATACAATTTGTGTCAACAGCAAAATAAAATGGGGAGGCAAAGCTATACGGTAGCAGAGTTTTTTAGCCTATTGAACCTAAGTTGGTATAAATTGAAACTAGATTGTTACAAATTTAGGTGTTAACTGGAAGCTCCAACATAACTAGTATGAAAATAACCAAGAAATATATGGAAAAAAGGAATTAAAAGATATGATGGAAAAACTCAATATCAATTAAGCATACATTAAGGCAGTATTTGTGTTTTGAGGAACAAAGAATATACATAAAACATAAAGGAAATGAACAGCAAAATGACAGAAATAAATCCATTCATATCATTATTACTTGAAATGTAAACAGATTAAATTCACAAATTAAAAGACAGAGATAGGTTGAAAGAGTTTTAAAAAGAAAAGCATGATCCAACTATATGCTGTCTATAAGAAACTCAATTTAGATCCACAGACAAATAGACTAAAAATGAAAACGTGGAAAAAGATATTACATGCAAATGGTAGCTAAAAGAGATCTCAGATGTCTATACTAACATCAGACATGACAGAACTTAAGTTAAAGATTGTGATAAAAGACAAAGATGAACAGTATATATTTCTACAAGGGTCAACTAATTAAGAAGATAGAATAATTTCATCCTGTAAAAAAGCAAAAGCCAAGTGTTCACAAATGGGAAGACCTAATATTATTAATACTGTTAGGAAAACAATACCACCAAAAACAATATACAGATTCAATGTAATACCTATCAAAATTATAATGGCATTTTTGCAGAAATGAAAAGCCCATTCTAAAGGTAGTAAGAAACTTCAAGATACCCCAAATGGCCAAAACAATCTTTAAAAATAAAGTTGTAGGTCTCTCACTTCCTGATTTCTAAATATATTACAAAGCTACAAGTAATCAAAACAATGTGGTACTGGCATCAGGACAGACATAGACCAGAGAGCACAGAAATAAACTCTATGGCTAACTGATTTTTGACAAGCCGGCCAAGACCACTCAGTGAGGAAAGAATAATCCCTTCAGCAAATGATGCTGAGAAAACTGAATATCCATGTGCAAATGATTTGACTTAGACCCTTATCTCACACCACATACAAATATTAGCTCAAACCAAATCAAAGATTTATTTTTTTTAAATGACCATAATATTGAATTGTATCTTTTATTTATTTTATTTTTTACTTTATTTTACTGTGCAATACTGTATTGGTTTTGCCATACATCAACATGAATCCACCATGGGTATACATGAGTTCCCAATACTGAACTCCCCTCCCACCTCTCTCCCCATACCAACTCTCTGGGTCATCCCAGTGCGCCAGCCCCAAGCATCCTGTCTCATGCATCGAACCTGGACTGGCGATTCATTTCTTACATGATATTATACATGTTTCAGTGCCATTCTTCCAAATCATCCCACCCTCGCCCTCTCCCACAGAATCCAAAAGACTGTTCTATACATCTGTGTCACTTTGCTGTCTCGCATACAGGGTTACCGTTACCATCTTTCTAAATTCCATGTATATGTGTTAGTATACTGTATAGGTGTTTTTCTCTCTGGCTTACTTCACTCTGTATAATAGGCTCCAGTTTCATCCACCTCATTACAACTGATTCAAATGTATNATTTTCCACAGTTTATTGTGATCCATAACAGTCAAAGGCTATGGCATAGTCAATAAAGCAGAAATAGATGTTTTTCTGGAACTCTCTTGCTTTTTCGATGATCCAGCGGATGTTGGCAATTTGATCTCTGGTTCCTCTGCCTTTTCTAAAACCAGCTTGAACATCTGGTGTTTGACATAGTTTTCTCTTTTACCAGCACCTTTCACAGCACATTCAACTTCTTTTACACAGAGTGGAGAAAAGTTCAACAGATATTTTATCAATGCTTTCAGTCACAAAAACCAACTTCAGTATGGCCCCTGCCTTCAACAAGCTCATCTTCTAATGAATGATAGCAACAGATGAACAGATAAGTGCTATCAGACAGATGCATAAGAACTCCAATGGAAAATCAAAGAAGAAAGCGTCACATGACCTGCCAGTAAGATTTCCTCAAAGTCATGTTATCCAAGCAGAGTCTTGAAAGATTAAAATCTTCCTTCCCAGCCAGCTAATCAAGGAGTGAGAAAAAATTTTACACAAAAGAAAACCATGAGCTAAGCACAGAGGCAAGAAAGCATCATAATAAATTCCAGGAATTATGTGTAGTCTTTTATTTCCAAAATAAGTGTCACAGAGATAGGCATCGGATAGATTACTGTATTGAATGCTAAGATTAATTTTCTTCTGTAGGTGATGGGGAGTTATTAAATGTTTTCCTAGGGAGAAGTAATCTGTTCATGTTTGTGATTTAGAGAGATCATTTTCTTGACTCTAGGAACTATATTGACGAATGTTAGGAAAAAAGAGAGCATGGCCTGGTGGAATTAAAAGAGGTTCCAAGTAATTTTCAAAGTAGTCATAATTGAGGGAGGAATAAAAGGGAAACACAAAAGGGAGAGGGTCAAGGTTTTCAGGAAGCAGAAAGGTTGTGGGTATTTTGTTTTGTTTGATTGGTCGGTATTATTAGAACTCCTATGAAAGAGAAAGTAAAGAGAGAATAGAAAGGAGAAAGTACAATACTAAAATGTTAAGAAATAAACTACCACATGAAAAACAAAGAAATAAAGCGCTGATAGTTACAGTCAGAAAAATCCTGATAATGAATCTGAGCAAATCAAGTCAAGTACTAACCTGTAATGAGAAAACCCAACACACAGGTAAAGATCTTCATTAACGATACAGAGCTGAAGAGTAGACAGGAATTCTCCTGGTTAAAGACATGATGTAATTATACCGAAGAAATAGAAAAACAGATGAAAAATTAACATATTTTAAAGAAGTCAGCAAGTAAGTAGATGAAAACATAAAAGTTAACTCCAAAGTAAGCCCCAGATCTCTATATGGCCAAGAGATGTGGTATTCAAACCTCAGTCTATTAGAATAATTTTTATTTCTGTAAACGGATACCATAAAATTCTCTTGCCAGTCAGGTACTTTAAAGAGGAGGGAAAACTTTTTATTTGACTTTAAAATAAATACAATCCCTTAAAATAGGACTGTATGGTTTCCTGCCTTCAAAACATTAATGACACCATCTATATCTTGAGGGTTTGAATAAGTACTTTTATTGCTTTTGTAGATGCCCCAACAAAATATCATACACACACACACACACACACACACACACACAAGTACTTTATAAAACTGTTTTGATTACTTATTCCTCCTAAACGAACAGATTAGTGACCAAAAGAATGAAAGTAAAGTGGTGCTGAATAGGAAATCCAACCAACCCCCTCCCCCAAAAAATATGTGCATGGATTGGAAGCAAAATCTTTTCTCGCTCTTGTAAAAACAGAGCCAACTTAAGCTGATGTTGGATTATTGTGTGCAAACAGTTCCTGACTCGTTCACCAAGTGAACAAAAGCTGTAAATGTTTTTCTATGCCTCTTCTAACATTTTGGGAAGGGTTTCTGAAAGAAAAAAAATAGACTCAATTTAATTCTCTCACTCACACACACACAGGAACACACATTTTTCCCTTTTTAGGAAGAGTTAAACATTTGAATAACTCACAATTATAAAATTTTGAATCGCAAAAAACATGAATTACCTTTAATACTTAAAGAAGGTTCCAGTCATATTAGGAATCACTTTTTTTGGTAAGGAAAACAATAAAAAAATGATACTTTTTTTAAAAATGAAGAAATCTATGGTGATATTTTAAATAAAAATAAGCCAAATATAATCATCTGAAAGGGATCTAAACTGTTAAGTTTAAGTTGCTTTTGTACTTTCCTATCTTCAACTAGCTAAAACTTCCTCTTTTGGGTAAAATATCTATAGCTTACAAAAAATAATGCAATAGAAATTTTATTTATCTGCTACAGGTCAAAATATAATTAACCAAAATTGTATAATTCAAAGCAACTGCCATTATTCAAATATCTCATTATTATATAATTACATATTAATAATTCAAATTGTCTAAAACAAAATACAGAATTCAAANAGAAATTTTATTTATCTGCTACAGGTCAAAATATAATTAACCAAAATTGTATAATTCAAAGCAACTGCCATTATTCAAATATCTCATTATTATATAATTACATATTAATAATTCAAATTGTCTAAAACAAAATACAGAATTCAAAATATTCAATCTTATAAATTAGCTGTCAATTTAAACAATGATTTTGAATTTTATTTTAAAGTATCCAGTTATAAATTTTAATTATTTTATATGTAAAATTTATAAAATGGCAAATAGGTATGAAAGATAATAGACTGGATTTGGGGAGGGAGGAAGATTCCAGTTAAAAGAACCACAGAAAATGAAAAGCATGAAAATTAGATTTACAAAAAATTAGTTATTATTAGGCTTTATTAAATTTTAAACTGTGAGAATAAAATAACTGAAATTTTAAAGTACACAGGTTAAATCATATCAACTGCAGCTGTTATTATTGAGTGCTTACTCTGTGTTAAGCATTGTGCTGGTAATTTCATTTAATCAAAACCTTGCATGAAGGACCTCATGAACCATCTACACATATATAGTACTTTGAAATTTTCAAAAAACATTCTATAATTTTCTCATATGATCTTCACATTATGCTATGAACTAGACAAAAGGCAAAAGCAATTATTGACTCTAAATAGATTACAGACAAGAAAATAAAAGGACATAAAGATTAAAATCACTGAGTCAGTAAAAAACAGAATTAAGTATTTAGTTGTCTATCTTCTAATCCTGAATCATTATCCACTATATAACATTAATATCAGAGAGTCTTAGATTTAGGACTTCCTAAATGATTTAGGAAATAGCTTAAAGATAATCAGCAAATGTTCATTGAGTTTCTACACTGTATAAAACACAGAAATATTTGTGTGATATAAAAAGAAATTAAAAAAGAGAGGGAAAATTGAAAAAAGAGGAAGAGAAGATTCCATTGAAGAACTTAATACATGGCTGAGAAGGACACATTAATCTCTAGAATAATTATAAAATAATATATCATTCAGTGTGAAATAACTGTGAAAATACCTCATCTACTGATGTAATTTAACCCTGCTCAAGTCTGATAACAAATTATATATTTTAATCAAATCTCAGAAAATTTTACCATACTAATTCTCTTTTGCTAAACAGAAATGCTATATAGAAATTATTGCTACAAAGAAAAAAAATTAACAACTATGATATACCAGGCAATCTTTTCAGAAATTTTAGTTTTAACAATATCTGTTATAATAGAATGTAATTTCAGTTGAACATATAAGAAACCAAAATATTTGTCAAAATCCCCTCTCAAAAGTTACTGAGTATGAATGGAAAAGTTTAAATTATTAATGACCATACTCAAGATAAATTTAAGCAAACATTACCATGGAGAAGAAAAACTTTGTACTATAAGATGACAAAAAAAAAAAGAAAAAATCATGNAAAATATTTGTCAAAATCCCCTCTCAAAAGTTACTGAGTATGAATGGAAAAGTTTAAATTATTAATGACCATACTCAAGATAAATTTAAGCAAACATTACCATGGAGAAGAAAAACTTTGTACTATAAGATGACAAAAAAAAAAAGAAAAAATCATGATGTACACACAAATAATATTTGGCTCAGAGTACTATTTGAAGAATGATAATAAAAAATAAGTTAAACAAATTTATAAGATATAGATCTTATTTTTGAGAAAAATNAAAAACTTTGTACTATAAGATGACAAAAAAAAAAAGAAAAAATCATGATGTACACACAAATAATATTTGGCTCAGAGTACTATTTGAAGAATGATAATAAAAAATAAGTTAAACAAATTTATAAGATATAGATCTTATTTTTGAGAAAAATAAGACAACTAATCAAAGGTAAACTTCACACACACAGACATATAAAAGCAGTTAGGAGAAAGTCACTATATGCTTGTAAGAATAATTTCAAGATAAAATTATTTGTGGAATGAATACTGAGTTTAAAATAGTGGCAAACGAAAAAAAGACAAGTCAGGACTTGATTCTATAACTTATAAGAGAACTAACACATTGTTAAGTGAATGATGACTTCTGCCTTTTCCCATATATGCTTTACCTTCATCTTCTAATTACTAATTTTTTTCTCTTTCAACAGTTCTATGTAACTGCTACAGACAAACCTCACTGATACCATAACATGTCTGAAACTAGATTGGGAACAAAGCATTCAATAAACTATTTGTGTACCATCTATACGCTAAGCACATATCTGGGCACTAGGGAATAACAAAGTTAAATAGAAAGAACATAGTAACTGCTCTCAAAACAGAGATTAGCTCAAGCCTTTCAAACTGCAGATTATGACCTTTCAGGAGTTTTGAATCAGTTTAGTGGGTTTCCGACCAACTATTTCAAAAGGATACAATGATTAGAACAGAATCTTAAAACTCACTATNGAACATAGTAACTGCTCTCAAAACAGAGATTAGCTCAAGCCTTTCAAACTGCAGATTATGACCTTTCAGGAGTTTTGAATCAGTTTAGTGGGTTTCCGACCAACTATTTCAAAAGGATACAATGATTAGAACAGAATCTTAAAACTCACTATACAGCACATAGTAAGGTAAGTATTGTTTCATGAAAGTTTTGTTTCAGTTACCTATAGGTGTGTGTGCACTGAGCCACAGTGTAAAATTTTTTCATACTGTCAAAAGTTTGAGGGGAAAAAAAAAAAAAAAACTTTGTTTAGGAAAATATCTGCAAGAAAGTTTCACAAAATAGTTCATCCCATAAAGATGTTCATGAGCTGGTAACTTCAAATGTTCTAGTCTACAGTAACTGACATGACTGAATAAATGTCTTACTCAATAAATGTCAAGCACAAGCAATATCCTTCTTTTGAAAAATGTTATCTTTATTTAGATCTTCTTTATTAAAATGTTCCCCAGTCAATCACAATGCTATGCAGTTCCAACCGAATATTTTTACCATTAGTTAATACAACATAAAATGAAATTAATATGATACTTCTCTAACGTGCTTGGGACTAAGAAGAGGGGGTTTGGGGATATAGTTATATTATCCTTGATGATACTCAGAAACACTATACTCTGAGTTGATTTTTAAGAATTATAAGTTTTCCTCAAAGANACATAAAATGAAATTAATATGATACTTCTCTAACGTGCTTGGGACTAAGAAGAGGGGGTTTGGGGATATAGTTATATTATCCTTGATGATACTCAGAAACACTATACTCTGAGTTGATTTTTAAGAATTATAAGTTTTCCTCAAAGATGGTAAACCACTTTCATACTAATCAAGGAGTGCACAGTATCAAAATATTTACATTATGAAATGCTAAGTAATTTAAACAGTTCCAACAAAAGGTTGACTGGCCAGTCATACCACACTTTTTAGAGGCTGATTCATTCCAGCTAAACATATCTGAGCTTCACTGAGCTTGTTATGTTTACTTACTTTTTAAATTTATTTAAAGTAAACTCTGACTAAATCCTAAACAGCTTGAAGTCAGAGAACACGTCTTATTCAATGCTTTGCATACACACAGTGAATGCTAAATGACTACTGTTGAATGCATTGTTGTTATTTATTTTATACTTTCACTTTACCAAAACATCTGAATTGATATTCCAGATATACTGACAGATCTCTCTCCATTGAAAGTCCCCAGAAAATCTAAACCCATATGATCTATGCATTTGGAATACTTAAACAATTAAATCCAGTATGCGTTATAGCAATTATTTTGTCTTAGCAAATACAGACACAGACTCAAATTACAGAATAAGAGTGTGTAAAGGTCACTTGATCTTACCCTTTCTCAAGGGGAAAATAAGATCTCAGAGAGGTTATCCAGATAACCTGTGCAGGGCTGGACTAGGACTCAGGTCTTAGAGTACCCAGCAGTATTCTTTCCTCTATAATGCACACTTATTTTCAGTCTGCCTCCACTTCACTTTTTTTTTAAAAATTCTATTCTATGTGTAAAATACTTCCTAAGTCATCTAAGGATTTAAAAAATTAAGACAGTCCTTGGTATCAAGGTACTTTAAAAAATTAAAAAATACACAAAAATACATTCATAGATTTATAGGGAATTAAGTTTTAGTAAAGATGGGGAAACAGTGGAAACAGTGTCAGACTTTTTTCGGGCTCCAGAATCACCGTAGATGGTGATTACAGCCATGAAATTAAAAGACGCTTACTCCTTGGAAGAAAAGTTATGACCAACCTAGATAGCATATTCAAAAGCAGAGACATCACTTTGCCAACTAAGGTCCGTCTAGTCANGTGACTACTGGAAAAACCATAGCTTTGACTAGATGGACCTTTGTTGGCAAAGTAATGTCTCTGCTTTTTAATATGCTGTCTAGGTTGGTCATAACTTGTCTTCCAAGGAGCAAGATCTTTTAATTTCATGGCTGCAATCACCATCTGCAGTGATTTTGGAGACCAAAAAAATAAAGTCTCTCACTATTTCCATTGTTCCCCCATCTATTTGCCATGAAGTGATGGGACCGGATGCCATGATCTTAGTTTTCCGAATGCTGAGTTTTAAACCAACTTTTTCACTCTCCTCTTTCACTTTCATCAAGACGCTCTTCAGTTCTTCTTTGCTTTCTGCCATAACAATGGTGTCAGCTGTGTATCTGAGGTTACTGATATTTCTCCCAGCAAAGTTTTTAATATAAGAATCTTAGTCCAACTTCACTGAGCTAATTACTATTAATAACCAACAACCAAATCTAGACAGAACCAGTTGAAAATTTATTGACCTATTTTCTTCTCCAATATATGACCATCTTAAGTGGCCAAGGCAAACTAATAAAAATGATTTGTTCATAAAAAAAAAAAAAACTTCCCAAGTCTTACTTGCCAATTCTTCAATATCTGGCACATAATGAAGAACTAGGAAAAAGCAAGTTATCAGATAAGAGGTAAAGTCCATTCCATTCTTTCTGGTCACATCCCCTACAGTCTTAAAGCAGTAATATTTCAGTTTGAAATTTACAAACCAAATAATGAACACTTGTTTCAAATAAGACAACTGATTTGACAAAGGAAAATTATCTTTGTATCATGATCCTCTTAAAGAAGCTGAATTCATTATCTGGTAACAGGTGAATTGTGAAGTAGTTTTAGAAGATTTTTTCTATCAATTGAATAAAGAAAAGGAAATATTCAAGCTGTCTAAATTTGGGGATAACAACCTGGCAGACTGTTACTGGCAAAAATGAAAAGAAGCCTGTAACTGATATCAGATGACATCTTCCATGGGGTCATTTTAGTAGTGATACCATCTGACATTTTCTATAGGGTTATTTGGGGTAAGTGTGACATTTTCTTAATGAGAAGATTAGGAAGTTGCCCTAAAAGAGCCTTATATAATGTATAAGGCCAAGCAACATATGGATAAAGAGTTGCTGGAGAAGTGTAAATATGACTCTTGAAGTAGTAAATGAAGGTTAAACATTAACAGCTGGTCCAGGGGAAATGAAGGGGTGGGCAGGGGGGCGGGGGGGAGTAAGCTGTCTGCTTCAGACTGGTGTTTCTCTAACCACCAAGTCATCTTTATCTGTTTTCTATTTCAGATCACCTGGCCAAAATATATTACATTCCAAAGTTTAAGGATAAAAAACCTCTAAAAGTTGCTTTCATTTAGTTAAATTAACCAAAATAAAAGACATTTTAGGATTACAACTTTAAATTTTGAGCTGCATAGGGGTGTTTTTTTTTTTTTTCCTTTTAAAGAAAGTACCAACAAACAAGGCAGAGAACTATACTCAATATTTTGTAATGACCTATAGGGGAAAATAATCTGAAATAGATATATATGTATAACTGAATCACTTTGCTGTACACCTGAAACTAACACAGCATTCAAATCAACCATACTTCAATTTTTTAAAAAGCAGTACAATTTTAGCCACAAACACGTGTGCTAAGTCGCCTCAGTCATGTACATCTCTTTGCAACCCTGTGGACTCTAGCCTGCCAGGCTCCTCTGTCCATAGAATTCTCCAGGCAAAAATACTGGAGTGGGTTCCCATGCCATCCTCCAGGGGGATCTTTCTGACCCAGGGATAGAACCAGTGTCTCTTGTGTCTCCTGCATTGGCCAGTAGGTTCTTTACCATTAGTGCCACCTGGGAAGCTAAATATATCATATTACAGTTTTTAAGGACTCTCAATTTGTACTTAGACTGGAAAAACCATCAACCCCCCCTCCCCACCCCCACCAACCTTTCACTTCAAAACTATATATATCACAACTTTGCTTCTGCATTCTCTGCTCAAAATCCATTCATTTGGTTCAGGAACACCAAGTCTTCCAGACAGTTTGAAAATCAAGATATTACTGGTTGCTGATTACTCAAGTTGCATGGGGGAGTTAATTGAATTAGATGTAAGAATTAAATGTCCCAACAAATTTACTATAGAATACTACAGCATCGCTTCTCAGCCTTCTGGCTAAGATCAAGTGTAGAGTACTACGGAAGAGCCAGCTCATTCTGCAAAGGTATGGCATAAATTTCAGTCAGTAAGTATATCTATCCCTAGCACACTTCTGCTAGTACTGCATATATGAAATTACTGGAGTGAAGAGCAAGAATTTTCCACTGAGATCCAATTCTATTCTGCCAGTGGGACAAAATCATTTATAATTTTGGAAGCCGAATAAATGAACTTAAGAAGCTCCTTTTGCCTCAAATCATGTTCTAGGAGTAAAAAAAATAAAAAATAGTCACTTATGATTCAGGTGTTTTTCTTTTAAACTTGCCATTCAAGTACTAATTTTTCCTAGTGTTAAAAAAAACTAGAAAATTGTAGTAACACAGAATGTTAATCAGTCTTTAATCTCTGGAAAATATACGCAATGGTATTCGGCATTGTTGTATCACCATCTTACAGTCTGGAGAAGTAGTAGTATGTAATTTGGTAAATAAATTCTGTTAGCCATAAAAAGCTATACTGAAAATCCCTATAACTTTTGTTCTAAATATAAGACTAATGTTCAAAGTTTCAGTAAACATAATGCTATTAATATATCATGAGGTTAAAAAAACTGTTCAGTTCAGTCACTCAGTAGTATCCAACTCTTTGGGACCCCATGAACCGCAGCATGCCAGGCCTCCCTGTCTATCACCAACCCCTGGAGGCTACCCAAACTCATGTAAATTGAATCAGTGATGCCATCCAACCATCTCATCCTCTGTCATCCCCTTCTCCTCCTGCCCTCAATCTTTCCCAGCATCAGGGTCTTTTCAAATAAGTCAGCTCTTCACATCAGGTGGCCAAAGTTTTGGAGTTTCAGCTTCAACATCAGTCCTTCCAATGAACACTCAGGACTGATCTCCTTTAGGATGGAACTACCCCTAATAAAAATGATCATGACCAATACTGAGCAGGCAACTCATTTTGTTAGGGCAAATATATATTTGCTTATAAATTTTACCATAAAACTTATAATCAAGTTGCATAAGCTCATATTAAATAGCACATGTATACAGTTTTGGTTTTATTCATTTAGTTAACAATAATGGAATACAAGACATCATGCTAGGTAAGTTGTCTCTACCCACAAGAAGCTTAAAGCCTAAGAGGTAAATTTTTAAAAATGTACACAAACAGGAAGCAACTGGAATAAATAAAAGCTGTAAATAATGAGAAATACAAAGCACCAGGAGAATTTACAGATGGGAATGATCAGAGAACTTCACAGAGGAAGAGGCATCTGACAGGTTGAATTTCCTGTCTGAAATTGAAGGATGGGTTGAATTTCCAAAGAGATGAGGTGGAGGATTACATAAATACACTATTTATGGTGTATTTATTATATCCAGTATATTCCTAGTACATGTAAAGTACTAAGGATACATCTATTAACAAGATAATTAAATACATTTTCTGCATGAATGAAATTTGTAGTCCAGTGGGATATATATCCTAAATAATAAACAATAGTAATATTCTTACATATAAAACCAATGAAACACAAAAATAGCAGGAGGCATATTGCATAATTGCACCAATTTAACATAGAACATATTTAGGTGCTGCTTAACCCAAGTGTTGGAAGCAAAATTTTTTATACATTTCAATCATTCACACCTCCATGTTGTCTTTACTGGAGTAAAATAGATCATCCAATAATCTAGATTGAGTATTTGAAAGAAAATTTGATTAAAAGTGTAAAAACATATGTTCATACCATTTTAAAAGCAAATATATATAAAAAAGAAATGTCTATCCATATCTGGAGTTTGACTCTCCTCTGCTACAGACTGGCTGTAGGTCACCACTGGGTCACTGGCTGTAGGTCACTGGCTGGCTTGAGGTCACCACTGTCTGCCTGATTCCCCGGTGACAGAACCAACACAATGGTATCTACTTTAGAAGGCTTATTGTGAAAATCAAGTGAGATAAACATACCTTAAAGCACTTCATAAGATACAAAATACTACACAAAAGTAAGGTAATGTGGTTATTATATATATTTAACTTCCCGTGTAATTTTACTACCTACTTAACTAATGTAATCTTTATCAAATAAAAAATAAACCATTCTATTCAACTACTTTATATACATATTCAAAGAAGACATAGAATCACACTGTCAGAAACTTGCATATCAGGTTGAAACTAAACTGTAAGCAAAACCTTGAAGGATTTGTTGTTGTTTAGTCGCTAAGTCTTGTCTGACTCTTTTGTGACCCCGTGGACTGTAGCCCACCAGGGGTCTCTGACCATGGGATTTTCCCAGACAAGAATACTGAAGTGGGTTGCCATTTCCTTCTTCAGGGGATCTTCCCAACCCAGGGATCAAACCGGTGTCTCCTGGAGTGGCGGATTACCACTGAGCCACCAGGGAAGCCAGAAGGCTTCCTTCTGGTCAAGTTCAATTATCACCTGTTTAAACCATAAACTCTTTCTTTTCCCAAAAATTCATGCAGGTTTTAAGTCTAATATCCTGAGGTCCTGAAATAGTTACTAGAACAGGTTCACTTTCAGATCACACTATGTAAAATAAATGACAATTTTTTTAAAAACAGAGGCTTTGTTTGGAAATTAGTTCTTCCATATATTAGACTAGTCATTGCTGCTGCTGCTGCTGCTGCTAAGTCACTTCAGTTGTGTCCAACTCTGTGTGACCCCATAGACAGCAGCCCACCAGGCTCCCCCGCCCCTGGGATTCTCCAGGCAAGAACACTGGAGTGGGTTGCCATTTCCTTCTCCAATGCATGAAAGTGAAAAGTGAAAGGGAAGGCGCTCAGTTGTGTCCTACTCTTCGTGATCCCATGGACCACAGCCTACCAGGCTCCTCTGTCGGGATTTTCCAGGCAAGAGTACTGGAGTGGGGCGCCATCGCCTTCTCCAAGACTAGTCATTAACAGAATAAAATGTCTCTTTATAGTCTGTACATTTTAGTCATTTTGTATTTATAATCACTGCTGAATAATTTCCAAAACAGCATAAAATCACTTTAAAAACCAAAGTTCAGGAGTGCCAGTATCTACCAACAGGCAGATCTCTATGAGACTGAAAATATACACAGATAGTATAAGGTAGTGCCATTCAATCTCTTCATAGCCCTACCATCCATACAGAACTCAAGAATTTACATTGGCCATAAACACAACGAGTTCAGGAATTTCCTTTTATTTCTGATGGGAGTTTTCCAAAGATTATTCACTGATATGATTTGGTCCTACACTTAAGTATGATGATAAATTCAGTAACACATTTCATTTTCGCACAACTGCTCCAGTTCCAGTGGATTCACTAATGATTCACAGACCATGACACATTTGCAAATAATAGGATTCTTACAGTTTGATAAAGACCATCCCAAACACAATATTTTTATAATCATATTGGAATTTTAATTATATATTGGAGTTACTTCTCCTTGTTCCTGTTACTGATATGTGAGCTTACAGATAGCAAGAAGCAGAAATAGGTTTTGAACAAACCCCTATTTCTAGAAAAAAATTTGAGCCAAACCCTACGAATGAGTATGTCTTATAAAGGTGTTGGATTCATTTAACATCTTTAACAAATGACAGTGATAGGCGAGCCCTTTGCAAATAGTCAAGAATCAGAATTTCTGCCTTACATCTTTTAAAACCATCAGCGAATCTGAAATATTAAGATTTTCTACTTACGATCTCTTTCGCTGACATTTCATCCTTCTGACTAACTCCCTCCCAACACACACACACACACACACACACACACACACACACACTTTAAAGAGGAGAGGAAGAGGATGAAGGCGGGACTGGTCTGGACGGGAGTCCCGTCCTAGATGCAAAAGCGCCATCCACACACACACACACACACACACACACACACTAAAGAGGAGAGGAAGAGGATGAAGGCGGGACTGGTCTGGACGGGAGTCCCGTCCTAGATGCAAAAGCGCCATCCGGAAAATCTTTGAATTCTACGTCGTCCGCACAGCGCCTCCTGCCGGCCGTGAAGGGCCGCGGGGTGGAGGCCCTGGGCCCGGCTGCCTCCCTGGCTCCGCCGCCCTCCTCCCGCCGGCCAGCCCCAAGCTCTCCGACCCCGCTGCGCACAGAAGGCGGGAAAACGCGGGCGCCCACCGGGAGACGGAACAGGGCCCCGAACGCTGGTCTGCGTCCCAGTGATCCCGTCAGGCCTCGGCTCCGTCTAGGGCGAGGCCCCAGGAAGGGGCGGCCTCGACTGCGCGCCCACGTCAGGCCGCCGCCCAGGGTTTGCCCCCACGCGGGCCACACCGGACGCCCCGGACGCGGGACCCGGGTCAGTCTGTCCGCGTCCGGCCCCGCGCTCCCATCCTGGCTGGGCCGCGCGCCAGCCTCCCATCTGGGCCCGCGGCTCCGGGCCGCCCCTTGCTCCGCGCGTAAGGCGCGAGCGCGAGCGAGCCCTGGCTGCCGCGAGCAGTCACCATCCTTGCCCGAGTCTCCGTTCTTCTCCTTTTCCGCCACCTCCCGGAGGGCCCGGCCGGGCGCGGTCCCTTCTCACAGCTCCCCACTGCGCTCCTCAGCGCGTAAAACACGCAGGAGTAGCACAAACAAGCGTAACCGAGGAGAGTCCCTCGAGGGCCCCATCTCCCGCTCCACGTCTTTTCTCCGGGAGCTCGCTCGGGCCGCCCTCACCTGGCTTCCGGCCTGCGCGCGGGCGGACGGCCGTCGAGGCAGGCGACCCCTGGGTTCAGGCGGAAGCCGTCGGGCCGCCTGTTCCGTGTAGGTTGGACTGCGCGAGGCCGGCGCGCTGCTGGCCGCGGAGTGAGCGCGGTCACACAGCCGGACGGCGCTCGGCAAGACGGGGAGGCATCCCGGGAGCGTCTCTGCGGAGTTATCCCGGGAGCGTCTCTGGGGAGTTAAGAGACTTTTCCTAGAGGAAGAGGGCACTGAGGGGAGGCCCACAAATTAGGCCTCTCTCAACCCTCGCCTACCTCCCCTCGAACCCGCTCCTAGGCGCCCTCTAGGTCCTTCCCTCGCCTTTCACCCTTCTCCCCCTTTGCCCTCTCCTTCCTCCTTCGCCACCTCCCCTCCCTCTCTCACCCACCTCCCCTCCCACTCTCTTTTCTCTTCCCCTCTCCTTCTAACCCCTTGAAGCCCTCTCCTCTCCCCACCTCTTTCCCCACTTCCCCTCTCGCCTGCGTCCGCCCCTCACTTGGCACTCAACATCTAAAAAGCTGATGTTCTAAAAGTTTACTAAAAACAAACTGTCCCCGGATATGAGGCTAATTTCATCTTTTTTAAACTACAGTACATAATAGAGTCTCTGGTATACAAGGGGAGCTGCCTAAACACTCTATAAATAACTCTCAAAAGGAAATGGATCTCCACGCGCAATTTTCTTCCTTCGGTAAAGTCGAAGGTCCGTGTTCTCTCATCAGTGAAACCCGAGGGTTTGACGTTTGTTGTAACTCAAGACCACCCGTCTCTGACCAGGGCACTGCCCACGCTCCGGAGACTCAAGGACAGACAGAACCCGGGCTGTCTCTTACGGGTGTCGCGCGGGGCAGTGAGAAACTGGAGGCGGGGGATCCAGGCTCCTGAAACGCCCCATTCTCGAGGCGGACGCGCCGGCAGGTGCCTGCATCCGGGCGGTGGGAGCGCCCTGACCCCCGGCCCCAGCCCCAGCCCCGAAGCTCAGAGCGGGCGCCCAAAGGTCAGGCCAAGCCGACTCTCCGAAGACTCCTGCCAAGGACCGGTTCCTGGAAGTTGTCTCTCTCCGGGCGCCAGAGACAAGCGTGCCTCCGGGTTTCGTAGAAGGCCCTGCTCCCCGCGCAGGCAAGGCCCTGGTTTTCCCTTTTTGTGCATCATTTCACTCTTTGAGGAAAAGCCCCACAGGAACAGTGGCTCTGTCCAGCTCCGGGCTGCTGGTATCCGCGAGCCTGGAGTGCCTTGGCGACCTTTCTTACTTTCCCAGGGGCAACACATCCGGAGCCATGTCTGAGCTCTGAGCGTGATCGCCCACGTGGTTTCTTTCTGCCCGGTGTGTTAACTATAGTTAACTATGTATATATGACATATATATGTATATATTCTTTTTCTATAAGTTCAAATTTATTACTTGCTCCGTGTGGGAAATATCTAAATTACAGAATTGAAGAAAATCAACTTTGGTGTAAACTATAAATGCCCAACCAAAGTCAAATGATTTTTGATAAACCATTTTATCAAAATAATTTTAAATTAGACAACTTAAAATTTTTTAATTAATATACAATTTGAAAAATTAAAAATTCAAAGCAATTTTAAATTAGACACCAATACATGATGTTTCTCTCCCAGAGAAGCCCTGGATATTTAATAACTTTTAGTTACCTGGTCTTTTATTAGCAATGTTTGGGCATACTAACTTTATCTTTTTTAATGCTTTTTTATTTTTTAAACCAACAATGGAGGTAAGAAAATACCCTTTATTCTTGAAACTATTTTTAGCATGGTCTTGTTTAGTGGTTAACTGGTGTCTGACTCTTTTATGACCCCATGGACAGTAGCCAGCCAGGCTCCTCTGTCCATGGGATTTTCCAGGCAAGAATACTGAAGTAGGTTGTCATTTCCTTCTCCATAAATGTATTAGCTGTGGGCACAAGTAGAGAGTCTTCAAGGAAAAAGAGATTAATTACCAAGACTGGCATTTGGGGGACTTAGGACCCAATACAACTCTTGTGCTCAACTGGTTAAGTGTCTTTGGGCAAGTCACTAACTCCCTTTTTCTTTCCATTTCACTGTTTACTAGATAAAGTTGTTGAGTAAGCCATATGGTTCCTATGCTCTTTTTTCAACTGAGAGGCTCTCCCCCATTAAGAGGTTTTTTTTTAAGAATTTGATGACCATTTGAATTAGTTGGTTTTGATTTTCTTTTTATTTTTATTACATTCAGAGAAAGAGAAGTTAGAAATAGCTTAAACTTTTTAAAGGGAAAACATTCAGAAAAGTTACCAAAGAAATGCAGAAAGAAAAAGAAAGTGAAGAGATCAATTAATGTAATAACAATAATTTTTAAAGTATCCTAATTTAGGGGGTGAAAATAAAACCAAACAGAGCCGCTTAAGACTAACCCTCTGGTTCAGGTTTACAAAGGGGCACTGAAGGTCAAGTTTGTAGAGGGCAGGGTGTGTGTTGGTTTGGGGGGTCCCAATCACACTATCTCTTCTCTCTAGGTCATCAAATGGAATACTTTGCATCTTAATTGCTTGTTCCATGTGCGTGCTAATTCCCTTCAGTCGTGTCCAACTCTGGAACTCTGTGGACTGTAGCCCACCAGGCTCCTCTGTCCATGGGATTCTCTAGGCAAAAAGACTGGAGTGGGTTGCCATTCCCTTCTCGAGG
>SJYV01009160.1:388444-442375 GCA_006410875.1 Neotragus pygmaeus | reverse complement strand
TTTCCCACTCACTGACTAGGAAAACTTCTACGTATCTGCCACAGACACCAACATATACTTGGATCATGACATTTATTTATTTATTCATGTTTTTCTTGTATTTGTCTCTCATACTAGGTTAATATGGTGCCTGACACATGGAGATACTCAAATATTTCTTGAATGGCTAGCAAATGAATGGGAATTATTGGAAGAAAATATAAATTCAGTCAAAGGAATTTCTTGGTTACAGATATATCTCAGGGATTCATAGTATCTCAGGTTTTTATCAAAATAAAAGGGACACCCCCAATGATACACCCACTAGGCAAACACCTCTTCTGTATTCTTTTGTCCAGGCACACTTAATTATTACCAAGAGCTCCTGTGAGTGGAACCATAGCTGTATAATTCCATTGGATTGTTTCCATAAGGCTTTTAACTCAAGAAAAAAAAAAAAAAACATAACTAGTGAAAAGGAATCCTTAATTACATCTTAAAAATATGATCAAAAGCAACATTTAAGAAAAGTGTTTCCAGGGAAAAGCTGAGGATGACACCCAGTTTATAGTAATTCGTTTTCCCAAACCTCTGAGCATGTGATCAAAGCTGATACACATTATCTCAAGTTGGTACCAGAGTGACTCATTTTTTTTCTTACTTTTTTGGAAGTTATTATTTGGATGAATTAATAGATGAGGAAGAGCCAAACCTGGTCCAGCCAGGTGTAGACTCTAAGAGTCCTGCTGCCTGATCTCTGATAATATCTTTTTTTTTTTCTTTTTCTTCTTATTTTAAATGAAGAAATTGTGGCCTTTGGCAGCTTGAGCTACTATCTTGCAATTCAGGCCCTTTTAAATAAAGATACAGATATAGCAAGTTAGAACTTGCAGGAGGAGGACAATGGAATCTCCTCATTAAATGTGTAGGTGGTTGCAAATAGCTTTGTTATTAGGCAAATGAGTGTGATACAAGTACTCTCCATAGCCTGTGTGCTCAATGCTGGGATCATTCAGTTAATCTGGGCCAAGGATTTGAAGGATTCTTACCAGTAAGGTTTCAGCTCTAACCAGTTAATCCTCCTTCCTACCATACCACCAGAGAAGGAAATAAAACAATGAAGCTTCTAATTCCCTCTCCTTCCTCCCATAAAGTGTGCTAACATTGATTCATTGGTAATTGTTGACAGATCTCCCAGGAAGACTGAAAATTTGCTAAATTCACAGACACATTTGGACGAAAGAGATGAAAACGTCTTAATCCAGACTCTAAGCAAAGAAAAGAATAAGCAATGTATTTTTCTGAGGATCTAGTGATGTGCTGACCCAATTCCCTAACAATTCTAAACATTTTACAAAGCACAACTCAAACATCTCATCTGTTTATATAAGAGAAATTTTCCTCCCTCTCGCCCTCCCCTTCCTCCTCTAACCGTTAGGAAAAGTAGAGGACAGGATTGAGGCCAGTTATTGGAGGGTGCAAGGAGGTGAATTTTGAATGGAGCCTAAGACTTTTCTCTCATTTCGTGTTATTTAACAATGGAATCTGCAACTTCTTTAAATAATGAGTGCTCTTTCCATTAGTAATACTATGTGAGGGATGGACAAAGACATTTCTAAAGTACCTTCCAATTCAAAGACATTTCAATTCTTGAAGCATAATGAAGACCACCACTTGAACATAGGCTAGCTGTCCTGAGGAGCAAATTAGTGCCCATCAGCTCTGGTCCTTAACTTGTTTGATAAATAATGTTTCCTTCTTCACTGGTGCTGAGCCCTGGAAAAGGAGGTGGGATTGAAGAAACAAAACACCTGCTGAGCAAATAAAACAACTTGTTACATATTTTAATAGAAAATTTAAAACTTGCTGTCTCTTTCCAAAAGGAAGAACCCTGTTGGAATAAATACTCTGTTCACCAGAACTGTGACATCCCCATAATGAGNGTGGGATTGAAGAAACAAAACACCTGCTGAGCAAATAAAACAACTTGTTACATATTTTAATAGAAAATTTAAAACTTGCTGTCTCTTTCCAAAAGGAAGAACCCTGTTGGAATAAATACTCTGTTCACCAGAACTGTGACATCCCCATAATGAGAAGAAATCATCATATTGGAAATCATCTATAAAATCAATTTTCAACTAATATTTACTAACAGTCTTTTAAGAAAGGCCTGAAAAATGGATTCTTAATCTGATGTTTTCTAACCCTATATATATATATATATATATAACACATATATTATTTCTAATATCAAAGAATAAGATTTTAAACATAACTTTAAATTGGCTCCAAACTATTTTAGGCATAGGTTAAATTTTCCTAGTCTTTACACTAATATGTATGATTTCACTCTATCAATTGTACTTTAACTTTTGTTTGTTTGTTTTTCAAGACACATTGGACACATCATATGCAAACCATTGTGCTAGACACTTTCACATAGCTTGCATTTGGTTAAATAGTTGTAGGGCAAGGAGTTAGCAGAGGAGTTTAGATTATTAGTTCATAGGAAAGCTTCAGAGAATTCAGCACATATAATAGTAATTACAATAATGATAAATATCTAGGATGCACATTGCAGTTTTTATCTTTTAAAATGCTTTACTATACACTCCTTTACCTTGTTGGAATTTTTTTCTCTGCTTTACTGTTTTCTGTTTTTTTTGTTAGTAACTTTATCGAGGTAGCATTCATATACTATAATCTTTACTAATTCTTAACCTTAACAGTAAGAGATAAAACAGAAAAAGCCTTAACTGTTAAAAAAAAATGAGCAATTCTTTAAGACTCCATGTTTCACTAATATTTAAATTTAAGTATGTTTTAAAGGCAGATTAAAAGGAAGAAAATATTTTGAGGCAAAGTTAGACGAGTTTGAGGAGAGAATAAAGGCATCTGAAAAATAGCATAAGAAAAGAATAGTTGATTATAAAGTATATATATCAAGGGAGTGAGTGTGGAAACTAAGTTTGGTTTGTTGAATATCTAGAGAGCTGATCGGGGGTTTCGAGAGAGGATGGGAAAGATTGAGACTAGCCAAGTTAATTTGGAAATAAGCCAGCTTCACGTATAATAAGCTAAGAACTATCCGAGAGGATTGGTAATTCAAGAAGGTGGCCAAAGAAAGCTTGCTGCATAAGGAGCAAAGATAAATCTAAATAGACTGAAATCTGAAGTTTAACTCAAGGATAAAAATTACTTGTATATATATTTTTGCAATATAAAATGAGGACAAGTGGTAGATAGCCTATGAATTAAAGATTCTTTCTGTTTCTGCATTCTGTGTTTTGAGTCCAATCTAAAGTAGATGATTCACTAGGAAAGTCACACTTAAAAAAAAATGTCATTAGTGTACCATATACTAATCTGTTTTAAAAGCCAAATGTAATTATAGGATCCAGTTAAAACAATGCTTTTTAAGAATCATATAGAGAGAAGAAATGATATATTGTATTTGACCTTAAAGTGACCTCTTAAATTTTACCAACTGTTCCAAATACATATGTAGTGATAATTAATGTAATAGTGATCAGATTATTTTGTATTCTTTTTAAATGTTACAAACTTATACTCAGTGGATTTTTCACATCAGAATTTATTGTACTTACTGTTCCTTATGAAATGAAATTGCTGTTTTTACTCGAAGTAGATTTCAGTCACATTATAAATTAATTCATCCACTTTAATTATAGCATAATTAATTAATCTAACAAATATTATTATTACTCAATATAATGAAAAAATTTCAAGCTTCTAAGATTTTAATCACTTTGTTCTACCAATACAACATATTTTTGCTTTTCAACCAAATTATTCTTTTTATGTTATATATTCCAAATAATCAGTGAGGTTATTTTTGTTAAACCTGTTTGAATCAGAGTGTATATGTAGGTGAATTTAGTCATAATTGAGATTTCAAAATTACCAAAATTCTGGTCATTTGTTAATTTAAAAATTAGTTGACCTTTTGAAGCATTTAAAAAGGTATGTACACTTATGTACTGTTAGTAAAAAAGAAATTGAAAACTTTGCTCATTCAGACACTTTGAGAATTTTCAGACACCTAATATGTAAAAAAAAAAAAAAAAAAAAACCATTTAAAAACTACTTTTGAATCACAGATGTCTCTGAAAATTTGATGAAAACTGCAGCTTCCTCTTCCTAGAAAAAAGCACATGTGTGTATACGCACATGAAGTTTTGCTTAAATTTTACAGTTCATGGACTCTCTGAGGTCTGCCTATGGACCCACCAGAAGTCCATGAACTCTGGGTTAAGAACCTCTGCAATAAACCCATACTTTGCTTTGGCAAAGTAGAAAACTTACCATTAGAAAGTATGATTGTTTAAGCTTTCCTTCTTTAGGGGCATGTATCTGAAAGGANGGTCTGCCTATGGACCCACCAGAAGTCCATGAACTCTGGGTTAAGAACCTCTGCAATAAACCCATACTTTGCTTTGGCAAAGTAGAAAACTTACCATTAGAAAGTATGATTGTTTAAGCTTTCCTTCTTTAGGGGCATGTATCTGAAAGGAAGGACTTTTTTAAAAAATCTCCCTAAAAAACTTTGGCTCAGTGATCCCTCCTGTTTAGCCTTAAAATGAGGACCAATTTCCTTTGGGTCAAACCCCAAACTCTTAGTGTCTTGACTTTCTAAATGCTTGACAACTATGGACACTTTAATGAAATCCAAATGGGTGAAATTCAACACTTCATTCTGATTTTCTTTACAGATGTTCTTAATAAGGACACTGAAGAAATCCTTAGAAGCCTAGCTTCACACATCAGCCAAAGGAAGAAAGAATTCATTGGAAAATTAAGATAATAAGTAATTCTGGAGTGTTCCTGTACCAGTCAATATTGAGCACTTAGAGCATAAACCTGTAATCAGCTTTGTAGGGAAGTGTGTAAGTGACAGGGCTAAAGTCTGCTGGTAGATTGCTGGGATGCAACAGAGTTAGATTATACTACCTTCTGGTGTTGGATACTGATTCTGCTCAATAACTTTCCCCAGAAAGACTTAATTTGTCTAAGTGAGAGGTTTTTTAAAAATGAACACAGGAAGAAGTAGCTGGAACAGTTCCCTTTGGCTGTCATAATATTGAAGCAATTATTTCAATAATGAAAGATAATAGAAACTATATTGCTGGAATATAATATAAATTATATGACTGGAATTTTATAAGTAGAATGGATGTTTAAATACCACGCGTAGGTAGAATAGGTCACTATAATCATTCTGTTCTTCCACACCCTTTACTTGCTAAAGGTGGATAAAAATCAGTCTTCAAAGCTCTGAATAGAATAGTTGCAATCTGGAGAATCATTTTCCTGAACATTCTTTGAGTCATCTGGAGAGAAGGATTTGCACACTTAGATGGACACAAAAATTTATGTGGAACATTTTCATCAATAAATTTGAAACTTTGGAGGTGAAAAAAATGCTCAATTTGTCTGAGAAAATATTAGTGTCGGGTCCATCTTAAAATTCCCAAGAGTAGTGTTGACTTTATAGGAATTTGTGGAAGTGAGGCACATTAGCCTGAAAGGAAAGATCAGAGAGAAAGGTCCTCATGATTTTGAACTAGTCAGAGTTCTGAATTCTGATCCAGAACCTGTCACTCCTATTAATATTTCCCACAGAGCTTTAGGCAATTTACTTCACCCCACTGCCACTCCCAAGCTTATCTCTTTCTTATTCCACTAAATGAAGATAAAGCTAATCTAATAGGAAAGTTGTATACATTTAATGTCATGTTAGAAATATTTCAATAGTTTTAAAGCTTATTTAGCTAAGTTTTAGCAAAATTCACTAATGGGAAGTATCAAATGAAGTATCAATAAAAATCTTCTGTGTGGTCCTTAATAATACCTGTTTTTGTATAGTTACATGTGTATTTTTTTTTTTTAATTTGGTCTCTTTCCAGTAAACTATAAGCTTTAAGGGCGTAGAGAATTTGTCTTTCTCGTTTATCAGCATATCTCTAGTTTCACAGAGTAGCTGCTTATTAAATATCCCATAGTAGATGATTCCTAAAGTCCTCTTCAATTCTAAAATCTTATTCTTTTATTATTTTATTAAAAAGATGTTTATTATGAATATTTCCAAGCATGTAGAAAAGTATAGAGACTAATACAACAAACTCCTTACACACATCACTCAGTTTTGTCAAGTCTTAACAACATCTACATTTGCTTCAGGGTTTTTTTTTTTAAAGAAACAAATATCATAAATACAATTAGAATCCCCCTCTACATATACCATTTTCCAATTTCTTTCTTCTTTCTCCCCAGAGATAACTATTTTGCAGAATTTTATGTTTATTATTTCCAAGAACGTTTTACACGTTTACTATATATAAAATACGTATCATGTCTTCAAACATTACATCAACGACATATGCTTGTTAATCCACAACTTGCTTATTTTTTCACATACTACGTGCTTGAGATTAATCCATGCTGATATACATAGTGCTAATCCATTTTAACTTCTATTCCATTATTTATTTATCCATTTTCCTGTTAGCAGACATTTATGTTCTTTTGAGTTTTTTCAATTATAAACAATATTTCGAACAATATTCTCACTCACGTCTGTTTCTACAGACATGTTTAAGTTTCTGTGGGGGAATTGACTGAACAGATAAAATCTTCAAATTCACTAATCTAGACTACAATATCTGATTCACTTGCCTATGTCTTTATGGAGGTAGTTGATCAAGTTATTTCCTTTTTATTTTTCTTTTGATCTGGGCAGGAAAGGAAATATTAATCAAGTTGACAAGAGCATCATCTTTTTACTTCTAGTCTTTCTACCTCTAACCAGACAGAAATAGGGTAGAAACCTTAGAAAAGTCAAGATTAACATAAAATAGGGAAATGCAGATGTATCTAGATCAGAATCACATAAAAACAAGGCCATGTCCTGTCATCACATAATGATATTTACAACACAGCACTGTCAATATGTGATGTTGTAAAAAACAGTGCCACATGGTAAATACTGCAGAGGCCTATGAATAAAGTCCCTCTGAGAGCACATGACTATGACCCAGTTCATAAGGAAATAATTTTTAGGACAGAGAAACAGAAACTTTTCAGACCAAATAGCAAAATAATGGGAAGTGTTCAACTCTGAGCCATAATACCAATTAAACCACTGTTTTAACCCTGTCCTTAAATAGGCAAAATATCTCAGTTTAACTTGACATTCCAAATTTTTAATCTTGCCTTGAATTTCAGATGATCTGTGTGGAAAGATAGGATATAAAAAAAGTTTTCGGTCTGTCTATACAGTTAAACAGCTACTATATTTCAGTAGATATCCCCTCATTCAATAAATATTAAAGAATTTGAGAGCATTTGTATTATCTACTTAATGTAGTTTCATTTTCAAAGATTAATTTTCTTGTTTAGATAAAAGATGTAGGGCATAAACAGAACAGTTTCACTGGGAAGTTTACCTTGCTAAAAAGACAGGAGCTATTACATTCTATCTTGTCAATGATCCATGGATAATGGGTCACCAGGGGATTTAAGAACTGTATCTTTCAGTTCTTGCCAGGGAGGTATATCAGTGTGCATTGATGTGAACCATAATAAGACACACCTTGAAGAATCTTCAAAACCCTCGGGCACTCTCTCAGCTGCTGTCATCAAGATATGTGACTAAAGGTTGTCAGTTAAAGATGGTATCTTACAAATAACTTCAGGAACAAAATGCTTTTTCCTATTTCTCCATATTAAATTATAATGAAAGAATTAATCCTCAGGTTTAAAAATCCTTAGAGTTTTTTTTCCCCCCACTATCTTAGAAGAATACCTTTTCATGCTGATATGGAAAAATAGACAGAATATAGATTGTTTTTATTGTTAAATGTGTTTGGGTTGGGGGAACATGTTGCAAAACAACATAACGTGATCATATTTGTGTTGTACATTTTTAAGTATGTTCTTACATTTGCATATCCACAGCAAAACGTCTAGAAAAACATACCAAAAATATTAATAATGGCTATCTTTGGGGGATGGAATTAACAGCGTCATTACTGAAGGAAGGAGAGATAATAGACTTTGCTTCCCTGGTAGCTCAGATGGTAAAGAATCTGCCTGCAATGTGGGAGACCTGGGTTAGGTCCCTAAGTTGGGAAGATCCCCTGGAGGAGGGCATAGCAGTCCACTCCAGTATTCTTGCCTGGAGAATCCCCATGGACAGAGGAGCCTGGTGGGCTAAACTCCACAAGGTGGCAAAGTATCAGACGTGACTGAGCGACTAAGCACACACACACATATTATTTGAATTCTTTTTTTAATAATAAGCATGACTTTTGTGTCTAAAAAATAATTTTAAGATACATTTATTTTTCAATTTAAAAACATTACTTTCAATTGACAGTCTTCTAAAGAGTCTCTAAAAGTTCAAGAGCTTTAGGAAAACAAATGATACAACATTTTCAAGTGGATCTTAATTTGTAAACCCACATTTATTTTTACTGAACTAATGAAATATTTTATGGGAGTGAAGTGAAGGAATTTCTTAATATTTTCTAGCTATTGTGAAGTCAACAATAGTTACTTAACAATGTGTTTATGCTTACCCCAATGAGAACCATTCATCCCACAAGCTAGAGAAGACCTTATTATACAGAGTAAATTCTCATTTTATAGGTGAGAAACTGAGTCTCAGAGAGGTTAAACGTCTTGTCTGTAAACAGTTCCAGAGCGTCAAAAAAATTAAATCTTCTGACTACATGTCCATGACTCTTTCCATCACAAAACTGCTTCCTACACTGAAATATTAGTGTAATGATAATATAAAGAACAACAACAACAACAAAAAGAAAAACAATGTAATTTAGGTCTGATCTTAAACCAGCATACATCCACCTCTCGATACCTAAAGCATCACTCATAGCAAATTAATGTTCTTCATACGGAATCTGAAGTAACAGGTCATCTGGTTACAATATTTAATATGCCAGTTGAAAAAAGAATTATTTTTACTTCTCTGTGATTTTCTCATCTTAATTATCACACTCTCTTTTTTCTCCTTCCTCTTTAAATTAGTGGCTGGATTAAGCAAATAAAGAAGGGCGAAGAAATAAAACATGGAAGGCAAACATACCTTTTTATGTGAAAAAGGAAAAATCAAGTTTTGGGGACAGAAGCAATAGAAAAGCAGATGAAGAGACCGTAGGAAGAATCAAGGCAGAGGAAAATACAACAACTTCAAGGACAGTGAGTTGCTGTTGTTGTTTTAATGAGCTGAGATTTGTTTTATATTTATTATTGTAGGCAGATAGTAAATGGCTGATGGATAAGATAAAGGGGATGATGATGTCAAGGCTAATGCAGTTCTTAGTTTCTAATACACATAAGAACTACCTGAAGTGTTTCTTTCAAATGTGCAGTCCTGAGTCTTTATCTCCAGGAATTCCATTCAACTCACCCATTGACTAAGGGAGGGCCTGGTGGCTCAGATTGTAAAGAATCTGCCTGCAATGCAGGAGATCTGGGTTTGATCCCTGGGTCAGGAAGATCCCCCTGAAGAAGGGAATGGCTGCCCACTCCAGTATTCTTCCCTGGAGAATTCCATGGACATAGGAGTTTGGCAGGCTACACTTCATGGGGTCACAAAGAGTGGGACACGACTGAGTGACTAGCACCAGAAATAAGTACCCTGGATAATTCTCATGACCACACCTGGAGGAACACTGAACTGGAATTATTGGAACTCTTAAAAGGTAGAAAGCAAAGAATCAGGATACAGAAACCTAGAGAAGAGAAAGGATAAGAAAGAGAGATTTGAATAGAAATCAAGGAAGAAAGAAAAGGAAAGTAAAAGATGTAACTAAATTAAAGGAATGATTTAGAAGAAGCATGAAGGTGGGTGTGACTAATCAGAAGCAATAAAGCAAGATGAAAACTAAAAATATTGAGGAAATGAAGGCTTTATCTTGGATTTTAAAAATAACATTTATTATTTTTCTCCTTTATAGCAATAATTCATATTTATTGTGGAAGACTTGAAATATAAGAAAAGAAGAAAAACAGACTCTTGTTTGTTAGTTGCAAATAGCTCCTGTTAACATTTCTGTGTATCTTCTGTTAGTCTTTTGTTTCTGCTGAGTTTCTGGAAGGTTTTGTATGGTTATATGTTTACCCCACTATCCAGAAGTAGAGCCTCCCAAGAAACCTTTCATAGGAAATGGTGTAAACCAGAGAAGCGATTACCTTAACATACAACTTGCTAATGAATACACAGAATAAACTGAGATAAAGCACAGATGCTCAGAGACATAGTTCAAAGCTATGGAAGCTTGATGGTGAGATGCCAAATCTAGTTCTCAGAGAAGAACCTTGTCGGTGCCATACTCCCTGCTCAGCGTGTGGCACTGTCTCTATAATAGCTCCTGCAAAACAAACGCTAAATGCCATTTTCATCTTCTTATGTAAAAGCGAAAATCCTCTTGGCATTTCTCTCTAGTCAGTGAAAACAGATACTGATGTCTTTGGGAAAAATAAAATGGAGTAAAGTAAAAGCAGGGGATATCTGTATATGTCATTAAATATCCTGCTTTTATTACATAAGCATCTCCTAACATAAGGTTATTAATGGAAACTTCATTTTTAGCATCTGCTTAATATTCACAATAGTCAGTTCTCCTTTCTTCCTTACTGACAGAACTTAGGTTTTTCAGGCAGTCAAGATCTTTAGGGAAGGCTGGTTCCATTTGGTGGGCAGAATGTGAATTTTATTTGGTCTAAATCAACCAGGATGTAATTCTATTCTCCTTGGTAGTGGTTGCCTGAGGAAGGAACAAGTGACCTAATCCAGCCAATAAAATATGAGGGCAGGTATAGAGGTTGGATTTATGGGAGAGATCCTTAGTTCTTAAAAAGTGATAACAAGGAAAAGGTAACCCCCTTTTCTGCCTATGGAATGTGTATGAGAAGGAAACACTGGAGCTGGTAGTTGGAGCTATTGCAGCCATCGTGTGGCCGTGAAGGGAGCCAGCCACTCACTGAAGATGGAAGAAGAGGAGAGTAGAAAGAACTGGGCTCTGGAAAGTCTTGTCACTCCAATTAATCACACAGCCTTGGCCCTACCTTGAGACTTCTCGTTAGGTCAGAAAATAAATCCCCTATAGTTGAAGCCCCTTTAAGTCGGGTTTTCTGTTTCTTGCAATAGAAAACATCCTAACAGATATAGTATTATAATTTCCTAACAATTTTCCTCTTTAGGCTACTTGTGTTACAATTTTTCACTATCAGTTTTTTCAAATAAAAAAAAAGTTACATAGCTTACATAGTAATTTGTGTTGGGGAAAAAAAAACAAGCAATAAAGAAAAGAAACAGGAATGAACTTGAAATATCTCGGGTCATCAAAGCTGAATCATTCTGAATCTCCACTCCCTTTATTGCTCACTGCTGTCAGCAGAGGTGGTTATCAGTGGCAAGTTACATTTCAGAAGGAAAAATTGGGAAATATAATCTCAACATAACACGCTATTAAGGTGAACAGAAATAATCCTCTGAAATAGAAAAGCTATTCCTGTTTGTAGTGTTACATGGCTGTATGAACTTTTTCTCTTTATTATAATAAAATTACTTGGTCATAAGAAAGGCAACCTGTTATGCTGTGGTAATTCCGTTCTCATGTTAAAATTTGCTATAGATTCTACACTGTTTAATCTAAATGCATCTAGTCTCTCCCATTGACAATATTCAAAACCTAATGTTTCCCAAGGGCCTTCCAGGGGTTGGCTAGGCCTTCCAGGGGTTGGCTGTACCTCCAGAATCAAAACTGGGTCAAGAGTCCCCGACTGAAATGATTTAAGTGAAGAAGTTCAGATGTCAATGCTAATATCTGACAAATGAACAGTAGAAGAGACCTCCAGGAACTGCCTCTGGTTTCATCACCAGTGGTGGTTGGGCCCAGTTATAATTTGAGAATTTAGATTTGTTTACTTCTTAAATATTTAGTTGTCTTAGAGTCAAATTTTGGAAAGGTTCCTCATGTAAGAGAGGATATGCCTGTGCAAAATAACAATTTTAATCACTGCATTTATCAAGCACTAGTAATAAAAACAATGACTTACATTTCAATATTAGCAACAATAACACATTCAGAATATAACAACTGATTACCATGGAATTCATTTATAGAACTTATATTTAAAATCCCACACACAGATTACAAAAGGAGACTAAAGTCACAACTAAGTACTTCACTGTTGGTCGTAAAGTTCTTCAGCACTGTGGTTATGACTCGTGACATTTCCCACTCCTGGCCAGAGGCCAAGAGTATTGATTCATGAGTTGACTATGGTAGAGGGTGTAAGGAAAACACAGGCTAATCTAAAACTCAAATAATGACTCTTTTTTTTCCAAACCAAAAAAATACCCAACAAATCAATTTCATAAGCTACACGGTATCACTTCCCCTATGAGGTCTCATAAGTTTGTCTCATGCAAGAATCATTTCCTGCATACTGGAACATGCAAAGAAGAAGAAAACAAAACTCCAAATGCAGGGAGGAACCCAGTGTTCAAAAGTTCACCTGTCATCAACCAGAATGTGAAAAGAGTCTACACTGAGGCTGTTTCCTTCTGAATCTAGATGGATGCTGGAGGTAAGAGTCCAGATTGAGGAGAACCATTAATTTAAGCCCTATTATAGATTTTTAAAAATTATCTAAATAGTCTAGATTCCAAAGATGAGGACTTCTCTGGTGGTCCAGTGGTTGAGAATCCACCTGCCAATGCAGGGGACACAGGTTCAATCCCTGATCTGGGAAGATCCCCCATGCCGTGGAACAACTAAGCCCGTATACCAGGACAACTGAGTCTGTGCTCTAGGGCCCACACACCACAACCACTGAAGCCCTGTCGCCCGGGAGCTTGTGCTTGGCAACAAGAGAAGCTACTGCATGAGCAGCTTGAGCACCACAGTGGAAGAGCATCCCCTACTCTCCCCAACTACAGAAAAGAGCACAGCAGTCAAGACCCAGCCCAGACATAAATAAGTAAATAAATCTAAAAAAAAAAAAAAAAAAGATTCCAAAAACAAGCTGCTAGATATAGAAGGGCAGAAACTGATCATAAAAGTCATTGGAAACTATTAATAGCACAGGGCTGGGCACATGAAAAACACATAATAAACTTTTGTTAAGGAAATGACTGCATGAATACGTTTTCAATGAATTTACCTGAATTTTGATAGTGTGTATATGGAAAGGGAAATTGCTTTCTCCACTTTCTCAGTTTTTCCTCATTCACTATTGATTCCCACCTTCCCCCCTCCTTTTATTTTTCAATAAAAATAAATGGAGAGGAAGAGTATTCTGGTTGCACCTGTCTGTATTTCCTTGTGACAGGGACTTCAAGGATATGCCTGAGCTTGGTAACGAGCAAGGGTCAACCTCTGATAATTCGACTGAACCCTGTGCTATGGAACGGTGCTGCTGGGAGTCAGTTGGGGTGGGTGGGGCAGCAAGACTGACTACATGGAAAAAGCCTGCTGGATTAGGGGAGCTCCAGGGACAGTCAATGTGTAACCCTGCCCTAAAGTATTCAAATCTTCTGTGCCAAGGTGGGCAGGATCTTGAGGGAGTAGGGGTAGGGTTAATTCTGTACAAACAAAAGAAGACAAACAATTTCATTCCTCCGAATACCACACACACATGCACCCCCTCACTCATTCCCGCCCCCTCTCCTCCACAACGCCCTTTGGGCCCATCCCTTGTTGGGAAACACATTTGTGTGAGCATTAGACACACAGGCTTAGCCAGTGGACATTTTGTGGGAGAGAACTCATCTCCCATAAGAAAGGACTTCTGACTGGCACCCGTGCAAAGTGAACCATGAGTCAGGAACACTTTTTGAGACCTCCTTGTAAGTTGTTTTGAACAAGGCATAGGTGAGAAATTTTGAGTCTGGTCGTCAAATCCCTACCTAATCTTCTGAAGGATTCTAAGGTAGAAACTTAGGGCATTTTGCCTGGTATCTCCCTGAAGATGAAACATGCCATGCCCACACAAATACACAAGTGAAAAAAAAAAAAAAATCTGAGGATACTTAATTCACCCTGTTGCTCAGTATTAAAGTTTGTAAGGATAGGGCCATGGGGCCCAGGTTCCTCTGATAGTCCCTCTTAGGTGCAATTACGTCCCTTTTGGTCTCTACAGTAGTCCTGCCATTTGTATGTATCCAAAGCCTTCCACTCAGGTCCTATAAGAGGTTGTCATATTCTTAGCGTCATATTCCCCAGAAACCATTTGGGAAAGAACTGAAGTGCCTCAGAAGGTGATTACATATTTGCCCTGAGCGCTATACACAGAATAACTTGTACTTCTGGCAACTTCCCAGGGACAAAAGGCCAACCAGTGATGGAAACCTTGCTAGTGACTTCAGTCAGTTTGCTTTGCAGATAAATCTGAACCTTCTAAAAGAAAAGCTCTCCACTCTTGAGGAAAAAATATTTTGTGCAAATATAGCTAAATAGTTTCTCTTTTCTCATCTTGTCCCCCATCTTCTGANGAGCTGCGGTTCCCTCCAAAGTTTCCGCCGACTGATTGTCTGCTGTCCTCGGGTCTCTTGGGCTTTCGACACCAACCAAGGACGCTTCCAGGGAAAGGGCTAACAGACTGACAAGGGAGCGCGAGCACTTGCAGCCCAAACCCGAACCTCCCCGGGCGCAGGCGGGGGAGAGGACGGCGGCGGCCAAGTGAGAGGAGGAGGGGGTTCGTCAGCGCTAGGCCCCTTCCCCCCAGCCTCTCCCTACCCGCCCCGCCGGCCCACCCAGGAGGCTCCGCCAGTTAAACCCCGCGAACAGGTGTCAGACACACTTCCCTGAGGTCGACGCTGAGCCTCTCCCTCTGACCCGCGCGCTGCGGACGTCCTAAAAAAAGACTCTGGCCCTTGATGTCACAAATTGTGGACACCCCGTATTTTCCCAGGGATCCCAGGTGCCATGACCTTCGAGGACTGGGGACTCGCCTCCCCTTCTCTCCCGCCTTCCATGCCTCTCCAGGGCCGGGTGGTGGTGTTAGGGAGGGCGGGGGGCACCTTTTGCATTTGAACTTCCCGCACCGTTTGCCACTTTTCGCCAGGAGTCTGGAGTCTCCATCGATCCCGGCACTTCTCTGGGCGCGTGCCCTCCAGCCCCAGAGTCGTGAGGAAAGCTAGAGGACGGTCGCGGGCACTGGACTCAGGAACTGAGGGTTGTGACGGCGGGAAGACGTGAGAGTTTGCTCTTGTAAAAAGTTTTCGCTATTGCGCTCTGCAAAGGGTACAGAGTTGGGAAAGCGCGGCCGCGGGCGGGAGCTCGGCGGGAAGAGCCGCAGCGCCCCCTGGAGGCTCGGGCCGAGCACGACGCGGCGCGGGCGCTGGGGGCTGTCACCCGGGCTGGCTGGCTCCGGGGGTGAACGCCTGGCGGCCGGCTGTCCTGCCCGCCGCTGGGCTCCTTTCACCTCGTCCTGGGCCCTTGGCCCGGTGGGGTGGGGGTGTGTAGAGTCGTGTGCGCGGCATGGGCGCTGCGGAGAGGGCCTGGCCTGTTGTCAGAGACAGGCAGCAGCTCTTCTCTCATCGCTGGGGCCTTTCTGAGCATCCCCGCCCGGTGGCATTGCACAGACTGCCCTCCTGGCCGGTTGTCCCTAGACGGACTCCTGTCGCTGCCCAGGGAGACTCTGACTTCCCCAGGGCAGGGGAAAGACATCCTCCCGTCTCTCGGGGAGTTGGCTGCGGCCGGGTGATCAGCTCAGATTCCAGCGGAGTCCCAGGCCGCGGACGTGGTCCAGGGGAAGAGGCAAGAGAGATTGCGCAGGACTGCATTTGGAAAGGCTCTCCCACTCCCCGCGACGTACGCCTCATCTCATCCAGCTTTTGAAACCCTAACGGAAATGGATCCCTGGGCAGGCTGTGCTCTCCTTAAGCCCGAGAGCTGAACGATGCGCGTAGCGAGGCGCACCAAGAGCGCGGGAGCCTTCCCGGGTCTTGGGGCCCTGAGGAGCACCCGCCGCCTCCAGCCGTCCCAGCCCCGACCCCCCCGGCCACCTCGGGAGTCTGGCCGGGCGGGACAGCCTCAGGCACTCGAGGAAGGCCGAACCCCCCTCCTGGGGGGCCGGGCGCTGGTGCCCGCGCTCCTCGATCAGCTGCGCTCCACCTCAGGGAGGCCTCGGGGGGCGCCCTTCCAGCCCACCAGCTGGCGCCACACCGAGTCGCCGGGAAAGCGAAGCTACCTGTAGACGCGGAACACCGGGTGGGAAGGTTTAGCTCTGTGGCCACGCCGCGGTTGGGCAGACCCTCCTGCGAGCCCGCGGTCCGTCCGAGTTTGGTTTCTCCGGTGGGAGGTGGTCGGGCGCCGCCGTAGCCAGTCCAACTCGAGGCCGCCCGGCGATCCGTCCGCCCCTCGCGAGCGCGAGTGCGGCCCGGCGCCGTCCCCTCACCGCCCGGCGTCCCGGGAGGTCCCAGCGCGGTCCCCAGGCACGTGCTGGGCGCGGGGTTCCCGGGACGTGCGGGGGTACCACGCGCTTTCGCCTTCAGCCCCGCAGGGAAGCGGGTCTCCCGCAGTTCTCCTCGCAGGAGACAGCCAGGTCACTCCCTAGGAGGCTCCCGTGTCCAAGGGCAGCTTCCAGTTCAAGCTGCTCTTCTAACGGAGCCCGATGGCGTCGATGACTCGGAAGACCGGGCTTACGGGAGATTTCCGCAGCCGAGGGAGGCTGGGATGGAGATGTGCCCCCTGTGAGCCAAGGCCACACACACACAGACACACACACAGACACACACACACACAGACACAGACACACACACACACACACACACACACACACACGGCTACTTGCGAATCCTTATCCGGTGGGAACATTCTAACGAAAATCTTGATTTCCAAACGCGCTCCCTCTCCTTAACGCGGCAGTGAGCTGGCCAGAGCCGAGCGGTTCTGCTGTGGTCTGCGGTCTGTTTTTACCATGCCGGGCCTGGGATTGCCTTGGAGTTTCCGTTTCTAGCTGCAGAGGTTGTTTCTCTNAAAATCTTGATTTCCAAACGCGCTCCCTCTCCTTAACGCGGCAGTGAGCTGGCCAGAGCCGAGCGGTTCTGCTGTGGTCTGCGGTCTGTTTTTACCATGCCGGGCCTGGGATTGCCTTGGAGTTTCCGTTTCTAGCTGCAGAGGTTGTTTCTCTGGGACTCTGGGATCGTCCAGAGTTACCGTCGTAAGGTGTGGTCCAATAGCATCAGCCACCTCCGGAACTGGTTAGAAAAGCGGATTCTCTGGACCTGACACTCTAGGAGCGGGTGGGAGTTCTGCGTTTGAACAAGCTCTCCGGGTGATGCTGATGCACGCTGGTTTAAGAATCATTGACCTAGATGGAATTCACTTTTGGGAGCCATCGCCTACGCGCGATTAATCTTTCAGGTTCGCGCTCTCTCCCTAATTTCCTCCCTCCCTTCTTTCTTTTCTCCCTCCTTCCCTTCCTTTGCTTTCTCGCCAGGGAATGCCCGCCTAGTCTGGTTTAGGACAACTGGTTCATTCCTTCGTTCATTCATTCCCTCACTCATTCATCTGACTTTTTCAGAGGCCCCTCCCAAGTCCTTGTAGAGGATCCCCAGGTAAACTAGGCGCGACCCCTCCTTTCAAGGACTCGGGTCTCCTGCAGAAGAGCAAGGGAGGGAAAGCCCTACGGATTAGAATGGGTGTACTCAGGCTCTCGGCCGTGACTCTTTCCCACCTTGTGGACTGTAGCCAGCCTGGCTCCTCTCTCCATGGGATTCTCCAGGCAAGAATACTGGAGTGGGTGGACATCTCCTCCTCCAGGGAATCTTCCCCACCCAGGAATGGAACCGCATTGGCAGGCAGATTCTTTAGATTTGATGTGACTTCCGGAAATAGCCCTATTAGGGACTGAACAGGAGCAGTGTACCCCGTTTTAAAGTTTCTGACTCCCTTCTTCAACCAGGTTGAGATTAAATTTTTTTTTTCTGGTTTTCATCACATCCTAGGGATTCTGTGTCTGCTGCATACACTTGTACACACACCTTGACATACACTGCCTGCATCTTACCTGCCTTCTGCACTGGGTCAGAGTGCTGGGCAGCTGGGGTGTGGCAGTGTCACAGTCGCTGGGTGGGAACGTGACTGGACCGGGCTCAAAGTCTCTGAGCCCTTGGATTTCCCTGAGGCCGCTCAAGGAGATCTTGGTACTGAAACCGACACACACGCTGGCTCACAGACCTTGGGCACTCGCTCACATCTTGCATCCAGCTGTCCTGAACTGACCAGTTTCCAAACCGGGCCAGTGTGGGGATGGGGTGGGGTNCCAGATGTTAACATCCTGATCCTCAACCTGCAGATTTCTCACCTTAGGACCGCGTCAGATCTCCTTGCCTGTCACTTGATAGTACAAAATTTTGTTGTTTCCCCTCACAGAGTTTCTGTAATTCCAGATGAAACTCTCACTTGCTTGTTTTCTTATACCAGATCAATCTCCCTTAACCTTTCACTTTGCCCCTTCTCTCCAGGACCTTGACTTGAACTTCTGATCTCAGCCAGGCAAAGAGCCGCTTCCACTGGACCATTTGCTACCCACTGAGATTTTCTCATTGTTAGGCAGTGAGAACAGTGGAAGGCACTTTGGCCCTTAGTCAGTGGCCAGTTGCTTAAATATCTGGAAACCTCTTGTCTCTTTTCAGTCAGGAAAAAAGTTTGATTTGAGTGTGCCAGTACAGGAAAGCCACAGAAAATACCCGCAAACAAAAATGAATTTTCATATTGCCCTAGTCACAGATTGTCTAAAAGTACTCAGCTTCACTTTGACAAAGAGTTGCTATTTTAGTATGACCTTTTCTTATGGGGATTTTCAAAATATAAAACGTATAATGGTCAAGAACATGATAATCTCTTTACAACCTGTGATCATATTTCTTAACAGGATTTTGCTTTCCAGTGCAGATGGTCTGACATAGTAACATTCAAAGCAGCCAGCACTTAGGAAATGCCAAGGCCAGCATTTGAATGCAGATACAAGTTTTAACAAAGGAAAATGTATACCCCTGTAGCTATTTGCCTGTGAATATTCCCCAGAAGATTAATACACTATTCTTGAATCTATGCCAAGTCATCAAACTCTCTGAAAAGCCTGAGAGGTGCCAACTCATAAGGCGCATAGAATTCCTTGTCACCAAATATATTTGAGTGTCTACTGCGCACCAGGTACAAGACAATTGTGTTATTGTTTGAGACTCTGAGCTTTCATCCTGACTTGGGGTGGGGCAAGGGAAAGGAAGGTGGAACTTTAAGGTTGCTTTCCTCTGGTTTTGTTAAATTGTTAAAGTATTTGTACTTAATAGCAATCTTTAAAACATTTATTGAACTTTCTCTTACATTTTTAGGTCCCTTTTACAAGTCAAGGAGAGAAAGTCAGTGTTTGAGCCAGCTCATTTATTGGAAAACGAATGCCAGCACAGGCTTAACTTTTGGCTTTCCAACTGGAAGGCCTTAATATCATGACAGCATTTTACAATAATGTTATTTCCATCATGCCAGGTGATAATTTAGCTGTAGATTCCTTATGATTGGTGACCATAGATCACTCAAGCCTGTTTTCACCTCCTGATACTGTAAGGAGCCACAGAAAGAAAAACACCCTTCTTCCTCTGGCACCCTTGCTGGAGGGAGGGGGAAAAGAAGTGGCAGACAGTTAGGTTGGCCCCATGCTCACTCTTCCTCAGCAGAACTTGGAGCAGAAGCAGCTCAGATCCAGTTGGCTTAGGGGAATCCAGGTCTTACAAGAAATGGTGAGCTCTTTTATCTTTGCCTCTGAGCATTGACACAGCTAGTGTCAATGTATATGGAGACAAACATATCATTCTACCCTTACTCCATGCACTGTGTCACAGTACCTGGTCACACTGCATGTTTTAGCCACATACTCCATTTTATGGTGCTTAACACTTTTCCCACATTCTCTTCCTCTACATCTCTCCCCAGCCCCATGCCTGGCAAGTGGGCCAGCCTCCAGGAACCAGACTGGGTGGATGCTATGATGTCAGGACACCAGGCAGCAGCGTTTCTAACATGTTAGACCATGGTTGCCTTTTCCTTTCCCTGGAAAAGTATACAAAGTGCAAGTCGTCTCCCAGGCTGTGAGGCACTCATCCAAATGCCCTACGTGGTGGGCCCACCCAGGCCCAGGAGAGTGTGGAGGAGAACACGAGTGTGTCATACGGGTGTGTTCACCAGGCCTGCTCCCCTCTGTCTCATCCTTGACCACATTCTCTTGACAGGCCATATGGCCTGGGAGTGACCTGGAATATATTAAAAGCGTTGGCTTGTAGAACCCTTGCAGAACAAGGCAGCAGTGGCAAAGTGAGATTTTATACTTGTTAATTCATTTAACATGTATTTATTGAGGATGTTTAGCATGGCTGGCCCTATGCTAGCGCTGAGGATACAACAGTGTATAAGGAACTATGGTCTCGTGGAGAGACAAACAAGTCAATAAACAATTATGATATAGTATAAATTAGAAAGCCTGGACCCAAAGGTACCAGTTAATAGTTTATTATCTTGGGCAAGTCATGCCACTGACTGGCACCTCAGTTCTGTATCTGCAAATTAAGAATATTCTGAGGGTTAAATGATGTGAAGTCATATTAATGCAAAGTTATGATTTTTTTCTTACCCATTAACATAAACTGACCTCTTCAACACAAAATTATTCTTGTCACCCCTCCAAGAATTTGGAAAGAAAACTGAAGGGAAGAAATTTGACCTGGTGTCTGGTATCTAGTGGTCAATTGTATACGAATTAGGTCATTGCAACAAGTATTTCTAGAGAAAAAGTTATCTGCCTTGACAGTAAGACTTTTATCAAGAGTTATTTTTACTGTTGATACTAAAAAACAGGAATACTGTACTGTATATTACTTTTTTTGATATTCTGTTATATTTTATTCAATTAGAGAATTCGTGGAGTAGATCTAAGAAGAATAGATTTTTTTTTTTAGGCTTCAAAGCTATTATTTTGGATGTTACTCATTGGTGAAACAATGATACAATTAATTTTGAGATGTCACTGACATTTCCTGAGGTCTTAAGGGGCAAGAGATTGTATCAGTTAGAATACAATTGAGCTGTGAGTTTCAGGAAATCCAAAATAATGAGAGTTTAAGCCACAAAGAAGTTATTTTATCCCTCACACAAACATAGGCAAGTCAGAGTCAGTGTGGTGTCTAGCTCTTCAAGAAATGACTTTCGGGATTTCCCTGGTGGTCCAGTGATTAATAATCCACCTTGCAACGTACGGGAATGCCGGTTTGACTCCTGGCCCGCTTACTCCTACTTGTGGCTGCTGTGGTGACTTTCTGCTTAGAGCTGGGAGGTGTGAACTAAAGTGGGTGAGGTTGGGAGATGAGGGTTGTAGGGAGCCTGCCTGGGGACGATGGATCCATTGATCCTGGAGAACACCCTTTGTGGGATGGGCACTGGGTGATAGGCGGGCCATGGTAAGTGGGCGTTCTGCAGGAGTACTTCATCTTTCCCTTGAAACGTAAGAGGAGGAATGAGACAGAATACACTAGAGGAAAAGCAGAGGTCCTGGATTCTTCCTAGCCCCACCACTGTGTAAAGCAGGTGTGGGGGGCAACTGCAGAAGCCAGGGTCTGCCTTTCTACAGTCTTGGCAGCCTGAAGCTGCAGCAAAAAATGTGCAGCTCAGGTTGCCCTGAGGGGCAGAATCAAAGCTGCCAGTGGACCCCCCACACAGCAGAGAAGGCCTTGCGCAGCTAGAGCCCAAGGACAGTCTCCAAAGATAAGTGTGGGGAGACTTAATTACCATGTAAAGTTGGCCTGGCCTGACCTCTCTGCCTGGTTAACTTTGCTTCCGAGCCTTATCCTCTGTTAATACAGGCTTTATTCTTTCTCCTAGCCTAGGAGGATGCTTGCAACGAACGTAACTTTCTAGGTATAGAGAGAAGTGGGTGCGAAGGGCCTGTGGATCCCCAGTTTCATCTGGGGTCCTCCTTCAGGGTGCTGCTTGGCCAGGGGCAAGTCTGAGTGTGGAGGTGACATGCACAGAGTTAATGCCAATGTAGGGGGAAGAGGCTCCCTCCCCTGCAGAAACATCTGGCGTGACACTGGGGACAAGTTACACACATTTACACAGGTCCGGGGGTTCCCATGCCTGAGAACTGGCTAGATAGTTCCTGGTACACATTTATTTCCTTGAAGAAGATATTTTATATTCTACCCTGTAATTCAATTCCTTTGGCTCCCCACCCTGCTAAAAAGGAAAAGAACATACAGTCCAAACAATTTTTAAAAACCAGATTTTTTCCCCTCCAAATAGTACATGTGCACAATTCGTGCAGCTTTTATACACATCTGTAAGCGATGACTTGTTTATACCAGCCCTTACAATATTTTAAAAATAAAGTATAATGTTTTTCAGTCTGTATACAATAGCATTTTCTTTTATCAACCCTCCACATACAAATGTATTTCCCCCCTTTAGGGTGTAACTACATGTCTAAATAGTAATGTATACAATTCATGTATAGGAAGAACACGCACATTTTACAGCAAACATACCAAAGGATGTATGACACTCTTGTTGATTTTTTTAAAATACAGTAACTAATAACCTGCAAAGTTAGAAAAGTCCGCCTAAGTTGGTTTGAGCCTATTCTATGTTCTGGGGTTAAAGGATTTAGGACCCTGGAATGAGAAAGTATTCCAGAAACAACATAATTCAGTCTTGTCATTTTACCTGTGTGATCACAGAGGCTTAGGAGGATAGTAATTTTCTCAAGCTGCTGACTTTTCCACAGCTCAGAACCGGGACTCCTGATTTCAAAGGGGGCTCTTTCTATCATACCTCACAATCTCTAGTCTGCAGCTGGAATTTTCCTCTGGAAAAAGCTGATCCCAGCAGCCTGTTATGCCATACCAAGCCTCTGAGCACCAGAAATGCAGCCTCAGCCCTCCTCCAGGACTTAGCTTTTCAAAATGTGGTTGGAGGACCAGCACTTTTGGCCTGATCTGGGGGCTGCTTAGAAGCCAGACCTACTGATTGAGAATCTGCATTTTAACTAGATCTCCGGGTAATTTAAATTCAGCAGCAACTCCTCCAGGCTTGTGTCTCTCTCTACTGCCACACTGTTCCCTTAAAGACCTGTTTAATCACTTCCCTCTAAGGCGTTAAGAACCCTGGTCTGACGTTAGACTTCATAGGTGGATCTGGAAATTGAGATATTTCAAGCTGTCCACTTGTGACTAGCCTTCGTGGGTCCTTATATTGGCAGTTTGGGAACAATTGACCTAAGATGTTGTGTTGGAATAATTTAGAATAGGTAAACCTGGGAAGGCTTTCCTTGTGGCTCAGTGGTAAAGAATCCGCTTGCGCAAGAAGGAGATGCTGATTCGATCCCTGAGTCAGGGAGATCCCATGGAGAAGGAAAGGACAACCCACTCCAATATTGTTGCCTGGGAAATCCCATGGACAGAGGAGCCCAGCGGGCTACAGACTACAGGGTTACAAAGAGTCAGACACGACTGCGCAACTGAAAAACAAGGCCGAGAATCCTGGGGAGTGAAAGTCGCTCAGTCGTGTCCCACTCTTTGCGACCCCATGGGCTATACAGTCCATGGAATTCTCCAGGCCAGAATACTGGAGTGGGTAGCCNGACACGACTGCGCAACTGAAAAACAAGGCCGAGAATCCTGGGGAGTGAAAGTCGCTCAGTCGTGTCCCACTCTTTGCGACCCCATGGGCTATACAGTCCATGGAATTCTCCAGGCCAGAATACTGGAGTGGGTAGCCTTTCCCTTCTCCAGGGGATCTTCCCAGGGGATTGAACCCAGGTCTCCCCCACTGCAGGTGGATTCTTTTCCAGCTGAGCCACAGGGGAAGCCCAGGGAAACATGGGCAACCAGCAAGCATTTCTCCCTGCTACCTTGTTTTTTCCCCAGAGAAACCCAGAAGTCAGATTACAAAAGCTGTTTTTCTACCGTCTGTTTTCTCTCTTATTTCTTTCCCTTTCATCGGCTTCTCACTTGCTCCTGATTTGAGAAGATAAACTGGAGTCTTAAATTTCCTCTTCCACTTCCCCCTGGTTAGTCAGGAGCTAAGTATCCCGGAAGCCTATTTAGAACATTCTGAGATCTAGTCATTGGAACGATCTGGCTGCCTTGTTTGCTCTCCCAAGGATCCTCAGGACTGATTTGACTAATCTAGTTTGCTAAACCCAAGTCTCCCCCTAGCTCATCATTCCTGAGGTTGTGATTTGGTCTGAGGGAACATTTCCAGAGCGAGTCAAGGTTAAACGCCAGTTAATGAGCACTATTTTTCAGAGTGAAAGAAAGCGCTTACTTATGGCTCCCAGCTCTGAATTTGAGTTGATTCTAGGAGAGGGGACAGTTGTGTATACTAGAGTGTAATCTAGTTCGGCGTTATTGTTTTTATTCTGAAGGGCTCCTCTCCTAAGAGGCAACAGCAGCATATTTTATGTTTATAAAAGGCTGTTTGCCAAAAACCCACTGTCTCTCATGACTGTTCACCTTTACCTCAGTGATATCTGCTGAGTATCTGGGCTCACACTGACCACAGCAGAGGCCTGGGTATTATTTGCTCAAATGATTTATTCCTCTTCTTCCTTCTCTCTCTGTCTCTCTCTTTTTTTAAAGTTAAATATGTGCCTGATAGCACAACTGGTAAAGAATCTGCCTGCAATGCAGGAGACCCCGGTTCGATTCCTGGGTCAGGAAGATTCACTGGAAAAGGGATAGATTACCCACTCCAATATTCTTGGGCTTCCCTGGTGGTTCAGCTGGTAAACAGTCTGCCTGCAATGCGAGAGACCTGTTCAGTCCCTGAGTTGGGAAGATCCCCTGGTTCGGGAATGGCTACCCACACAGTATTCTGGCCTGGAGAATTCCATGGACTGTCCATGGGGTTGCAAAGAGTCAGACACGACTGAGCAACTTTCGTGTCCAAGACGGATCAGGCTGGGGTGGGATGGGGTGGGGATGGTGAGCTTCTTGTGTTGTACTACTTCCATAAAGTAGACTTTATGAGTTGTACACTTGCATTTTTTTGTTTTCTGACTTATTGTTCTCTATCCTTCAGTAGTTGTTCTATTAATTTGATAGTGTATGGTTTCAGCCAAACATTTGTTCCAAATTCTGCCAGATGAAGGGCATGTCTCCAGACCAANGGATGGTGAGCTTCTTGTGTTGTACTACTTCCATAAAGTAGACTTTATGAGTTGTACACTTGCATTTTTTTGTTTTCTGACTTATTGTTCTCTATCCTTCAGTAGTTGTTCTATTAATTTGATAGTGTATGGTTTCAGCCAAACATTTGTTCCAAATTCTGCCAGATGAAGGGCATGTCTCCAGACCAAAACTCTTCCCAGGAACCCTCCGAAGTAAGCAGAGATTCATCCACCCAGCCCCACTGCGCTGATTCCCTAGGGGTCTTTGGAAGCTGAATGGAGTCCCTTGGTGAACCCCAGTTTAGCTCATGTCAAGAGTCTGTGTGTGTGTCTCTCTGTGATGACGAGCATCCACAGGCAATTCTGTGACCAGTTCAGGGGCAGAAACACAGGTCAGACAGAAGCAACGGGTTAGGAACCAGATCTGAGTGTTGGAAAGTGAATACCAAACCTGTGGGGTCAACTCCTTCCCTTGTTGGGTGAGTGTCTTCCTTCAGGCGCTATGTAGGCCATTCCCCGAAAAGGCATTCACATTCCCTTCGAGTAGTCTGCTTTTGTAATGCCCGGGGGATTTGCTTGAGTATAGAGGTCACTGTCTGCAACAATTAAGCTTTAAAGTTAATTCCCAAGATAAATAGAGCAAATTGACACCACTTTGGTTATAATTTTTCTTGCTTTCAAACTCCAAAAGACAACAGTGAACCAGCTGCCAGACTTGGTTCCTGGAAATTCAAGAAACATAGGCATTTTACTTCCTACCTTTCTAAATGGGGCAATTTAGGGCTGTCAGAAACAACAAAAGCCATGTAAAAGTCTTAATTTTACAATTTTGCTGGCATTTCTGAGAGGACAGAGAACCTTTGTTTCTATTTTTTTTAAGTTATATAAGTAGTGGTTTCTTTTTAAACTGGGATGATACAGGGTTGTAATCTTTTTAATTCAGACCTTCCAGCAGGAAAGCTGGGCTCACTTGTGAGCTGTATTATTCAGTAACACACTCTGCATGGAACAGGGAGAGTAAATAACTGAACACATACTTTATAATTACACGCGGGAGGGAATTCAAAGCTGCGGTGGGGAGCTGAGTTTGAGGGCCTGGGGCGGCAGCTGCAGTTTCTGGCTTCTCCCCCCATATGCTGAAAGCATGGGAGGAATCTAGAGGTCCCAGCAGAAACCCCAGTAGTGAAGGGAACTGAGGTGCACAGAGCAGAAAATGAAGGTTCTGTCTCTCTGGGCCCCAGCCAGCAGGAAGATAATGAGGATTTATAGAATAAAACGTGCACCTACTCAGGGACTCCACAGATTCACTCCCATTTTCCTAGGTGATATTTAGGACACCTCAAAATTTCAATAACTTTGCTGAGGAAAACGATTCCATGGTCAAATAAATTTGAAAAAGGTGTATACTAGATTCCCTGCTGGACAATCAAAAGTCATGTTAGCACAGCCAACGCTATGAGAGGTCCTATAGGAGAGACATCTGTTTAACCCCATCGTCTCATTTCTATTTCGATTTTTTCAGCTGTAAAGTTATATAGGTTCTTGCTGACCAAGCAGTTTCTGCTTTCCAAACTAGTTCATTCAATGACAGAGAAAACTGTGATAATTCAGATTTTAAAGATTGGATTATACCACACTCAAACTAGAGGGATTTAAATTAAGTTCTCATTGGAGAAGGATAGAGTGACCCATTCCGGTATTCTTGCCTGGAGAATCCCATGGACAGAGGAGCCTGGCAATCTACAGTCCACGGAGTTGCTAGAGTCAGACAAGACTTAGCAACTAAACCATTGTCCATGTAAACTGACAGGCTGTCATAATTTAACTGTGGTAACCCGAATTTTTAAATGTCATGCGGTTACTCATCAGCTGTGTGACCTGGGCTTTCACTTAACATCAGTTTCTCCAGTTTTGATCTTTGAATTAAAAATCTTTTCCAGCTCTAAAACTTGTCCTTGGTGGGGGATCGAGGGGAGTATTGATTAGAAACTTTCTTTCAATAGTTCATCCAGCTCGTTAATTGTTTTCCCACAATTCCATCATAGAATCTGTTCATTAGAAAAGTAATACCAGATATTGAAGTTGTTGGAAAACCAAAGATTAATGAGCAGTTACTATGTGCCAGACACTGTTGTATGAGTTTCACTTGTGTTAGCCCCAAGGCCAAACCACACTAAGGCCCACTTCTCTGTGAGCCCAGGAACCTAAAAAGGACTCGTTTAATTAGTCAAATGTGGAACAAGTATAAAATCTACTACCTCTTCCTGAAGGATCAACCAGCCAAGTCCCCAGTCCCCTAACTTTTTAAAAAGGGGCATGTAAGTGTGTTGCAAAGCACAGCCATTGCGATTATTTTGCTTTTCACAGTTTCACAGGTGTGCCCTTTTTGTGTTCAACCAGATTTCTACAGGTTATTTGCAGTGTGCTATAAACCTAGGCATTGATAAGGCAGATCAAACATTTCCTCCTTGTGAGGTGATAGCCTTGTATTGCTTTAACTTTAAACCTCTCTCCAGGGGCCAGTGGACTCTATCTGGGGGTGGGGGAGTGGGGATTGTCAGTATGTTTACAGAGCATCCCTGAGGCAGGGTGCACTGGTGATGTGAGGACAACTGGAGCCATGGAATGCCATAGCAATTGTACACATGTCATGTGTACAAAACACAGGATGCCAGTGTGTTTTTTAACATCCTGACTCATCTCCAACCCTACCAGTGCGTATGAAGTTACCCCAAGGACAAGTCTGTATTAATCAGAACTCATTTGCAAATGACAGAGCACAACTCTGACTAGCTTAAGCAATAAAGGGTGTTTCCTAGTCCCTGTAACTGAAAAGTTAGTCCCTAGTCCCTGAAAAGTTCATGGGTTGCACAGCTTTGGGCACACCTAGATCCAGAAACTCAAGCCATATGATGAAAGTCTCTTTCAACCTCTTTCTCTGTTTCTCTCTCCTGTTCAAAATGTAAGGCCTCATTCTCCTCTACAGCAGACAACTTCCGCGATGAGGCCCGGAAAGATGATCACTTGTATCTCCAGTTTATATAATCCTTGTAGTTTACAGTCCCAGAGGAAACAAGTGCATCTTTCCTTGCACAGCAGTAGCCTAAACTCTGGGAGTCAGTTGCCTGGTTATATAGTCTGTCTCTACCGCTTAGCTGTGTGGTTTTAGACAAACTACTCTATCTCAGTTCCTTTATCTGTAGTGAAAATCGCTCAGTCATGTCTGCCTCTTTGTGACCCCATGTACTATACAGTCCATGGAATTCTCCAGGCCAGAACACTGGAGTGGGTAGCCTTTCNACTACTCTATCTCAGTTCCTTTATCTGTAGTGAAAATCGCTCAGTCATGTCTGCCTCTTTGTGACCCCATGTACTATACAGTCCATGGAATTCTCCAGGCCAGAACACTGGAGTGGGTAGCCTTTCCCTTCTCAGGGGATCGTCCCAACCCAGGGATCAAACCCAGGTCTCCTACATTGCAGGTGGATTCTTTACCAGCTGAACTATCAGGGAAGCCCTCCTTTATCTGGGCCGGGGGGGAGAAGGGGGAGATAATAGTATCAATCTTTTGAATTGATGTGAGGATTAAATGCATCTGAAGTATTTAGAGCAGTTCCCGGCACAGAGCAAGTACTCAATAAATGCCAGTATTCGGAGAGGACCTTCAATAGAAGAGTTGGCTAAGCTGATCTTATCTGCTATCTCTGGAGAAATCAGTGTGGGAGAGCAAATGAAGCAGTCTGATTGGCCAGACCTGAGTCACATTTCCACTCCTGTGCCCTGGGGAGGGCAGTAACCAAATCACAGTGAGTCATGGAGAAGTCATTTCCAAGGAAGGACGGGTGGGCAGACAAATGGCATGTGTCCACGCCAGACCAACACCTGGTCCAGACCTGATTAGGACAGGAAAGAAACCGGTGGCTCAGCCCTGATCTCCGGTGTGATTTGGAATGAAGTTGAATTACCAGCATGAATTACTTACATTCAATCTTAATGGAGTCTGGGGCCTTAATGTAGCCCTGGAGTGGAAGCAGCATCATGCTCACTGTCTCACAACAGGACCCATCTAGATGTCTTGATTCCAGCTGGATAGCAGCTTGGTTACCCAGCCTTGAACTCCTGGTCCTGAATACACCTGGGACACTCTGTGAACATCATTTTGCTTGGCCATAGCCCTTACACAGCCTGGTCTGGATTCTGGTCCAGTGACTCCTGTGGATCACCCACGCTACTACCCACTGTTGCTGCCTGAAACCCCTTGGCACCTTGCCTCACCTACTGGTTTGGTCGGTACTCACTGAATGGGCATGTAATTTATTAGCCAGCTAGAGAAGTGGTACTGACCACACCTCAGTTTGTTCACTTTCCAAGTGGCACCAGTGGTAAAGAACCCACTTGCCAATGCAGGAATGTAAGAGACATGGGTTCGATCCCTGGGTCAGGAAGATCCCCTGGAGGAGAGCATGGCAACCCATTCCAGTATTCTTGCCTGGAGAATCCCGTTGACAGAGGAGCCTGGGGACTACAGTTCACGGAGTCTCAAAGAGTCGGACGTGATTGAAGCAACTCATCATGCATGCACATCTCAGCTTGCTGCATCCTAAGATGTTGTGTCTTGGATATCCTGGGGCCAGTTTTCTCATGGTTTCACCTCTGTCCCCGAATTTTTTCTTGTGTTGCCCCAAATCCCAACATGTGTTGGCCCCATTTTGACAAGATCAGGCTATACCTCATTTCTCCATGACCTTGCTCTTTCGGCTGTATTAGCAGTGCTGTCTCTTCCCTTCTTTCAGGGCTCTGGCTGTTACTCAGAAACCTCTTTTTATGTCCTCAACCATCTTACTGGGTAACATAATTTAAACATTTTCTCTTGAAAAGAGCATCATTTTTAATGCCTTAGCCTAGGGCAGTTATGTGGAGGCAAACGGAGGTACAATAAGCTTGAATCTCCATAAATGGCCTCTTGGGTAGGGTGGAAAGTTCTAGATTCACTATGCATGCATTAGCACACAACTGGTTCTGAAGCTCGCTAATAAATCACATTTTCCTGTCAGTAAGTAGGTATTTATTTTACAATTAATGATTCCCCAAATACAAGAACTTCTAAAGAGCAGATAAAAGCAGCTGCAAATGTGGTCTCGGAATAAATATCAAGAAAGGAAACACAAGCAGCCTGCAGAGTTCCAGCTGCTATCCCCCCAATGCTTATCAGCTTTCTTACGGCCAGGCACATTTTGAAGTTGGAAGGCACATTTCCAACAGCTCTTGCCCTTATACATGATTCTTGAAATATTACAGACATTCTGGTTCCTATCAAAATAGTAGTCACCATCACCAAAATAATTCACCTCCTCCTCTTCCTCTGTTCTCCCTCCGGCCCCTCTTTGGCATCTGCAGCTTCCATCCTGATGCTCAAGATGACAAACCCCAATTGTGGGAAATCTGTGACACTATACACTCTAACACGAGCCGAGTGGGGCCAAGGTTAGTCTGTGATTTATGTGATCGGTCTGTTCGCCGGGGCAAGCGAGGCTTTCTCAATCCCACACCTTTAATCCTTGCCTCCTCCAGACCAGTCGCATTTCCATCTTATTGTTGCAGCTGCAGTGCGTTCCTTGAAATGAAACTGCAGTTTTCCAGGGATGGTAATTCCATCTTCCTGAGCTGATTCAAAGATTAAACAGAGTGCTTTAGAGAGTGCATTCTCAGCAAGCACCAAGGGCAATCAAAAAATGGTGTTTGGGCCAACAACAATACAAATTTCAGATGGAAAGGGGGACTGAAAAAAAAGCCCTTAAAATTAGAGGTATTGGAATGAGTGTAGATTTTTGACATTGAATGCTATGGGGACTGCCTTCTACAGCATAAAATGCTAAGGATTTTATGTCACTATTTCTTCAAAACTTGGGTCTCTCAGACAGATGAAGGAGTGAAGCATTCAGTCCTGTTCTGCTACTAATCTGCTTATTGATCTTGAGAGCTATGAATTTTTTTGTAGAATATTCACACTTTGCTCTTTAAGTTTTCAATGTGTCTTCTTATGTCTTGTGATCCTGCAGGTCTCGATGCCTCACTTTGTTGTTTTTAACTGAAAGATAAATGACTGCTAACTTTAAGCCTGCTAGAAAAATTAGGATTATTGAGCCAAAAGATGGATAAAAGCTTTGTCTTGGGAATTGTCAGAGAAGCCACGGCAGTCTGGTGCACAGGGAGAGATAGCAATCAGAATCTGAAGGGTGGGGACTTCCCAGGTGGTCCCCTGACTAAGACTTGACGCTCCCATTGCAGGGGACCCAGATTCCATCCCTGGTCAAGGATTAGATCCCACATGTCACAGCTAAGAGCTCTCATGCCTCAGCTAAAAATCCTGGGTTGCCACCCCTAGGACAGGGTTCAGTCAACTAAAAAAAAAAAAAAAGAATCTGATGGATGGTACGTCTTTGAAGATTACCTGCTCTCTCCAGCCAATCTGACCTTCTGGTGGCTACCCTGGAGAAGGTTTGGATGGACACCCTGGCAACACCGTTCTCGTTGCAGGACTACCTGCCAGCAGACTTGAGCTTTGAAAGACTTTTATGAGCAGTGCGTCTCCTGGTCGCTTCCTTTGTCTCTCTCCACTGTGTCAAGACCAGAGGGTTTTGTCCTCTTCCTTCTGGTCGGTGTCACATCATGTCACCCATTAGCAACAATCCTGGGGCATGTTATGGCCCCAAGGCCCCTATTTTGGAAGGAACTCTCTCAGCTTCCACTTCCCTGGGGGAACAGAAAGCTGGGTTCACCCCCATTCTCTTGAACTCTCACAGCCTCTCACTGCACCTACTGCTTTCTACAGGCCTGACTTCTAATCCCGACCTTCCCTCTTTTCAACCATTTGACCCTGAGCCAGTCACTTAAACACTCTGCCCCTCAGTTCTGGCTTTTAGAAGGACTGCTGCCTACAAAGTATGAAGTAAAGTTCTCTTCCCCCAACATAAACTCTCCCTCCATGCCCCAGATTCAATCTGTAGTGNTCAAAGAGTCAGACACGACTAAGCGACTGAACTGAACTGAACTAATCCATTACCAGCTGTTTGATTTTATTTAATATGTTTTTTTAGATTAATTAAGTAATTTGGCTGCATTGGGTCATAGTTGTGGCATGCAGGATCTTTGTTGCACCATGAAGGATCTATCATTGCAGTGCATGGGTTCTCTAGTTGCAGAACACAGACTTGGTTGCTCTGCAGCATGTGGGATCTTAGTTCCCTGACCAGGGATGGAACCCATGTACCCTGCATTGCAAGGTGAATTCTTAAACACTGGACTACCAGGGAAGTCCTCAGCTGTTTGATTTGATTGACTTATATAACCTTCTTAAGCATGGTGTCCTATCTTTACTGGTGGAGAGAAGAGTATCAATCTCACAAGAGTGTAAATAAAACTATGAACAATAATATAGGTAATATACGAAGCACAGTGTCTGACACACAGTGAGAATCACTAAATGGTAGCTGGAATTCACGCAGTTCAATGAATTACACACTGTTTAAATTTTGTCAACAAACAAGAACGTCCATGACTTTTTCATAATTAAGAATAAAACACTAGCTTCAGAGTGTCTAAGTCATCATAAAAGTTGAATTTCAAGAGACCTGGGATAATGAGGAAAAGAAAGAAAATAATACAAGAAGGCAGGAGGCCTTTGTGAACCTTCCCATCACTCCTCCAGGCCAGATTCCATGAGTTACCTCAATGGTATAACAGTNTTCTCCCTGATGTCCAAACTGCCGCCTGAGGAAGCAAGAGGTGGGAGGCCTGCTGAGGGAGGGGAACACTCTCCCTGGAGTTTTCAGGGGCAATAATAGCATTCTGGGACTTCCCTGGTGGTCCAGTGGTTAAGAATTCGCCTGCCAATGCAGGGGGACACAGGTTCGATCCCTGGCCCAGGAAGATTCCACAGTCTGGGGCAACTAAGCCTGCTTGCCACAACTACTGAAGCCCCTGTGCTCTAGAGCCCATGCTCTGCAACAAGAGAAACCTCCACAGGGAGAAGCACCGAAATGATAAAAAGCCTGCGTCCAGCAACGAAGACCCAGTACAAAAAAAAAACACAAAACCCCCAGCATCCTGGTCTTCATGCTTCCTTTTTTTTTTTGACACGAACTCTTTGGGCCCTCCAATCTCCATGAGCCCCATAAGAAGGTCTGACAAATCTTTCAGTACCATGGATGGTTTTAGTGCTAGGGATTTTCTTATATCATGAATCTAAGCAACTTCCAAAGGGAAGTAAAGAAAAAGAACTGGTTAGCTCAACATAAAACCATTAACCATGCCTCCAAATTCTCTTCCATCACTGTCAACACACGGACATGTTGTTGCAAAGCTGTGATCTGTGTATACACACAATTTCACATTATGCTTTTTTCACTTAACTGTATTCCACATATACATCTCCATGACTTGGCTGATACTCCAAACTTAAAATTTTTAATGGAGGGTATTCCATCTTGCTCAGACTTAGGCTACAGGACCATTCATTCGCCTATCATGGAACTCTAGACAGTTTCAGCCCATTGAGAATCAATCTTTGTTTGAGTAAATATCCCTCGGTTCCCTGGGCCATTTTTGTAGGGTATGCTAGGTTTTAAGCTTATTTGTTTGTTTCTATGATTTCTTCTGTCACAGTTCTCACTTTGTGTTTGAGGATGTCATTTCTAGATGTGGTTGCTTTAAAAACAATCCTATTGTCTAGCTATCAGTGCATTCAGTGTCCTGAAATGTAATCAGGGCCCACTCTAAAAAGCAAACAATACAAGTGTTGCCACCTGTTGATGCACAATTCATTACACTTGTTTCACTTGGGCTCTGCTGAAGATCAGCATAAAAGGAAGAGAAAATTTATTATAATTCCCACAAACTTAATCCCCAGACTTATTAACATAAAATTTGCATTTTCCTTTTCTTTTTGTTATGTTAGACCTTCTTCTAACATGGGTCATTGATTGTAAGCTAGTATAAATTTTGCTTCATTACAATTTGCATTAGATGTATTTAAAACCTTTCCATTTGATCAAGGCTCCACATTTCTTTTTAATTTAAAAAACATCAAACATCAAACATTTTGTAAACCCATGGATAGTAGGGATCCTAGTGCTCTAAATGAAATGATGTCAGCAAACAGCCAGAGTTTGTCAATCCTCAGCGGAACCAATTTTCGCTAATTCAAAGATGAAAAATAGCTTCCATATTTCATAGAAAGAGTTCTACTAATAACCATAATGGAGGAGCAGTTACTTTTCTTCATACTAAGAACAAATGAGTATGTGTGCATTAAGAAAATAGGCAAACAGCATGCACTTTGTTAAACCATAATTTATATCAGTCAAAGAGGGAGAACTAAGAACCCAATTGTTTGTAACCAAGATTTTATAAATACTATTCCTCTAAAATATTCAGCTGAATAATACATTCTAACCACAGCCCTCACTCATCAACAGGGAATGCCTTATATGTAGTAGAAGGTCAATAAATGAATTCCTGAATCACTTCTTATTCGTTTTTTGATTTGTTCACTCTTCATTCAGTAATTTTTGAGCTCTTACTATGTACCAGGTTCAGAACTAAGTGGGAATAACAAGATGAATAAATAACAGTCTCTCACCATCTATCTAAAGTAGAAATTAGAAAATACCAGTTACAAAGTGTTTGATCGTAGGGAATAGAAAATGGACTAATTGTAGTGCAAACATTACACATGTTTATATCATCTCACTTAAAAAGAAGGGTAGAGGAAGCTCTACCCTTCACATTTGGCCACCCAATGTGAAGAGCCAACTCATTGGAAAAGACTCTAGTGCTGGGAAACATTGAGGGCAGGAGGAGAAGAGAGGCAACAGAAGATGAGATGGTTGGATGGCATCATCGACTCAATGGACATGAATGTGAGCAAACTCTGGGAGATGGTGAAGGACAAAGAGGCCTGGAGTGCTATAGTCCATGGAGTAGCAAAGAGTTGGACACACTGAGTGGCTGAACAACAAGAACAACAGTGGTTCCAGGGATGATTCGGTGGCTCGGTGAAGATGACTGTCATAGAATCTGGCTTTTCAGAGCAAAAAGAAGGGAGAAAGAGCAATACCAGCAAGTTCTCCAAGTTCTCTTCTTTTGTGTGTGTGTGTTTTTTTTTTTTTTAAAATCAGGAATCAAATCTTGTCCCAGAAATACCCCAGCAGACTCACACTTACGCCTTCGTTAATCAGACCCCTAGCTGGAAGGAAGACCTCTCAACCTCCATAGAGTGAGAGAAAAAGGGAAAAGTGTATTGTTTCACCAGAAGGGCTCCCAGATCCCCAGCTAACACTCTCTACTGCTGCAGGAACCTGGGGTTGTACGAAGTTCTTCCAGGGACTGTGGCAACTTCAAGAGTCAAAATGCAATGTATTCCTTCATTCAGTAAAGATTAATTTGAGGATTTTCTCTGGGCTGGATCCTGATGATAGAGCTGTGAAGACAAACACAATTCCTTGGAGAACTTAAAGTAGAGAAGGAAAAATATTAATAAATGATGAAATAGGTAGATGATGAATTTGTCATCTGTGAATAGATGAATAGATATGATGAATTTATCACCATCAGACACTAATGACCCGGGACTTCCCTAGTTGTCCAGTGGCTAGGATGCCTCACTCCCAATGCAGGGGGCCTGGGTTCAATCCCTGGTCAGGGAGCTGGATCCCGCACGCTGTAGCTAAGAGTCCATGTATCACAATTGAAAGATCCTGCATGCTGCTAATAAGGCCCAGCTCAGCCAAATAAATAATTTTTTTNATGCTGCGATTCATGGGGTCGCAAAGAGTCAGACACGACTGAGTGAACTGAACTGAACTGAACTGAACTGAAGGGAACATTTCATGCATAGATGGGCACAATAAAGGACAGAAATGGTATGGACCTAACAGAAGCAGGAAATATTAAGAGGTGGCAAGGATACACAGAAAAACTATACAAAAAAGATCTTCATGAGTCAGATAACCACAATGGTGTGATCACTCACGTAGAGCCAGACATCCTGGAATGCAAAGTTAAGTGGGCCTTACGAAGCATCACTATGAACAAAGCTAGTGGAGATGGTGGAATTCCAACTGAGCTATTTTAAATCCTAAAGATGATGCTGTGAAAGTGCTGCACTCAATATGCCAGCAAATTTGGAAAACTCAGCAGTGGCCACAGGACTGGAAAGGTCAGTTTTCATTCCAATCCCAAAGAAAGGCAATGCCAAAGAATGCTCAAACTACCGCACAATTACAATCAGGCCTCTTTGCAATTTCACAGGCATGCTCTCTGCAGGCTGTTTGTATTCCACTGGCACCTCCCAGCTGTTGACACTGTCTTAGGGACCCAGGCACTCACAAGGCAGATCAGTTTTGTTGAGTGAAATCGTTGCCCTTTGCTGTGCTAACTGCAGCCTCTCGCCCTGTCTCTCCAGTGACCTGAGGGTGTGGGCCGGCAGTAAGCGTGGCTGCAGGCCAGCACAGGAGTCTGAGGGGCTTACTTGGTATTCGCTGGTGACATGTGGACAAACTGGACCTGCTGGAAAAATCAGAGAGCAAAGCCTCAGCCCTGGGAAAAATCGTCAATGGACCTCGCCAGGCCCGAACAACGGCTGGGCCACTTGTGGCAACATAAAAGGCCGACATCCCGGCCATGAGTAATGTGCTCTTGGCAGCTGTTAAAAGGGGCCTAAAACCCCACTGGCTCCCGGGCCCAGCCGGACGGCCAGGTGCAGGCTGACAGGAGAGCTGTGTTGATTCTAAAGGCCAGAGATGTTATTTTGAGGTTTGACTGTTTATGTCTCATTACTGCTAATTTCCATGAGTTTGCAGGCCTCTCGGTCTGTCAGCCCCATCTCTGGTGGAGAAATCCATTTACACATGAAGGCTATTCACTAACCCGTCCCCACCCCCCAGGTTTTGTTTGATGACAATCATTTCTGGGAATACAATCTTCGTATGGAGGTTTCTCAAGCAATTTGGGTTTGTGGCCCCTCTCCCCCAACGTCTCTTACTGGATATGAGCAGGGCTGGCCTGGGACCCATTTAAACAGCATTTATACCTTCTACCCTCCCCTTAGAGTGACAAAGAATATGCAACATGGAGGATTAAATTTGATAAGAAACGTGCAGGGGACAAAGGGCCCTCGTTCCCTGGGCACTTCTGGTACATTCCCCATCCTGCTCTTTGACCCTGTGGATTCTCATCCCATGTAGCTCCTTCCTGGATCCTGGTTGTAACTCTTCTGACAAAGAAGTGTTTTTTGTTTTTTGTTTTAATGGAAAATTTTAAACATATACAAAGGAAATCAAATAGTATAAAGAACACTCCTGTACTGGTTACATGCTGCCGTTTTTAGCTTATGTATACCTCTCCTCTCCTCCCCCCAACTCCATTCTTGTTTTTTTCACAGCTTTTAAAGTAAACTTTATATGTATTGAAATGCACCGCTCTTAGCTGTACGTTTGACAAATGGATACACCACCCATGTAACTTATAGCCCATCACAGTATAGAATTTCCAGGTTCCCAGAAAGTTCCCTGGTGTACCTTCCCAGTCAGTACCCCCAGGCAACCATTGTTCTATTATTATTATTTTTTCTTAAACTTTAGTGGGTTTTTTTTTTTTTTGGCTCGTTGTAGAATTGACAAAGATCTGTGTCCTATCTCTGAACTCTCTTCTCTGTTTCCTAAGACAGGAGCTAGCTTATCTGCTGAGACCATAGACCTTCATCCATCCATTGGTTCATGCCAATGGATGGATTTTTTGAGGCTCTCAAGTCAAGTCTAGCCATTTCACAGAGGTCTTTGGTGATATAGACAGTAAACCCAAAGGGTCTTTCTTCCAAGGTGATGTCTTGTGGCCAGCTGGGTTGGAAGAGACAACACTTATTTCCTTGGGCCTATTGTGTGTGGTGCTAGCCAGGGAGGAATACAGGATTTGTACACTGATACACAGGCACATCTTTGCTTGTGAATACTCTCTAGTTCCTCCCATCATTACTAAGGTTTAGTTTCACTGTTGTGGGCCCACCTGTTAGAGCCAACTCCCTAACCCTTTCTTCTATTTGGCTGTAACCCTGCTGCTCCCTTTTACTCGAAGTGGGTCCTGGCATGGCAGAAAGGCACCCAGGTACCCTCCTTACACTCCAATTGTAACTTCTGAGGAATGGATTTGAACACTGGAGAATGCCACCAAAACAAAGATTTGGATTTTTTTTTTCCTACAATTGATATTAAGTTGTTTTTTCTGAGGTACAATAGCTATCTTTTAACATAGTTCCTGGTCTGATGGTGAAACCGTGCCTCAGCAGAGAGGAAGGAAAATGTGCTGAGCATATGTGCCAGGCTCTCAATCAGCTTCCAGAATAAGTTATAGTAAAAGGTACCCCAAGTAGCTGGCTTCTGTAAATCGTTCAGCGGGACTTTGGCAGTTCAGATGAACTAGGGCTCGCTTCAGTGGGGAGAATTGAGGACATTGCTATTATTATATCTATAACACGTTGAGCACTCACTATGGCCAGTTGTTTTATATACTTTTTACCAGTGCTTTTGAAGTAATCCATTTTAGTCTGTAGAGGAAAAGAAGGGAACAACGTTTATTGCATTTCAGTGTTGTAGCTGACATCTTAGACTCTTATCTAAGTACTATTATTATACTTTCTTTACAGATCTTGGAACAGAAAATTAAATGAGTTAATACAGTAAGGTCCTTAGAACAGATCCTGACCCACAGAAAGCACTGTATAAATGTTTCTTATATTGTTATTAGGTAACTAACTTACTCAATGTTGCCTAGTTAGTTAGGAGTAAAGAAGGGGCTTCAAGTAGGTGATCTTTCCTCTACCCAACTCTCTGGGGATGGCTTCTAAGCCCTTGGACCCAGAAGATATGGTGCTAAACTTGACCTCAGTTCCTGGTATTTGGCAAGGGGCTGGTAGGATGTGGGATCTACAGTGAGATAGGAGAGGCTTCTGGTAAGTTGGGTGAAGAGCCCACCTCTGGATTCTGCTCCCTGGAAAGATATCTTCATACTGTTCTCTTAAAAAAGGCTTTGCTTGTGCATCTGCCCATTGTTCAGAGTCCTTGTCAATTAGGCTGTTAATCACAGATGTAGTCAAGGCAATACCCACAGGAAATCCAATAAATATAAATATTTACTAGGGGCCTTTTATGTGTTGAGGCAATGAAATAGGTTCTCAAAAACGTGTGCGTTTAAGCAGGTCTCTGTAATAATCCAGACCATGGCCTCCATGCCCTGGCTGCCATCTGTTTTCTGACTTTGTCTTCTGTTCATCTGTGGTCTGCTTCCTGTGTTCCAGTTACAGCAGTATGGCGGGTAGTAGCCATCTTCCTGCCCCACGGACACAGCAGCTCATGTCCATCTCCGGACCCCTGCAGATGCTCTTCTCAGCCTGGAAAGTTCCTTTCCTGGATCTGCTTGTGGATGCCTCCTTCCTTTCACTCAGCTCCAGAATCCCCATCCTCAGACAGCCATCCCCATATCCCCTCTGCTTTTTTCTTTCTTTTTTTTTTTTACTACATTTCCCTGTTTATTTCCCACCTAGTGCTAATCCCAAACTGAAATTGTTTTATAATGACTGAGGAAGCTAGGTTTTGAAGGTGGCACTAGTGGTAAAGAACCCACCCTCCTAATGCAGGAGATATAAGAGATACGGTTCCATCCCTGGGTCAGAAAGATCCCTGGGAGGAGGGCATGGCAACCCATTCCAGTATTCTTGCCTGGTGGGGCTATAGTCCTTAGGATCACAAAGAGTCAAACCCGACTAAAGTGATTTAGCATGCACACAGGAAGCTGGCTTGGGGGCAGATTTAATGCTGAATCCTCTGTGCCTAGGACAGTGATCTCAGTTCATATTTGTCACATGCATGATAGTTAATAATCATCATTCCACTTGGATAATGCTTAGCTGCCACTCATAGTCATCTGGTCCTCCCAACAACCAGAGTAGGCCAGGAAGGCAATTACGGTACAGAATGAGATGGTTGGATGGCATCACCGACTCAATGGACATGAGTTTAAGCAAGCTCCGGGAGTTGGTGAAGGACACAGAAGCCTGGCGTGCTGCAGTCCATGGGGCTGCAAAGAGTCGGACACGACTGAGTGACTGAACTGATGATGACAGATGAGAAGCTGAGCCTCAGTTACTGAGACTGACTCTCCACCTGCTGCGTGTTCCCTGTTTCCTCTTGAAGTTTTTTTGCATCTTTCCTACATGTCCAGCTCGAGGCCAGAAGCTGTTTATCTGGGGGAAGCTTGCCCTCTGGAGCTTGTTCAGGCTTGTGCCACAGCAGGGAAATAAAAATTATATTTGAAACAGCAAATGAAGGCTCTGTAGAACTTCCAGCAGGAGATGTTGAATCGGCTGCTCTCTTGTAGGTCTTTGAAACAGGAAGAATTGTCTATTTTAAATGGTTTCTGGAAAAGCTATCCTAAAATAGGAGGAGTAAAATAGCCCCTATAATCCTTGATTTCTGTCACTGGGAAAGGCAGTATGAGATATCATCCGGGCATTGGGAATGGGGGAGTACTGCTCATTGGAAAAGAACTGAGTGTATATATGTATGTGTGTGTGTGTGGGGGGGGATGTTTTCTGCCCTTTATGACAGAATGATGAATATATCCTACCTGGGGACATTTTAAAACAAGATTCAGTTTTTAAAATTATATACACACACAGGGTCAGTGATGATTATTATTTGCATTTCAAAAATTTCTCCAATGATAAAATAATTATTTTAATATCCAGAAAACTTTTGAGTGTATTAAATAATATGTCAGGCACTTTTACATATAGTCTCTCACTCAATGCTCACCACCCCCCTTTGAGATGGGTGTTTTATCTACACTATTCTGAGGAGAAGCTAAAACTGAGAGAGGGAGGGCTTAAGGACTTTGCCTAAAGTTACACAGTAAGTGACAGAAATAAATCGGGACCTAAACCCAACGTTCTTTTAAAAATGTAGTCCTGACGAGGGAATTGTCCTACAACACACAAAGTGTGATTCTGTTTAGTGAAAGACGTGTGGGTCTTCAATTTTTCAGCACTTTTCCCTTCAGTCAACCATTATATTGTCTGTGTCACACATCCGTCTTTCAGGCACATACTCAGCGTATCCGTACATTTAGCTCCTACATGCCCCGGAGCGAGCAGTGCTGGCTCCAACATCCTGTTTGGAGGACCCATGTTCAGAAATCTATTCCAGTTAAAGAGAGGTGAGGACAGTTTGAAAGAACTAAAAACAGCTTGGTACAATTAACATGTCAATGGCAGCAGCACAAAGTGCAAGGTTGAGTAATTTGGGCCTGTGTGAACAAACAGTTGAAATAATTCAAGCTCCTTCTTCTGTGGGTGTGTATACACTCATACACACAAGCCTATCTTGTGTGTGTGTTAGTCGCTCAATCATGTCTGACTCTTAGCCCAACTGTAGCCCACCAGGCTCCTCCATCCATGGGATTTTCCAGGCAAGAATACTACAGTGGACTTCCTTCTCCAGGAAGCCCATCTTACAAGCATACTTTTTTGAATTTGTGTTAACAGCAATCTATCACTGACATAGTTTTCACCTTAATTTACTGGATTTCCATTAGAATATTTGGATAGAAAGAAACAAGAATCATAGAATTTCAACACAGTTCCAGCCTGATGAATCCAGCCTCAGTATTTTTGAGCTAAGGATGGAGAGCCTGAAAGAGATTCAAGGTCTTTCAGTGAAGAGAGGCCCCAGCTACCAGCCTGTGGCTGCCAACGGCGATGACCGTGAAGGACTCTGTTCTCATTCTTGGACTTCTGTTTGCTCCTAAGCAGAGATATTCGTTTGTGGCTGATGTGGAAGACTGTTTTCCTCAGGTTCAGTCTCATTGTGGTGTGGAAAGGGATTTAGTTTAATGCCTGAGTGGGCAAACGTGGTGCAAGGGGCTTGAATGGTGAAATCCCTATGTGAAAAGCTCCTTCCCCGGTATTTCCTTCGTGGCACTCAGATGCATGTGGACACCTTGTCCCAGGGAGCCTGGACGAAGGCCAGGAATCTTGCACAGCAAGTGTGGGTGTTGAATCAACATACCTGGTTATAACTCTCCAGGGACTCTTCAATGAAGGTTGTGCAACTCCAGCTAAGAAGATGGGCTTTCCTTACTAGTTTTAACACTGGATTAGCTTTTAAAAAACAAACAACAGTTTCTTTACTCTCTTTTCAGGGTGTTTTTATGTCTTTGTGTCTGGCTGAGTAGTCTTTAGGGAATGGAGCAAGAACTCTATTAGGCATGGCAATGCTTCTTCTAATTTTAGTGGGCAAGACACTTCATTTGTGGAATATGAAAGAAGTACAAGAAAACTACATATACTGTTCTGTGTTTTATTTTTTTCCTTGTAGGATCTTAGTTCCCCTCGCAGGGATAGAACTTGTGCCAACTGGACTGCCAGGGACATCCCTATTATTGCATGTGTGAAAAAGAAAGCTCTTATTTGTTTTCAAAATACAAGAGCTGCTTTTGTTCAATGACTTTTTTTTTCCGTTTCTGTGTTTTTGCATTGACTTGACACCAAAATTTTTATTAGTTTAGGAAACAGTCAAAACTGTTTCTTAGGCTCACATAGCCTTAGTCATCTGAATGAAGTTTTTACCATTTGTCAAGTCACAGGTGGGTTAGGATTCTTCTTTTCCCGTAGTCTCATAGTTCCATATAGAAGGCTTCCTTAAAGTAACATTCCTGGGCTCTCTCTAGCCCTCTACATTTGGTTTGTTTGGGAATAAGAACTGGGCCTGCATGGGTCAGCTCTTTGGGACTTCACTATCCTCTTGGTCCAGCCGTCTGCAGAGAGCATGGCCTCTGGTCTGCTCTCCATGCAGTATAGTTGCAGGGCACCATCCATCCTTGTCAGGACAGCCTTTGGTTTTCCAGCCCTTCCTGTGACCAGGTAGGTAAGTTTAATTTGGGGGCAATATGTAGGTCCAGCTTCCCTCATAGCTCAGTTGGTAAAGAATCTGCCTGCAATGCAGGAGACCTGGGTTCAGTTCCTGGATCAGGAAGATCTCCTGGAGAAGGAATTGGCAACCCTTCAGTATTCTTGCCTAGAGAATCCCCATGGACAGAGGAGACTGGCAGGCTACAGCCCATAGGATTGGGCTTCCTTGGTGGCTCAGACGGTAAAGCGTCTGTCTGCAGTGCAGGAGACCAGGGTTTGATCCCTGGGTTGGGAAGGTGTGCTGGAGAAGGAAATGGCAGCCCACTCCAGTATTCTTGCCTGGAAAATCCCATGGATGGCAGAGCCTGGTAGGCTACCGTCCGTAGGGTCGCAAAGAGTGGACATGACTGAATGACTTCACTTTCACTTTCTTTCTTTGTAAGTCCACTGTGATCACACATGTAAAGCCACGTTCTCTAATCCAGGCTTACTAGTGATCAAGACAGAAGTTTTGATCTTCAACTAACTCTCATGTCTATCGCTCAGTCTCTGCGTTTTAAACTCAGAAGGGAAGAAAAGGCTCAGTTCTCTAAAATATTCACTGGTGGCTCAGATGGTAAAGAATCAGCCCTCAATGTGGGAGATCTGGGTTCAATCTCTGGGTAGGGAAGATCCCCTGGAGAAGAGAATAGCTACCCATTCCAGTATTCTTGCCTGGGGAATCCCATGGCAAGGGAGTAGCCTGGTGGGCTACAGTCCATGCAGTCCCAAAGAGTCTGACATGACTGAGCAACTAACACTTTCACTTTTCACTGTATCTAAAATGTCAACAGATATGGTGTTATGTAGGCAAATTTTTAACTATATACAAATTCTTAACTCATCTTTTTGGACTAGGAGTAATTTTTTGGTCAATATTTCCAGGTTAGATAGCACAGCAATAAACTATAAGAAGAATGAGTCATTTAGGTTTAAACTTCATCTTCATTTTTTATTTTGTTCGCTTTCATTTAAAAATACATGCCCTTTGGGACTTCCCTAGTGGTCAAGAAGTTAAGATTCCAGGCTCCCAGTACAGGAGGTCCAGGTTCCATCCCTGGTCAGAGAGCTAGATCCCATATGCTGCAACTAAGTGTTCACATACCACAGCTGAAGATCCCATGTGCCACAACTAAGGCCTGTGCAGACAAATAAATACATAAATAATAAAAATAAGCATTAAAAACAAAATGATGTTTAAAATAAATACATTCCCTTTGAACATAATTTGGAAAAGGTGGAAAAATAGGATAAATACTCTTATAAGACCAACACTCAAAATATACTGAAACCAATGTTTCGGTATATTTACTTTAAGAATATTTTCTATGAGTGATTAATATACCCTTATAGCAGCCTTAGTCATTTTGTAAGGGAGGTGATATGTTATTGATATATTTTATTAATCATATCCAAGGGCAGAATTTTGACCTAACTATTAGTTGTAGTCCACCTAATGTGTCTGTACTTAGGGAGAGCTTCTTTAACTTAGAACTTCAGAATGACAACAAAATAATTTGTTGAGAAGGCCTAAACCCACTCTTTTTTTAAAAATTTAATTAGAATATTTACAATTTGTGTTAGTTTCAGATGTACAGCAAAGTGAGTCGGTTCTACATATGCACTCTTTTTTAGAGTCTTTTCCCATATAGGTCTTTATAGAGTACTGAATAAAGTTCCTTGTGTTGTACAGTAAGTCCTTATTTATCTAGTTTATGTATAGCAGTGTGTATGTATCAATACCAGTCTCTCAATTTATCCATCCCCCCTTACCCCCTGGTAACCATAAGTTTGTTTTAACTCTGTTTCTGCAAACCCACTCTTGGTAAAGAGAATTGGAGTTTACTTAAAGATTATATGCAATAACTACACAAAGTTGAACAGTGTCATCTAACTCCAGTTCTTCCTCAGAAAGAATGAGTCCTAACTTTCTCCAGTGTGTTCTTCCTTCTGCAGTCTGCAAAACTGCTGGTGACCTGCTGCCTTGCTGTGTGTGGGCATTTTCAGGAGCCTGGTCATGTTTCTGAAACAGGAAGAGGAAAAGGCACAAATGTCAAAAGAAAGAAGAGGGGGACACAGCTGTTGAGAAAAACAGGATATGGACAAAAACTGGTTAGAACCAACATAGCCCAAGATGGTGGAAGATTCGACTTCCAGCAGGCTTTGAGCCTCACTATATGCTCATTATAATATATGCTAAAGAACACACCCACCAGTGCCATGACAATTCTGGGGCTGACCATAAAAGGCCAGAAGTGGGCAGTGGCCCAATTCCTGGAAAGCCCCTCCCATCCTCTGGAATGTATTTCTGTCTAAAAAAAGTGAAAAACACTTGCTCCTTGGAAGAAAAGCTGTGACAAACCTAGACAGCATATTAAAAAGCAGAGACATCACTTTGCTGACAAAGATCCATATAGTCAAAGCTGTGGTCTTTCCAGTAGTCATGTATGGATCTGAGAGTTGAATCATACAGAATGCTGAGTGCTGAATAATTTGATGCTTTTGAACAGTGGTGTTGGGGAAGACTCTTGAGTGTTCCTTGGACAGCAAGAAGATCCAACCAGTCCATCCTAAAGGAAATCAGTCCTGAATATTTACTGGAAGGACGATGCTGAAGCTGAAGCTCCAATACTTTGGCCACCTGTTGGGAAGAGCCAAGTCATTGGGAAAGACCCTGATGCTGGGAAAGATTGAAGGCAGAAGGAGAAGGGGATGACAGAGGATGAGATGGTTGGATGGCATCACCGACTCAATGGACCTGAGTTTGAACAAACTCCGGAAGATGGTGAAGGACAGGGAAGCCTGTTGTGCTGCAGTACATGGGGTCGCACAGAGTCAGATACGACTGAGCAACTGAACAACAAAAACCACTTTACTATGGCTCACTTTCCAAGGACCCTCACTTAGCAGCCCATTCCAGGGGCTTTCCCAAGCCCTGGGATGTGACTGTTCTCTTGTCCCTGCTTCTCCTGCAGCTCTTCAGCACTCTGAGTGCAGTGGCTGGCTGCTAAGCTCTCCCCAGGAGGCTATGCACCTGTGTTCTCCCTGGGGCTGCGATCTCTCCGTCCAGTCAGTTTTCTCTTGGCCACTGTAACCAAGGGGAGGACATCTTAAAGACGTGGAGAGACTCATTTCCTCTGGAGTCTGAGTTAAAGAAGGACACCCTCACAAGCAGAACACAGATTTCAGGAACACTTCCTGTGTAATATCATTTACTATTGCTGTCTCCTGCAACCCTGCAGCAACTGAGGGGGATTAATGATTTAATCATCCAATAACGCTGGCCTCATGGGGATAGGACGTCATTTAAAAACACAGTTGTAAATCCTGTGCGACATATATCCAATGAAAGACAAGGTTTCCTGAAAAGAATTGCTCAGAAAAGAGTCACCGTGTGTTCAAGACTTTATAAAGTTTATCATATGATCGAAAGTTGATTAATTTGTTTTGAATAATGATATGTTATTCAGGAAGATATTTTAGTTTAAGAAGCTGCAGTCAGTTCTGGTTTTCCATTTTTCCATGTTTCTTGCGATCACTTGCTGGAATCTTTACAAGTTAATTAAGAAACTTAATACCAAGTCACTAATTCTTTCTTGAGTGTGATGGCTGATTTTATATGGTGATTTGACTGGCTGTGGGGTGCCGGGATTAAGCAATGTTTCTGTGTGTGTCTGTGAGCATGTTTCTGGAGGAGATTGTGTTGGAATCAGCGGACTCAAAAGCAGACTGCCCTCCCCAACGTAGTGGGCACCATCGATTCCATTGCGGTGAGGACCTGAACAGAACAAAAAGTGGAGGTAGACAGAATTTCCAGCGCAGCCCTGTCACCCCCACCACCCATTCTGCTGAACTGGGACAACTCATCCCCTTGTGGACAACTCTTCTCCTGCCCTCAGATTAGGATCGAGCTCCCCTGGTACTCAGGCCTTCTGACTTTTGACTAAATTACATCATGGACTTTTCTTGGTCTCCAGCTTACAGATGGTACGATTTTTCAGTCTCCATAGTCATGTGAGTTAATTCTTTATAATAAATCTCCTTTTATATCCATTGATTCTGTTTCTCGGGAGAACCCTAATACACTGACATCATAACTACACAATTGTAAGTGCTGGTTATGTTTATAAGTAAGCCTTTTCTAGGTCAATTCTAAAAAGTATAAGTAGCTATATTAAAGACGATTACAAATATACATCTACATCTGTCTCTTATACACATCTAGATGTGNGAACCCTAATACACTGACATCATAACTACACAATTGTAAGTGCTGGTTATGTTTATAAGTAAGCCTTTTCTAGGTCAATTCTAAAAAGTATAAGTAGCTATATTAAAGACGATTACAAATATACATCTACATGGTGTATTTTAAAGATCAGCTATCCTGGAACTCCACATCCACAATGCTGGGGGCCTGAGTTGGATACCTGGGCAGGGAACTAGGTCCCATACGCTGCAACTAAGGCCTGGAATGGCCAAATGAATTTTTTTCCCCTTAAATCTAGTATCTTACAACTCAACAACAAAAAAGCAAATAACTCAATTAAAATTGGCAAAGGATCTGAATAAACATTCTTCCAATGAAGATATCTTCCGAGGAAGATATACAAGTGGCCGATAAACACAAGAAAAGGTGCTCAGTATGATCAGTCACCAGGGAAACGCAAATCAAAGACACAGTGAGATATCACTTCACATTCACCAGATTTGCTAGAATAAAACAGTCAGATAACAGCAACTGTTAGTGAGGACTTGGAGAAGTTGGAATCTTCATACACTACAGTATGGCTGCTTTGTAAAACAGTCTGACAGTTCCTCAAACAATTAAACACTGAGTTTCCAGCAATTCCTGGAATTCCAGCAATTCTACAATTAGATATATACCCAAGCAAAATGAAAACATATGTCCACACAGAAAGCTGTACATGAATGTCTATAGAAGCATGATTCATAATAGCCTAAAGGTGGAAACAACCCAAATGTCTATCAACTGATGAGTGGATAAATGAGATGCTGTATAATCACATAGTAGAATATTATTCAACCATAAAGAAAAACAAAGTACTCATATATTCTATAGCATGGATGAGTCTTGAAACCATTATGCTAAGTGAAAGATGCCAGTCACAATGGATCACATATTACATGGTTACATTTGTATGAAAGTCCAGAACACAAATATCCATAGAACAGAAAGTAGATTAGTGGTTGCTTAAAGTTGGGGGATAGGGTAGGGACATAGAGGGGGGTGACGATTAAAGACTATGGGATTTGTCTTTGAGCTAATGAAAATGTTCTACAACTGTGAATAGACTGGTTTGATCTCTGCTATCCAAGGGAGAAAAAAAGACTCAGTGACACACACATACAAATCTTGTTGGTCACTATTAATGACTGCCAGGAAATCAGCTTATTATTCTGAAAACAAAGAAAAAGAATCAAGCATTTATCCTGCTTCTCCTGCATATTGTATCTTAGGGTAATCAAGAGTTAATGGGAGAAAGTTTCTCCTTATAGAAGTATGTCAGCTAATAAATGAGGAAGGAATGATAGAATATCACCATTTTCCACCCCTAATGCAATAGGGGGTCAATGCAATAGCTATGTTATGGCAAAAAGAAAGACAACAAAGCATTACGTGTCTCTCAGTGAAAGTACTCAGGGCACTTTCCTGGTGGTCCAGTGGCTAAGACTGCGTGCTCCCAATACAGGAAGTTAGGGTTCAATCCTAGCTTGATTGAACCCTAACTTAGACCTGGCACAGCCAAATAAATAAATAAAAATAAATATTAAAAAATCTTTTAAAAAGTACTCAGTACCATCCATGAAATATTCTTGCCACTGAACAAATAGAATGCGAATGTGATAAAGTCTTTAGAGCTAACTACAAGTTTCCAGAAATAGAAGGAACCAGAGGAACATGTCAGGTGATATTGCAGGGATGGAATGAGCAAAGTTCCAGATATGGGAAGCTCTAAAGGACCCATCAATGAATACATTGTATGAAAAGGAAGACACAGCAAGAGGAAGGAGGACACCTATGGATTAATGAGAATTAAATATGTAAGACTTCTTCAGTGATCAATGCAAAGAAATAGAGCAAAACAACAGAATGGGAAAGACTAGAGATCTCTTCAAGAAAATTAGAGATACCAAGGGAACATTTAATGCAAAGATGGGCTCGATAAAGGACAGAAGTGGTATGGACCTAACAGAAGCAGAAGATATTAAGAAGAGGTGGCAAGAATACACAGAAGAACTGTACAAAAAAGATCTTCACGACCCAGATAATCATGATGGTGTGATCACTCGTCTAGAGCCAGACATCTTGGAATGTGAAGTCAAGTGGGCCTTAGAAAGCATCACTACGAACAAAGCTAGTGGAGGTGATGGAATTCCAGTTGAGCTGTTTCAAATCCTGAAAGATGATGCTGTGAAAGTGCTGCACTCAATATGCCAGCAAATTTGGAAAACTCAGCAGTGGCCACAGGACTGGAAAAGGTCAGTTTTCATTCCAATCCCAAAGAAAGGCAATGCCAAAGAATGNTGGGCCTTAGAAAGCATCACTACGAACAAAGCTAGTGGAGGTGATGGAATTCCAGTTGAGCTGTTTCAAGCCCTGAAAAATGTTGTTGTGAAAGTGCTACACTCACTGACTCGATGTATGTGAATCTGAGTGAACTCTGGGAGTTGGTGATGGACAGGAAGTGAACTCTGGGAGTTGGTGATGGACAGGAAGGCCTGAGATTCATGGTGTCACAAAGAGTCAGACACGACTGAGTGACTGAACTGAACTGAACCAACAACCATGTGAGCATGGAGGAGTTCTCCCAGCCTCAGGTAAAAACACAGCTTGATTACATCTTGTGATATTCCTACAGAGACTGAGCTAAGCTGTGAGCAGAATTCTTACCTGCAGAAACTATGGGATGCTAAATAGGTGTTTGAAGCTGCTAAGTTTGTGTAATTTGTTACACAGCAGAGAAGACAGAGGCACATCCCCTTCCCATAACCCGCTTGTTTTATGGGCATCAACAACACTGGTCTCCCTATGGAATCACCATGCTCCTTTACCTGGCTGCCATGCTACATCCAGATGCAAGTTCCATGTTCCAGTTCTTCTGTCCATCCTTCATTCTCACTACCTCCTCAAAACATATACATTCTTCATGTTGAAAGCTAATCACCCTCTAGTATCAATATTACTCAATGGTCACTGTATGTTGCTCCCTCATTCCCTCCAAAATAGACCAAGCCATTCTCTTCTTCCCACTTACGCTTCTTCAGGGCAGGAAAGTTCACTGTTTCCTCCTCAGTTAATACAGGGTTGTATGCAAATCATTCTGTATAGTTTTATTGGCAGAACAAATACAAGCATAAAGGAGTTCATTTGCTGAATTACATTTGTGATTNTTCCCACTTACGCTTCTTCAGGGCAGGAAAGTTCACTGTTTCCTCCTCAGTTAATACAGGGTTGTATGCAAATCATTCTGTATAGTTTTATTGGCAGAACAAATACAAGCATAAAGGAGTTCATTTGCTGAATTACATTTGTGATTCAGAGAACATTTATTTTCTATGGTTCTCAAAAAATCTATTTGGTACTTAAAGCTTTATAAAATTATTTGTACTAAGCACAAAAATAACACTGAGGGATTTTTGAGGATTATACCTAAGAACAATAGAAACAGAGCTGCTTATTTTTCTTCCATTCAAGTTATAGGAAGGAAACAATTAACTTACCTGACCAGGCTTAGAATTTTCACAGACAACAATATCATATTCCCTGGCAAGCTCAGGAGGATTGTCATTGACATCCAGAACTCTAATACCCACTGTGACATGGCTCAGCAAGCTCGGATTGTCTGCAAAACACATAGGGATGCATTTAGTATTTCCATGCACACTTCAGAGACTTGGTTTAAAACCAATCTCCTTAATACTGTAGCTTGTCACTAGCCACACACGCTGCCGCAGGACTTTTGGCAAAAGACAACTTTATGAAGGCACTCTTTGTTAGAACTCATTAACTTACAGAAAAAATGAAAAATGAACACCATGGCATGACATGAATGCTAAAATGGTACTTTGTCATATCAAGGAAATTACATGTTATTCAGGAACTGGAGTGGGAGAAAGTTGTCAGAACTCACTGTATGCTGTCAAAGTCCAAAGGATGAACAATTGGTTTCATCATTAATCTAAGAAAAGCATAGTAGTTGGGAAAAAAATAAGATAATCTTTAAAACATTCAAGATTTCAAGGCTAAATCAACTTGGAGAAAATAAAGTTTTTTACACAAGGATAAAATTATTCTTACAGGACAATATATGCAGTCTGTGGTGTCAAGTCATACTTGGAGAAAAATAAAAAGAATAATTTAAATTGGAACTTAGCATAGAATTCATATAAAACCCTGATAAATATCAAAATATTAGAGCTACTATTTTAAAATATTTCTAAACTGCAGTCTTACCATTTTTCAGTAGGTTTATTATTTATGAGATGNGGGTATCTCCTTACCGCCACCATTCCTGACCTTCAACGTGGAGCAATCTTTATTTCAGCTTGTACTTCATTCAGCCAGGCATTTCACATGATGTACTCTGCATGTGTTAAATAAGGACGGTGATAATATACAGCCTTGGTGTACTCCTTTCCCAATCTGGAACCAGTCCTTTGTTCCATGAGTTGTTCTAACTGTTGCTTCTTGACCTGCATATTCTCAGGAAGCAGGTAAGGTAGTTGGGTATTCCCATCTCTTGAAGAATTTTCCACAGTTGGTTGAGAGTCACACAGTCAAAGGCTTTGGAATAGTCAATGAAGCAGACAACGATGTTTTTGTGGAATTCTCTTGCTTTCTCAATGATCCATCGGATGTTGGCAATTTGATCTCTGCTTCCTCAGCCTTTTCTAAATCTAGCTTGAACATCCGGAAGTTCTTGGTTCATGTACTGTTGAAGCCTTGCTTGGAAAATTTTGAGCTTTACTTTGCTAGTTTGTGAGATGAGTGCTAATGTGTCATTGTTTGAACAATCTTTGGAATTGACCTTCTTCGGGATTGGAATGAAAACTGACCTTTTCCAGTCCTATGGCATCTGCTGAGTTTTCCAAATTTGCTGGCATAATAAATTCAGTACTTTCACAGCATAATCTTTTAGGATTTGAAATAGATCAGCTGGAATTCTATCACCTCTACTAACTTTGTTTGCAGTGATGCTCACTAAGGACCACTTGACTTCCCACTCAAGTAAATCTGGCTCTAGGTAAATGATCACTCAGTCTTGGTTATCTGGGTCATGAAGATCCTTTTTTGTATAGCTCTTCTGTGTGTTCTTGCCACCTTTTCTTGATATCTTCTGCTTCGGTTAGGTCCACATAAGTTTCTGTACTTTATTGTGCCCATCTTTGTATGAAATATTACCCTGGTATCTCAAATTTCTTGAAGAAATCTCTAGTCCTTCTCACCTTGCTATTCTTTGGAACTCTGCATTCAAATGGATATCTCTCTGCTTTTCTCCTTTGCCTTTCTGTTCTCTTCTCAGCTATTTGTAAAGCCTCCTCAGACAACCATTTTACCTTTTTGCATTTCTTTTTCTTGGCAATGGTTTTGATCCCTGCCTGCTGTACAATGTCATGAACTTCAGTCCATAGTTCTTCAGGTACTCTCTTTATAAGATCTAATCCCTTGAGTCTCTTTGTCACTTCCACTGTATAATCATAAGGAATTTGATTTAGGTCATACCTAAATGGTCCAGTGGTTTTCCCTACTTTCTTCTGTTTAAGTCTGAATTTTGCAATAAGGAGTTCATGATCTGAGCCATAGTCAGCTCCTGGTCTTATTTCTCCTGTCTGTATAGAGCTTCTCCATTTTCAACTGCAAAGAATATAATCAACCTTTCAGGTATGACCTAAATTAAATACCTTATGATTATACAGTAGAAATGACAAAAGATTCAAGGAATTAGAACTGGTAGAGTGCCTGAAGAGCTATGGACAGAGGTTCATAAGACTGTAAGGGAGGCAGTGACCAAAACAATTATCAAGAAAAAGAAATGCAAGAAGGCAAAAAGGTAGTCTGAGGAGACCTTACAAATAGCTGAGAAAAGAAGAGAAGTGAAAGGCAAAGGAGAAAGGGAAAAATACACCCAAATGAATGTAGGACCCCAGAGATGAGTAAGAAAAGATAAAATGTCTTCTTAAGTGAACAACACAAAGATATTGAGAAAAACAATAGAATAGGAAAGACTAGAGATCTCTTCAAGAAAATTAGAGATACCAAGGGAATATTTCATGCAAAGATTGACCCAATAAAGGACAAAAATGGTATGGACCTAACAGAAGTAGAAGAGATTAAAAAGAGGTGGCAAGAATACACAGAAGTACTATACAAAAAGTTCTTAATGACCCAAATAACCACGATGGTGGGGTCACTAGCCTAGAACCAGACATCCTGGAGGATGACATTAAGAGGGCCTTGGGAAGCATTACTATGAACAAAACGAGTGTAGGTGATGGAATCCAACTGAGATATTTCAAATTCTAGAAGTTGATACTCTTAAAGTGCTACACTCAATATACCAGCAAATTTGGAAAACTTAGCAGTGAGCACAGGACTGAAAAAGTCAGTTTTCATTCCAATCCCAGAGAAGGTCAATGCTAAAGAATGTTCAGACTACCAAATAAGTACACTCATTTCACATGCTAACAAGCTAATGGCTCAAAATCCTTCA
>SJYV01009160.1:355458-387061 GCA_006410875.1 Neotragus pygmaeus | reverse complement strand
AAATGCCAGGATAGATGAATCACAAGCTGGAATCAAAATTGCCAGGAGAAATATCAACAACCTCAGTAATGTATTGGAGAAGGCAATGGCAACCCACTCCAGTACTCTTGCCTGGAAAATCCCATGGACAGAGGAGCCTGGTAGGCTGCAGTCCATGGGGTCACGAAGAGTTGGACATAACTGAACGACTTCACTTTCACTTTTCACTTTCATGCATTGGAGAAGGAAATGGCAATCCACTCCAGTGTTCTTGCCTTGAGAATCCCAGGGATGGGGGAGCCTGGTGGGCTGCCGTCTATGGGTTTGCAGAGTCAGATACGACTGAAGTGACTTAGCAGCAGCAATAATGTAGATGAAATCACTTTAATGGCAGTAAGTGAAGAGGAACTAAAGACCCTCTTAATGAAAGTAACAAAGAGTGAAAAAGTTTGCTTAAAACTCAATATTCAGAAACCAAAATCATGGCATCTGTCCTATCACATCATGACAAACAGATGGGGAAAGCGTGGCCATGATATTAAAAGACGTTTACTCCTTGGAAGAAAAGCTATGTCAAACATAGACAGTATTTTAGGGAAAAAAAAAAACAGAGACATTACTTTGCTGAGAAAGGTCTGCCTAGTCAAAGCTATGGTTTTTCCAGTAGTCATGTATGGATGTGAGAGTGGACCATAAAGAAGGCTGAGCACCAAAGAACTGACGTTTTTGAACTATGGTGCTGGAGAAGACTCTTGAGATTCCCCTTGGACAAAGAGAGGATCAAACCTGTCAATCCTAAAGGAAATCAACCCTGAATATTCTTTGGAAGCTGAAGCTCCAATACTTTGGCCACCTGACAGAAAGACCTGATTCATGAAAAGACCCTGATGCTGGGGGAAAATGAGGTTAAGTGGAGAAGGGGGTGACCAAGGATGAGATGTTTAGATGGCATCACTGACTCAATGGAAATGAGTTTAATCAAACTCAGCGAGATAGTGATGAACAGAGAAGATTGGCATGGTGCAGGTTATTGGTTTGCAAAGAATTGGAAATAACTTAGCAACTCAACAAAAACAATCATCTTCTCAACATATGACTGGATAAATAAATAAAATTTAGTTGCATTTTTCATCCATAATCAAGAAATATTTTAGTCCGCAATTCCATTTTTTGTAACATCTGTGTCTGGTTTTCCTACTGAAGTAATTCTGACCTTTAAAATTAATTGGCAAGTGTATCCTCTTATTTTTTAAAGAATTCATATGTAACTCATATTATTTCCTTTTAAAATATTTCATATAATTCTCCAGTGAAGCCAAGTGTGACTAGAGTTTATCTTGTGGGAAGATTTATTATGCATTATTCAATTAATTATCATAACCATATTCAGGTTTTTATCTGATTTTTAATAATCTGTAAGATCTATAGCCTGTCCACGCCCTCTAATTTTAATTATATTGGCTTAAAATTTGTTGATATTTTCTTGTACTTTTAGTATCTTTAGCAAATATAATGATATCTCCATTTTTATTCTTAACAATGGCTATTTAGATCTCTTCTTTTTCATAATTGGTAAAACTAAACTTCTATCATTTTTACTGAACTTTCATAGAAAGTCACTTTTTGCTTCCACTGATTTAATTTTATTCCATTTTGTATTCCAAATAAACAAACAATGTTTCTGATAAACACACATTTTCCATCTCACATGGAAACATAATAATTCTGAAAAATNCTATGAGGTTGCACAGAGTCAGACATGACTGAAGTGACTTAGCAGTTTCCTTAGGAAGTTACCTGGGACATAGTAGGTATTCAATAAATATTTATTCCCTAAAAAAAAAAAGGTGGTATGTAACTATTAGGATGATTTCTGCTGCAAATAAGAGAAATTTTGACTTCAAACTGGCTTAAAGAATAAGGATATTTATTAGATCACAGACCGAGTAAGTTCCTGGCTCAGCACAATCAACAGCTAAGTGACGTCACTAATGACCCAGTTTCTCTCCCTCTTTTCACTCAAACCCCTGGCATTGGCTTCATCTTAAGGTGCTGCTACTCAGGTTACAGGATGGCTGCCTGCAGTGATCAAGGCACAGGCCTCCTGTTGAAGGACAGTAGACGGGAAAGAGAAACCTCTCCCCTAAATATAGACTTAACATCCTGAGTTCCTGTCCCCATTCTCATCAGCTGGAAGAATGCCTTATACTCATTGGTTTTGAGCTCCATCCCAGTCTAACCTTGAGCCTGGGGTGAGGATCATTTCCTCTGAGTGTTGGGGAAGGGAAGATTAGATACGTGAGCAAAGTTGGAGTTTACTAAAAGAACATAAGAGGGAAAGGGTGCTGAGTTGAGTACACTTGAAATTCAGTGTGTGGTTTGAGGACTAGCAGCCTCAACATCACCTGGGACCTGTTAAAAATATAAAAGCTTAGGGCTCTCCTCAGGTTTCCGGTGGCGCTGGTGGTAAAGAACCTGTCTGCCAACGCAGGAGACCTAAGAGACGTGGGTTTGATCCCTGGATCAGGAAGATCCCCTGGTGGAGGGCATGGCAACCCAGCCCAGTATTCTTGCCTGGAGAATCCCATGGACAGGGAGCCTGGAGGGCTACATACAGTCCATAGAATTGCAAAGAGTCAGACATGACTGAAGCGACTTAGCATGCAAAGGTCCCTAAACTGGTGTTCACATTTTAGCAAGATTCCCCAGGTGATCCGTATACATATAAGTGACATTTGAAAGCATTGCCCTACACCGTGTACTTTCTTTCTAGGACCTTTGCCTGGCATGTAAAATAGATGAACAACCATGTCTTCTTCAAGACCAGGTATAAAGAATTACCTTTGGTGTTGTCACTCCTGAGCTTCCCTGGCATTTTGTTCCTACCTCTATCACATCTCTTCATCTCATTGTTTTGTAGTTAGTTGTTGAAATTATCTTAGAATTTGTGTTTCCATTGCACAGGGCATGGGTTCAATCCCTAGTCAGAGAACTAAAATCCTTCAAGCTGCACATCATGGTCGTAAATAAATACATAAATAAGGCAATGGCACCTCACTCCAGTACTCTTGCCTGGAAAATCCCATGGAGGAGCCTGGTACGCTGCAGTCAATGGGGTTGCTAAGAGTCACACACGACCGAGCGACTTCACTTTCACTTTTCACTTCCATGTGTTGGAGAAGGAAATGGCAACCCACTCCAGTGTTCTTGCCTGGAGAATCCCAGGGACAGGGGAGCCTGGTGGTCTGCCGTCTATGGGGTCGCACAGAGTCGGACACGACTGAAGTGACTTAACAGCAACAGCAAATGGTACTCAGTGAGTTTCCATCCATTTATTCATCTATTCAACAGATTTTATTGAATTCCTATAATCCCTGGAGACACAACAATGAACAAATTGCCCTTCTTAATGAAGCTTAAGTTCTAGCTAGAGGAGAGATGTATTTTAAAATATATACTTTGTTATATATATTTGTGGAATGGATTAACTAATCCAACATATATTTATTGAACACTACTGTGTGTGGTGATGGACAGGGAGGCCTGGCATGCTGCGATTCATGGGGTTGCAAAGAGTTGGACACGACTGAGCGACTGAGCTGAACTGAACTGAACTGTGTGTTAGGCACTGCTGTAGGCACTGGTAGGACATCAATGAATAAAAACAGGTACAAATCCCTATCTTTAGTGCTTTTTATCTTCTAGTAGGAGTCACAGAGAGACTGATCTATGGTAAATAGATAAATTAATTAGTATTTTTTTAAAAAGATAATGCTGTTTAAGTGTTTCACTCAATATGTCAGCAAATTTGGAAAACTCAGCAGTGGCCACAGGACTGGAAAAGGTCAGTTTTCTCCAATCCCATAGAAGGGCAATGCCAAAGAATGTGAAAACTATCATACAATTGTGTTAATTTTCCATGTTAGTAAGGTTATGCTCAAAATCCTTCAAATTAGCTTCAGCAGTATGTAAACTGAGAACTTCTAGATGTGCAAGCTGGGTATAAAAAAGGCAGAGAAATCAGAGATCAAATTGCCAACTTCCATTGGATCATCGAAAAAGCAAGGAAATTCCAGAAAAAAACATCTACTTCTGCTTCATTGACTATGCTAAAGACTTTGTGTGGATCACAAAAAAATGTGGAAAATTCTTAAAGAGATGGGAATACCAGACCACCTTACCTGTCTCCGGAGAAACTTGTATGCAGATCAAGAAGCAATAGTTAGAACCAGATGTGAAATATCTGGTTCAAAATTGGAAAAGGAGTATGACAATGTTATATATTGTCACCTGGCTTATTTAAATTCTATGCAAAATATATCATGCAAAATGCCAGGCTGGATGAATCACAAGCTGGAATCAAGATTTCTGGGAGAAATACCAACAACCTCAGAAAAGTAGATGATACCACTCTAATGGCAGAAAGTGAAGAGGAAATAAAGAGCCTCTTGATGAGGGTGATAGAAGAGCGTGAAAAAACTGGCTTAAAACTCAGCATACAAAAAACTAAGATCGTGGCATCCAGTCCCATACCCATCATGGCAAATAGATGGGGAAACAATGAAAACAGTGACAGACTTTATTTTCTTAGGCTTCAAAATCACTGCTGATAGTGACTGCAGCCATGAAATTAAAAGATGCTTGCTTCTTGGGTGGAGTGCTATGACAAACCTAGATTTTGTATTAAAAAGCAGAGACAGGTAGACAAAGCTATGGTTTTTCCAGTAATCATGTACAGATGTGAGAGCTGGACCATAAAGAAGGCCGAGTGCTGAAGAATTGATTCTTTCAAATTATGGTGCTAGAGAAGATGCTTGAGAGTCCCTTGGATTGCAAGGAGATCAAACCAGTCAATCCTAAAAGAAATCAACCCTGAATATTCACTGGAGGAACTGATGCTGAAGCTCAAGCTCCAATATTTTGGCCACCTGATGTGAAGAGCTGACTGTTTGGAAAAGATTCTAATGCTGAAAAAGATTGAAGGCAAAAGGAGAAGGGGGTGGCAGAGGAGGAGATGGTTAGATAGCATCACCAACTCAGTGGACACGAGTTTGAGTAAACTCTGGGAGATAAGGACAGAGGAGGATAGACGAGCCTGGCATGCTGCAGTCCATGGGGTCACAAAGGGTTGGACATGACAGCGACGGAACAACAACAACAGCCAATTAGAAAGTGATAAGTCCTATGAAACATGTGGAGCAAGTGAGGGCGTAAATCAAGACTGCTGGGGCCTTGGTGCAGCAATTTTAAATGGCCTCACTGAGGAGGTGGCAGTTTATGTCCTAGTGGGAAGAGTGGAGTATTCTGAAGTGTGAGTGAAGGAATGATGGTACCACTGGGAGAAGTAAGGACATTGCAACTGTAGGTCTTGTTGAAGGGAGGAGGCAAGATAGGCAAGATTATGAGTTATTTTGGACTTGTTGAGGTAGAACTCTTGGTGAGATATTCAAAGGGAAATGTCTTATTGACAATGAAAAATGTGGGCTTGGAGTATGCTGGTAAGATCAGGGTGGATATTTTAGATTTAGGCATCATTAGTATGGTGGCTCAGACGGTAAAGCATCTGCCTACAATGTGGCAGTACTACCCATTCTAGTACTCTTGCCTGGAAAATCTCATGGATGGAGGAGCATGGTAGGCTACAGTACATGGGGTTGCAAAGAGTCGGACATGACTGAGCGACTTCACTTTAGTATCGTGCCCAGATCTAAAAGTGAGAGCCGCACTTTACAACTGGTTCACCCAGATAAGACTCCATATGGGAGAGAAACTCATGCCTGAACCTTGGTGAAGGCCCTAATTATAGGATTGAAGGAAGAAGACATTTTTCCTTTGCCCAGAAACATCACTGAATCCTTCACTGAGGGCAGTGGTGAAACAAAGAAATTTGTCTTCCATATTATCCTTCCTCTATACTGATTATAGATAAAAGAATGTACATGGAAAGGGAAATAGAGGAAGTATGGGATGTAGAGCTTTAATACGTCTCTGAAAGGCTATGATAAGCAGAAAATCATAACCTTCTGTATCTAGACAAGTTCAGTCCAACTGGCCAGGAAGAAACAGTCTGTCCTGTGACCTCCGCCTTGCCCTTGCAGCTTCTCCATAGCATAGGCCTGGGGTTAGCACACAATCATCAGGCCAGGTTTGACTAAAGCCACTGAGCCAAGCCCAGGTACCTCGAGTTCAGCCCAGGCTTTGGAACTGACCTCTCCGTGGTGGTGGGCTCAGCGAGGGGAACAGGAAAGAAACTCAAATCTTGGTCGTTATCTTCTTTGGACCCATGAAGGGTGCTCGTCTGTCCTTCCTTCCCAGCGCCTTCTTCTCTTGGCTGAGCGTCGCCTCTCTGCTCTACTCTGGTTCTCCAGAACCAGTTCTGCGTTTATTTCATTAACACTCTCAAACACATTCTCAGAGAGCTGTGGTAAGAAAATCTACTAAAGTGTGAATCCCCAGTATTACTAGTTAGTAGAACGTAAGCCATTACTAGGGCTTTCCAGGTGGAGCTAGTGGTAAAGAACCCATCTGCCAATGCAGGAGACAAAAGAGACATGGGTTAGACCCCTGTGGGAAGATCCCCTGGAGAAGAAAATGGCAATCCACTCCAATATTCTTGCCTGGAGAATCCCCTGATACAGAGGAGCCTGGCGGGCTACAGTCCATAGGGCTGTAAAGAGTCGGACACACACAGCACACGGCCTTTACTAGAACTCCTTTGTTCACTGAGCGGACAAGTATGTATGAACTATTGTGTGACAAGCATTGTGCTAGGTCCTAGAAATACAGTAGTGGATAAGTGACAGTTTCTGGTGTTCATGAAGTACCTAGCCTAGTTGGGAAACAATTAAGAGAGTCAAATGGTTAAAGCTGATATAGTAAGAAAGTGCTGCTTCTGCTAAGTCACTTCAGTCGTGTCCGACTCTGTGCGACCCCAGAGACGGCAGCCCACCAGGCTCCCCCGTCCCTGGGATTCTCCAGGCAAGAACAATGGAGTGGGTTGCCATTTCCTTCTCCAATGGATGAAAGTGAAAAGTGAAAATGAAGTCGCTCAGTCATGTCTGACTCTTCGCAACCCCATGGACTGTAGGCTACCAGGCTCCTCCATCCATGGGATTTTCTAGGCAAGAGTACTAGAGTGGGGTGCCATCGCCTTCTCCAAATAAGGTGCTAAGGTAGGGATAAACTGGGGTCCAGTGGGTAAGAACCCACCTGCAAAGCAGGGGACATGCGTTGGATCCCTTGTCTGGTAAGATCCCACTTGCCCTGGAACAACTAAGCCTGTGTGCCACACCTACTGAGCCTGAATGCCCTAGAGCCCAGACTCTGGCTGCAACAAGAGAAGCCCCCACAAAGAGAAGCCAGAGCAGTGCAACAGAGTAGCCCCCACTCGCTACAACTAGAGAAAGCCTACACACAGCACTGCAGACCCAGGGCAGCCAAAAAAAACAATAACAAATACATAAATTAAATAATGATAATAATAATAAATACAGTAGGGACAAATTTAAGTTCCATGCTGTTTATGGGGTTCTCAAGGCAAGAATACTGAAGTGGTTTGCCATTCCCTTCTCCAGTGAACCACGTTTTGTCAGAACTCTCCACCATGACCCATCCATCGTGGGTGGCCCTACATGGCATGGCTCATAGTTTCATTGAGTTAGACAAGGCTGTGGTCCATGTGGTCAGTTTGGTTAGTTTTCTGTGATTGTGGTTTTGGTTCTGTTAAGGATAAGAGGCTTATGGAAGCTTCCTGATGAGAGAGACTGACTGAGGGGGAAACTGGGTTTTGTTTTGATGGGCAGGGCCGTGCTCGGTAAATCTTTAATCCAATTTTCTGTTGATGGGCAGGGCTGTGTTCCTGCCCTGTTGTTTGACTTCAGGCCTCCTTCAACAGGTCCCATGCATGCACCGCTACACTCAGCGCCCCCGACCCTGCAGCAGGCCACCCCGACCCACGCCTCTGCCGGGGACTCCAATACTTTGGCCACCTGATGCGAAGAACTGGTTCACTGGAAAAGACCCTGATGCTGGGATAGACTGAAGGCGGGAGGAGAAGGGGATGACAGAGGATGAGATGGTTGGATGGCATCACCAATTCAATGGACATGAGTTTGAGTAAGCTCCGGGCATTGGTGATGGACAGGGAAGCCTGGCATGCTGCAGTCCATGGGGTCGCAAAGAGTCGGACACGACTGAGCGACTGAACTGAACTGAACTGAAATTTAAGTTTAGTCTTTGAGGGGGAAGGTTAGACAGTGGGAGGGGGTGTTCTAAACAAAGGGGATGATGTGTTCAAGCTCTGGAAGCAAAACTGAGGGACCAAGAAAAGGTGAGTGTGGTGATGAGAGGCAGTGGCGAGAGACGGGGCTGAGCAGTCAGCAACAGCCAGAACGCAAGGGCTTAAGAAGACTGTTGAGTAGCCCGGATTTCATCCCAAGGAACCAGCTAATGGTTTTAAGCTGGGGATTGTCCGCAGCAGATTTGCATTTTAGAAAGATCCCATTAGTTGTGGTGTGGAGAACAGACTGGAGGCGCAGAGATGAGTCAGGAGGGAACTGCCGGAGATCTGAACTATGGCACCGTCAGAGGAATGAAGGTGAAGGGACAGAGCCAAGAGTTCTGTAGGAGGATCCTGTGATTGATTGAATGGGGTCAGAGGAGAAAGAGGAGCCAAGGATGATTCCTAAGTTTCTGACTGGGATGGAAATACTCCTTAATGGCAGAATTGCAAGGCATCCGTGACCCGGGTCTGTAAGCCTAGTTATTTTTTGGGTGGGGCGCATGCTTGTCACACTTAAAATCACATTATGCAAACAGCTGCCTATCCCAAATATTTACCTTTAAGGAGGGCTCTGGCACTCATTTCTACTTACTGGCATAGGGAGGCTTTTTGTCGTGCTAGGAGGGGAATGTCTGTGGGCTGAGTGTTTTCAAAGTGTAGTGAAGGACTACAAAGGGTATTTCTTAGAATTAGTCAGATTATTGGCAATTTTCACCTAAATGATATCTTGAATCCAATCCCCACTCCATCTCTCACATTATGAAGTTTCATCTTTATGCAACTTCTTTCCTCTTTGGAGCCCATTCTTCCCATCTCCTGTTTATAGTGGAGGCAGTTGACAGCTGAAAGTCTTTTAATAGTATGACATATTGAATTGAATCAGCTTTCTTTTACTACTGGCTTTTACTACTGTTTATATATGAGCACTGTGTACACACACACACACACACAAATGGCTTTATTTTTTTTTAATATGCATGATTTACAAAATCTTTAACAAAATTCCAGGCAACCCAAATAGCAACCCAGGCTGTATAACTATCGTGAGGGCTGTAGCACAGATATTCAGATGTTCTACATTTCAAGGAATCTACCTAGAAATCATTATATTTAAACATGTATTCTAAATTCTTATTATGATTTGTAATGCAACAAAGCGTGGTTAATGTGGTAGACAAAGAATATTAAGACCATAAATGAGAATATCTGACAAAGCAATGAGATTTAAAAAGAAAATAAGTGCACCTGGTCTGCTTTAAATGCATTTTAAAAGCTCTTTCAGGAAAGTTCCTGTAAGTGAATTAAGTCTCTGTTTCTCCTGGGGCTGCCAGGAATTTTTTGGCTGGTACAACAGCTGCACCGCGCGGTGCTGAGCTGAAAAGGCTCAGCACGGAGCTGTGGTTGCAGCTCCAGCCCTGGCAGCTAGCCTGTAGAGACTCCTCTGTGTGTGTGTGTGTGTGTGTGTGTGTGTGTGTGTGTGTCTGTCTGTCTGTCTGTCTGTCTGTCTGTCTNCATTTTTCACAGAAATAGAACTAGAGCAAAAAATTTCACAATTCATTTGGAAACACAAATACCCCGAATAGCCAAAGCAGTCTTGAGAAAGAAGAATGGAGCTGGAGGAATCAACCTGCCTGACTTCAGATTCTACTGCAAAGCTACAGTCAAGAGAGTATGGTACTGGCACAAAAACAGAAATGGAACAAGATAAAAATCCCAGAAATAAACCCATGCACCTTATGGGTACTTTATTTTTAACAAAGGAGGCAAGAATATGCAATGGGGCAAAGATAGCTTCTTCAATAAATGGAGCTGGGAAAACTGGACAGCTACGTGTAAATGAATTAAATTAGAACACTTTCTAACACCATACACAAAGATAAACTCAAAATGAATTAAAGACCTAAATGTAAGGCCAGAAACAATAAAACTCTTAGAGGAAATCATAGGCAGAACACTTGACATAAATCAAAGCAAGATCCTCCATGACCCACCTCCTAGAGTAATGGAAATAAAAACAAAAGTAAACAAGTGGGACCTGATTAAACTTAAAAGTTTTGCACAGCAAAAGAAACTACAAGCAAGGTGAAAAGATAACCTTCAGAATGGGAGAAAATAATAGCAAATGAAACAGCTGACAAAGGATTAATTTCCAAAATATATAAGCAGCTCCTACAACTGAATGCCAGAAAAACAACCAACCCAATCAAAAGCAGACATTTCTTCAAAGAAGACATACAAATGGCTAATAAACACATGAAAAGATGTTCAACATCACTCATTATTAGAGAAATGTAAACCAAAACTACAATGAGACATCACCTCACACAGGTCAGAATGACTGTCATCCAAAAGTCTACAAACAATAAACTCTGGAGAGAGTATGGAGAAAAGGGAATGCTCTTGCACTATTGGTGGGAATGTAAACTGATACAGCCACTGTGGAAGATGTTATGGAAATTCCTTAAAAAACTAGGAATAAAACCAACATATGACCAGGCAATCCCACTCCTAGGCATGCACCCTGAGGAAACCAAAATTGAAAAAGACACATGTATCTCATTGTTCATTGCAGCACTATTAATAGCTAGAACATGGAAGCAACCTAGGTGTCCATTGACAGATGAACATATAAATAAGTTGTGGTGCATATACACAAAAAATATTAAGTTCAGTTGCTCAGTCATGTCCAACTCTTTGTGAGCCCAGGAATCTCAGCATGCCAGGCCTCCCTGTCCATCACCATCTCCCGGAGTTCACTTAAATTCATGTCCATCGAGTCGGTGATGCCATCCAGACATCTCATCTTCTGTCGTCCCCTTCTCCTCCTGCCCCCAATCCCTCCCAGCATCNAAAATAAAATAAAATATAGCCCAATGAGTGCACAAAGAGAACTCTGGGAAATGTAGTTTATTTATTTATTACCGGATTGCTTTGTAAAAGGAGTTGGGGGAAGTTTGGAAACTGTCTCCCTGCAGAGGTATGAAGTTTTCCAGGGCACCCCAGACTTGGTGAAAGAGGCCATTTCTGCCGTCGCTGGCAGCAGCCCTCGGGTAAAAGCCCACTGCATTTTATCTTTGCGTGTTTGTTTGTTCTGCTTGTTAAACACTGGCTTTCATACCATCTTGTTCTGTAATTCAAAACTGACTTTATAATTAGGTCTGAAAAGGAATGGTTCCCAGGCAATTCCTCTATGAAACTGGTAAAGATAGTTGCGTTCACTTTGGCTGGTTTCAGTGTGATTTGTCTGAGGGGGCTGCAGGGCCGCTCTGTTTGAAGTTATATTGGGCCGGCCTCTCTGTATATTTGCAGCGGGTGTGGGGAGGGGAGGGTGAGGATCGAGTCCTGCTCTTGGGAATCTTCTGTGGATGAGCAGAAGATGTTGGCAGACTTTTCTCTTTCATCTTTGGACAGTAAATTCTGAATTGGTTCATGCATTTAAGCCCACCTGGCTCAAGTTTAGTTGTTTGGCCCCGAGGAAAAGGTTTAACCAGCTAAATTACGGGGGCTATAGGGGACTGCTTGAAGAGCAGGCTGAAAACGATTATTGGTGTGCTAATTCAAAGTTTTTCTTTCTGAGTTCCATCTTGAGGAGACCTGAGACTTTCTAGTTAATTTGCATACTTGAAAGCTGGAGTTCCAACCTGACTTCTCAATAGAGATGATTATGACTACATTTGTGAAAACTCTTTGCTTCAGCATCTGGATTCGGGACCATCAGAAGGCCTAAAAAGAAGAAAGCAGATCCAACCTGGCAGGACCTTGGATCCCCACCACTGGCTTCCACTAGAGCAAATCCACTTTATTTGTTTTGGTTGTTTACACTTCCAGTTAAGATTTCCTTTGGAGAAAATGTTTCACGGCTTTAAAAAGTTTGAAAACTACTGGTTTAGACTTGAAGTATCTAGCCCAACCCTTGCCCTCTAAATCAAATCAGTCCACCTGTTGGCCTGAAGACCAAGTCTCAAACTCTGGAGGCACTGGGGACCACCCTTTGCCATCCCTGGTACACTCGACTCACCTTTGCCCATAAGCTCAGACTCCAAACCCGCCTCTGCTTCCGTCCTGCTCCTCCCCTGGCATGTGGAGTCTCTTGTCCTGTTAGAGGCTACCTTGCCCCACGTCCTCTGGTCTCCTACTCTCTGGCATCTAGCTGGGAGGGCTCTTGAGCCATAATATCCCTCTAACTTCTTGGCTTTGTGGCTTGTCCAGACCTACATAATATGGTGTTCTTCTCAGTGCCTTTATCCAGAATGGAGTCACCCCAGCTCACTGTTTCTTGCCTGAATTCATCTCTAGAACCACATTTTTATTTTTTTACCATACTGTGCAGCTTGTGGAACCTAAGTGCCCTGACTAGGGATGGAACCTAGGCCCACAGCAGTGAAAGTGCCAAGTTCTAACCACTGGACGGCCAGAGAATTCCTTGTGACTACATTTTGAGAGAATGTAGGCTGATTGCCAGCCTTCTACCAGAATTGAGTCATTGAGTCCTTCGAATGTTTTAGTCCCGTCACTTTTGTGATTGTTCCATTTAAAATAAAGAAATCGCAGCCACTCGTTTGTTATTGCCCACCACACGGATGGTACAGGGAAACAGAACATCAGGAAGCACTGCTTCCATGAAGAAAACCTCACTTTCATCACCTCCACCTGGATACCATTAGGACGGTTCCTCTGTGCTACTGACAGATTGATGAAGAAACTAGAAGTCTGAGTTTACCATTCACAGTGAAAAGTCAGGCTTTGAAATCAGGAGGACTAGAGTTCTTATTCTGTCTCCTTCGATTCCTAGCTAATGATCCAGAACATTCCTCCTTGTTGTGGCAGTCTGAGTGCTGGTTGCAAAAGAATTTCCAGGTACAGAGTATTGCAGAAAGGAATGAGTTTATTATGAACAAAGAGCAGAGATAATGTGGGCACTGTGAGCACAGCGGGCCAACCTCCTGACAGACCAGGGAGAGTCGGCAGAAGCTGTTAGAAAAGCAGGCTGCTCAAAGAAGAGCCAACCCCTTTTGTGGGTTAGCAGCCAATTTTTACAGCGTCAAGACAAAGGACACGCCTGCTGGAAGGGAGGCATTAGGTGACTGGTTAAGGTGGGTAGTTTTCCTCATTTGAGGTCCAGAAGCTGGCCGGTAAGGCTTGGGGGGCTTTTGGCAACGGTTACAATGGGACTCAGTCAGTTCCCAAGGTGACCTTGGTTCTGGGCTCCACTTCTATAACCTTGATGCAGGGCCTCGTGCCTGTAACCTTGGGATGGGAATCCACACTCCTGAGCCTCTGACTGCTCATCTGTAACCCAGCAGTGATAATACCATCTCATAGGATCCTTGTAAATTCAAACGGCAATGTGAGTGTAAATGTGTGCATGCATATTTCCTAATATCACTTAGCATATGCAAACGTTAAAAATATATTTTTCTTCTGTCTTCCCTCAGCGCCTTCCATAGCACATAGTAGGTGCTCAAAAGTGCTAGAACCGCTGTCGTAGAGGCCTTCAGTTAGGTCTGGAGAATGGTATTCTGTGTTTCCCACTCTCTGTCTATATGCCAGTTGGGTTTGATTTCCCACTACGGTGATCCACATGTTCACTGGAGCTTTGCTTTGTCTTAGTGTTCATGGCATTTTCCTTTTGATAGCCTCATTTCTGCAGAACGGCTGATAATTATTTTTTATTTCAAGTACAGCTGCTAGTTATGATAATGACTTTCTCTTTTTTTAAAAAAGTACTTATTTGTTTGGCTGTGTCGGGTCTTGGTGCGGTATGAAGGATCATGCAGGAACTTTGTAGCATAATGTACGGATGTTTTGTTGTGATGCATGGATTCTCCAGTTGTGGTACATGGGCTCAAGAACACTTGGACTCAGTAGTTGTGGCTCATGGGCTTATTTACTTCTGAGCATGGGCTTCGCTGGTAGCTCAGCTGGTAAGGAATCTGCCTGCAATGCAGTAGACCTGGGTTCTATCCCTGAGTTGGGAAGATCCCCTGGAGAAGGGCATAGCAACCCACTGCGGGATTCTTGCCTGGAGAATCCCCATGAACAGAGGAGCCTGGTGGGCTGCAGTTCATGGAGTTGCAGAGTTGGACACAACTGAGTGACCAAGCACAGCACTCATATGGGATCTTAGTTCCCTGGCCAGAGATGAACCCATCTCCCTGCACTGGAAGGCAGACTTAACCCCTGGACCCACCAGGGAAGTCCCCCTGAATAACCACTTTCTTAAAACACTTTTTTTGGGTCATCTCATTGCTTTTCCATTAAAGTCCAAAATGTAACGTGGCTTATTGTACCTGCCCTGTCCTATCCTGCCTCTTCTCAGTTTCAGCTTGCTCTCTGTCATCTGTCACGTTCTCCAGGGGCAGTGTTCCCCGAGCCCCTGGGCCTCTGTACATGTCACCCCTCTGCTTAGAGTGCCTTCCCGTGCCTGCTCCCTTCCCCTCTGTCCCCCACCGCCTTGCCCCAGTCATTTGCTCAGATCCATTTCCACCTGTCTTCTGCTTGATATAGTAAGGGACCAATCCATGCAAACTCCATTTTCCACACTTCCTTTCCAATTGACTTCTGGTTCTATTTGGCCAATGGAAAGCCCTGGCAGGAAATTAAGAAGGCAAGGGGAAGGTGGAAACTCAGGTAACTGCCTCCACCGCCCCCAACTTGCAAAGCATCTCCTAGCAGCACCTGTATCACCTTCCTGGCTGCAGCATCTGCACACGGCCCCTTCCTCTGAGTTCCCAGCTCTCACTACTGGCTCTGGTTCCTGGGCTCTATGCTAGGTCACCCCAAGCCCTGGGGTGGCTACAGCTTACTGCTGTTGATGATCTCTGAAAATATCCCTGTCCTGTTTGCTCTTCACATCCTAGTAACTCATAACTCAACTCCTAAATTAAATCCCGTCTAGTGAACTGCCTGGTATGAGTTCTTTTTTCAAAAAAAATTTTACTGGTGTATAGTTGATTTACATGTTACATTATGTTAGCTTTAGGTGTGCAGCGAAGTGATTCAATTGTTCATGCTGCTGCTGCTGCTGCTAAGTCGCTTCAGTCGTGTCCGACTCTGTGCGACCCCATAGACGGCANTTTACTGGTGTATAGTTGATTTACATGTTACATTATGTTAGCTTTAGGTGTGCAGCGAAGTGATTCAATTGTTCATGCTGCTGCTGCTGCTGCTAAGTCGCTTCAGTCGTGTCCGACTCTGTGCGACCCCATAGACGGCAGCCCACCAGGCTCTGCCACCCCTGGGATTCTCCAGGTAAGAGCACTGGAGTGGGTTGCCATTTGTATTTATTCTTTTTCAGATGCTTTTTCCATATAGGTTATTACAGAATACTGAGTCAAGTTCCCAGTGCTATATAGTAGGTCCTTGTTGGTTACAGCTGTGTGTGTATGTTAATCCCAAGCTCCTAATTTTTCCCTCCTCCTGACCATGGGCTGTTTTCTTATCTGAGCCCCGACTGATATATTACTCATCTAGCCTTTGAATCTCAGCTCAACTTTCACTTACCTGGGGAAGCCTTCCCTGACCTCCCCTTCTGCTTCCACAACCTATAGCAACTAGATCAAAAGTCTCATTATACAATTTCATAGCACTGTGTACCTCTCCTGTGTAGAACTTCTCCCAGTTACAATTTCACTTTAATCTGTGATAATTTGATTAACTTGTCTCTGCCATTAGAATATAATCTTCATGAGTAACCATGTCCTTTGGGGGGCATTCACCATTATTTTCTAGGTATCTAAAATAGTATCTAGCACATATAATGTGCTCAATGAATGAATGAATCCTTTTGAAAACTTTTGTGATGCTGGGGACCATTGTTTTAAAAAATTGTTTTTGTCTAAAACTGCAGAGAATACTGCAATACCATCTACCAAGTTCCCTGTGTGGTTGGGCATGGCTTTGTAAAAGAGGTTTAAATAAATCTCAGAAATTGAACTGCCCTATTAACAATGAGAAACGTGTTGGACAAATCCCTGTAACTCAGTTGTAACTGACCACATCATTATGGAGAATGGCCTTAGGGACTTTCATAAACTTCTCATAATATACAAGAGCCGGATCTTGCCAAGGGTGTAAAATCACTGGCTAATTCACTGAACCAAACCAGGCCTGCCTCTTTGCCCCAGCACAGACGGGCTCTGATTACAGATGGACATGGTTCATGTTTAATGGTGAGTAAAGGAACTTTGGAACAAGAACTTACCAGTGACAGGTAATGGTGAAGCCAAACTTTTCCCTCTTTTAAAAGAGTAAAGATGGGTTGCCTTCAACATTTGTGGTGCTTCCTTGAATTTTATATTTTAGGTTTTTTAGTTATTAGATAAAAAGTGCATTTTATTTGTAATGCCTCAAATTGNGTAATGGTGAAGCCAAACTTTTCCCTCTTTTAAAAGAGTAAAGATGGGTTGCCTTCAACATTTGTGGTGCTTCCTTGAATTTTATATTTTAGGTTTTTTAGTTATTAGATAAAAAGTGCATTTTATTTGTAATGCCTCAAATTGGAAACAATTAAAATGTTCTTCAATTGGGTGAATGCTTAGACAAACTATTGACACCCATACCATGAAATATAACCCAGCAATAAAAGGAACAAATTATGGGTTTGTTGATCTATTCAGCAACTTAGATGGATTGCAAGAGAATGATCCTGAGGGGGAAAAAAAGCCAATATAAAAATAATACATATTGTATGATTCTATTTATACAATACTCTCTAAATGATAAAATCATGAAGAACAGATTAGTGATTTCCAGGGCTTGGCAGTGAGGAAAGGGGGATGAGCATGATTATAAAGGGATAGCATGAAGGATTTGTGATAATAGAACTCTTTTATATCATTATTGTGGTAGTTCCATGAATCTTCACATGTGATAAAATTGCATAGAATTGTATACTTATACATGCATGTAGCTGCATATAAAACTGGTGAAATCTGAATAAGTTTTGTGGACTGAACCAATGTCAATTTCCTGATTTTGATACTGTGTTATAGTCAAGTAAGATTTTATCTTTAGGGGAAGCTGGGGAAATGTATATGAAACCTCTTTACTATTTCTGCAATTTCCTGTGAATCTATAATTACTTCAGAACTTAAAAGTTTTTAAAAAGCAATACAAGGAATTTCTATTAAAACAACACACATTCAATATACTTATTTGCCTTTACTTCCTTCTGAAATCCCACTAAATGGATAATAAAGAAATAAAAAAGACAAAAATCTAAAAGTACACATACATACATATAATAGTATGAGATCATAAAGGCAATAAATGACTATAACAATTTGGAAACTGGAAAATAGATGGACAAGAGAGAACCTAAGTGGTTTCAGGGAAGAAAGTCAATAAGGAGCAAGTAGGTTCATCCCACTGAATTTCAGAAATTTTCAAGGATTGAAGATACCAGACGTCCAAAGGCAGGGGGCAAGGAGGGCCTGAAGACAGTGGGATTGAAAATATGTGGGAGAGAGTTTAGAAGTGCACGCGGCCTCCCTCACTGTCAAAGCCAGTGCTCATCCTCTTCCTCCCAGTGTCCAACAGAAGGTAGAACAGTCACCGGATGGAGGGCTCAACGCAGAGGCTTTAGTCCCAGGGAGGCCAGACAGAGATATGGTGGGATGAGGTGCGTGCTGAAAACAAAGAGTCTACAAAGAGTAGTACACACTGCCTTCCAGGCAGTGAGATAGCTCGAACACTGGCTGCTGAGCTTACACATCACAGAAAGGAGATCGGAGAGTTTTTCTCTCCGGGGAAATTCAGTGGCTCGATAGAAAAGTCCCAGAGCAACTGATCTTTGGGGTCCCTCAACCACAAAGGCTGGGTTCCTGCCCACTCACTTTCCAGTGAACGCACAAGTCAACATGCCCTGCCCCTGCTTTTGAGAGTCTCATTCCTAAACATAAAGGACAGATAGTCAAGAATCACAGACATTTGAGGAAAGCCTTTAACAAGAAAGGCTAACACTAAAGCAGATAAACGGGGGGTGGGGGTGGGGGAACCACAGAGGAAGTAGGGATAATGCAGAAAGGCAGAAAAATAGTTAACAAAAAGGTATCTTTGAGAAATAAGAGACGACAGCATATCATGAAAAAAGAACAGTTTGCTATAATAAAAAAACATTGAGAAAAACTAAGATTTAAATTTCTTTACCCCCCAAAAAAAATTCAATAGAAAGATTGGAAGATAAATTGAGGAAATCTCCAGCAAGTAGAATAAGAGACAAAGAATGATATCTGCTGCTACTGCCAAGTCGCTTCATCATGTCCGACTCTATGTGACCCCATAGACAGCAGCCCACCAGGCTCCCCCATCCCTGGCATTCTCCAGGCAAGAACACTGGAGTGGGNACATTGAGAAAAACTAAGATTTAAATTTCTTTACCCCCCCAAAAAAATTCAATAGAAAGATTGGAAGATAAGTTGAGGAAATCTCCAGCAAGTAGAATAAGAGACAAAGAATGATATCTGCTGCTGCTGCTAAGTCGCTTCATCGTGTCCGACTCTATATGACCCCATAGACAGCAGCCCACCAGGCTCCCCCGTCCCTGGCATTCTCCAGGCAAGAACACTGGAGTGGGTTGCCATTTCCTTCTCCAATGCATGAAAGCAAATAGTGAAAGTGAAGTCGCTCAGTCGTGTCTGACTCTTGGTGACCCCATGGACAGTACCCTACCAGGCTCCTCGGTCCATGGAATTTTGCAGGCAAGAATACTGGAGTGGATTGCCATTGCCTTCTCTGAATGATATCTAGCAATACTGTATTGTAGATTTGAAAGTGGCTGAGAGTAGATCTTAAAAGTTTTCATCATAGGAAAAAAAAATTATAACAATGTATGATGATGGATGTTAACTAGACTTATTGTGATGATCATTTTATAATATATAGATAGATACTGAGTCATATCACACAACTGAAACTTATATCTCAATAAAAATAAGAAAAATTAATTTATCAAAAAAAGAGACATAGAATTGGAGAGAGATAAGAAAACTGATGGATCACATGTGGCTCTTTTCTTCAACAGAGAAATGATACAGATAGAAAGGGGCGAGTGGTGGAGGATATGTTAACCAGATATAACATGGGCCTTGATGTAATCATGCCTTGAACTTCAAGCCAATAGTGAAAAGACACTTTAAAAAATAATCAGAGAAATGTGAATGTGCACTGGGTAATACATTATATTAAGAAATTACAGTAATATTGTTAATATGATATGGTAGATATTTTTTTAAAGTTTCTATATATTTGAGATATATTTGTTGTTGTTTTGTTGCTCAGCTGTGTTTGGATCTTTTGCAGCCCCATGGACTGTAGCCCGCCAGGCTCCTGTGTCCATGGGACTTCCCAGGCAAGAATACTAGAGTGGATTGCCATTCCCTTCTTCAAGGGATCTTCCCAACCCAGGGATCAAACCTGAGCCTCCTGCATTACAAGCAGATTCTTTACCACTGAGCCACTGGTGAAAATATTGAGGTATACACTGAAGTATTTATTGGTGAAAAGTGATGTTATATCTGGCATTGCTTTATTTTAAAATTTAACTATATTTTTTGGTCACACTACATGGCTTGCAGGATCTTAATTTCCCCACCAAGGACTGAACTTGGGCCCTAGTGGTGAAAGCACTGAGTCCTAACCACTAAATCACCAGGGGATTCCCTAAAATATACCTTTTTGAAAAGGTAAATGTTAATCATTATACTGGGTGATGAACATATAAGATTTTGCTTGGCTGTTCTCTCTGCCTTTTTTTTAAGTTCTATAATTTCTATCATAAAACTTTTTATTGAGAAAGAAAATTACAGGATCAGATGAAAGCCAAATATCTGACTAATAGGAATTTAAGAGAGTAAGAGCAGAAGAAAGAAAAGAAATTATCAAAAAGTAATTAAAAAAAACCTGCCAGAACTGAAGAACATAAATTTCTAAAATCAAAGAATCCCTTCATTCAGGATTGAGAAAGGGAAAATACAAGCTGAGGCTGGAACTTCTGTTGTGCAAGAAAGAAAGGAAGTCCTCGCGAATGAAAGGAACATGTCAGAAGGAACTGGAAGGGACTCTCAGTGAATATTCATTGGAAGGACTGATACTGAAGCTGAAGCTCCAATACTTTGACCACCTGTTACGAAGAGCCAACTCATTGGAAAAGACCCTGATGCTGGGAAAGATTGAAGGCAGGCAGATAAAGGGGTGACAGAAGATAAGATGGTTGGATGGCATCATTGACTCAATGGACATGAGTTTGAGCAAACTCCGGGGGATGGTGGAAGACAGGGAAGCCTGGCGTGCTGCAGTCTGTGGGGTCACAAAGAGTCAGACATGGCTTAGCAACTGAACAACAACTGGTGGCCATATTGGCACAATTTGAGCATCAAAATAAATAATGATAGAAATGGATTTATTCTATGGGGATAGAATAAAATAAGAATTCATGCTTCTATACTGATACAACTAAATAACTGAATAAATAAATAGGGCAAAGGGAAAACTTTTGTATTCATTTGGACAAGACAAAAGCATCTCCACGTTGTTTCTTTCTATAAAGTAGAACACTTCAAATATATTAGTTTTATTCTTTTTCAACAGAATTCATTTCATTCTGGTCCCAGGAACTGCTTCTCATTTCAGGATTCACGTTTTAGTAACACATGTGTACCCACTGCAGCCAAAAGAGCATACTTGTATTTTGGAAAGTCATTCATTATTACAGTGACGATACCGACATATGATTAAAGGCCTTTCGATCTTCCCACCAACGTCCTTTTTGAGCCAATGCTGACCTTCTTCATACAAGCTTCTGTCATCGACTTCATTATTATCTTCTTTAGTCAGAAGTGTGATGTTTCCATTATCTTTTTTCATGAACTTTGATCACTGTAAACTATTGGAACGTCTAGTCCCTCAACTTAAAAGAAACAATCACCAGCTATAATAGAATCTTTCTGGAAATTTGTTAGGAATTGATCTTCTCTATTTACCCACCCTAATTAATTTGTTCTACTTCACACACTCAGGGAGCAGACCTACAAGTTCACCTATTATAGGCTCAAAATGTATAAGTTCCTTAATTATATTATGTAGACCCTATGACAGTAGAAAAGATGTGTGCTTACACAAGCATACTAACTTATAACACCCATCTTCTTAAAAGAATTCACTATTAATAGACATTTTGCAATAGGTTTGGCTATGATTAATACCAGCATTAAGGACAGGACAGTTCATCCAGATCTCTGAGCCCAGTTTCTTCATCACTAAAATCAGAGACTCAGCCAGTTTGCTTAGGTCTTCTCAGCCTCTATAATTCTTTTCTTTATTGTGTCTCAGAAGTGTGTTGAAAACATTTTAAAAAATAGCACATAGTTGTCATTCTAAACAGTCTTTTCAGGTTATTTTTTCATAAAATGTGGAATGACTAGCTTTATTAACATAGTACCATCACTAAATTTTAAAAATTGAGCCTAAGAATGAAAAGTCTAAAACAACAATTGAGAGCATTAGTTTAACATCTTAAGCTCTAGAATTTGAAAAACAGGCTGTACAATCTTCTGGGCTAGAACAGAGACAGTATGGAGGATATCAGCCTGGCTATTATTTTTAAATTGCAGATCCATGGTTGATAGATTGTAACTGCACTGTAAGTGCTGACCTAATGTGTGTGTGTGGGGGGGGGTGTGTGTGCGCATACATGCGCACACGCGTCCTAAGTAAGTCACTTCAGTTGTTTCCAACTCTTTGTGATGCTATGGGCTGTAGCCCGCCAGGCTCCTCTGTCCAGGGGATTCTCCAGGCAAGAATACTGGAGTGGGTTGCCATGCCCTCCTNGTGTGGGGGGGGGTGTGTGCGCATACATGCGCACACGCGTCCTAAATAAGTCACTTCAGTTGTTTCCAACTCTTTGTGATGCTATGGGCTGTAGCCCGCCAGGCTCCTCTGTCCAGGGGATTCTCCAGGCAAGAATACTGGAGTGGGTTGCCATGCCCTCCTCCAGGGGATCTTCCTGACCCAGGGATCGAACTCACATCTCTTATGTCTCTTGCGTTGGTAGGTGAGTTCTTTACCTCTAATGCCACCTTGGAAGCCCTGATCTAATACTGCTTTGTTATCAAGATACCCTTTTATATTTAATTATGGGCAGACTGGTCATTACATAGCCTATATAAACCTTAAAAGAACCATTTGCTTTGAACCCCTAGTAATAATATATGATAATGCACACTGTTTCAAAAATCTTTTGGAATAAATGCCACAATCCTAAATCACAGTTATCTATCTAATCAGAGTCATCCTAGCTAACAAGTTTACGAAATGCATAACAAATTCTTAGATAACACTACAAGGCTATGTTAGAGTTTTAATGGAATAGCCAGGATCTTTTCGTTCCAGGCAGAATAAAAGTTCCTTTATCTGTTCTGTGAGGAGTTTGGCAGTTGACTCAAGGGCATTTCTAACTTTTCAAAATGCAGGATTTCAAGAATATTGCCTGTGTTAAAAAAAAAAAACGTGTATTTTCTTCTTTTGGTCTGTACAAAAATTCTCTGTGGCAGACGAGGTTACTGATGTCAGTCCTGTGTTAGAGAAGAAGCTGAAACAGAGAGGTGGAGAGTTTCTCTCATTCACACAGCTTCTTGGAGATGTTGAGCAACGAACTTGGTTGAGCCCTAGGAGGAGGTCATCGTCCCAGGTCTGGAAGTTATATATTTTGGCCCAAGAGACTTTCCTCTAGACCCTGGAGACCAAAATTTTGAGCATCCCAGCATGGTGAGGGTGTTCCTGTAGTCCTTCCCAACCTGAATGCCTCCATTTCTCTTGTCTGTGTCTTTGGTTTATTGTGGCCCTCTCTAGGCACTATTTGGCTGGTTGGCTTTGCTAAGAATTTTAGGGGCATTTCTCCCTAGTATGATAAAATGGTTTCTTGATTCATTGAGGTTAATTTCTGTTGTTTCCTGCAGTAAGAAAACAAAGCAAAACCAAAAAAAGAGAGGAATTTCTCTCTCTTGGTCCTTGACCCACTCCTCCAAGCAGCCCGGGGAGTGGGCCTGCTTTGGTTCCTGGAGGGGATTCAACCCTCCTCCCCCATGCCACCCTCCAAACCTTAGGCTTCTAAAGGGATTAGAGCTGAGTTGTACTAGAAACAGAGGGGCCCCTAGGGCTGAAGGGGGCCAGCTACTCCCAAATTGTGCTCCAGAAGGGACAGGACTTTTGCTGGGGATGGAGAGAAGCAGAATTGGGGACCAGAGTCACCAGTAAAAGCTATTACCTTTGTGCCACAAGGGACATTTCCTATGGCTGCTTGGCAGTGAGGGTAATGGAATGAATAGGCCCACTTGCCTTTGGACAGATTCTGCAGGCCTGGGCCATAAGTATCTACAACTGGGGTGGCCTGAGGAATAGATGCGCTTCCATCTTCTGGGTACCACTTATCCGACACCATCTCTATTCTTGGGTGGAGGTGAAGAAAATTGTTCTCCAGGGGAGGAGGGCAATATTTGTACCCATCATATCAAAGATGATAGCTACTATTCATTGTGGGCTTCCCAGGTGGTGCTAGTGGTAAAGAACCTGCCTGCCACTGCAGGACACAAGAGACATAGGTTCGATCCCTGGGTGAGGAAGATCCCCTGGAGGAGGGCGTGGCAATCCACTCTGGTATTCTTGCCTGGAGAATCTCATTGATAGAGGAGCCTGTCAGGCTACAGTCCATAGGATTGCAAAGAGTTGGACACGACTAAAGCAATTTAGCATATACACACTATTCATTGTGCATTTACCATACACCTGGCACACTACTTACTTAGCAGGGCAATTTATGAAAAATTTCATGTGGTAGAACAACTTGATTACAGCATTAACTGTATCTGTATTCAAGGATGTAGGCTGATCAGCAAAGAATGAGAGGAATTTTTCAGTATCTCTTCCCAGGAAGGAACCTAGGCGCTGTGTTCTGAGGCCTAGATTTCTTTTACCCTCTGGGAAGAGTCAGGTGGCCTTTATTTATGTAGGTCCGAATCACAGATGCAAACCTAGGGACCTCAGTTTCTGTTTTATTTGGCCTAAAAAATGTTTCAGGAGAATTTGAATTAGAAACCCACATTTAAAAAATAGGAATTTTTAAAGATCAGTTTTTCTAAAACAGATTTTATATAAAAATTTTGAATTTCTTGTCTATGTTGAAAAATCAGAAGATTTGGTAACATTCAATCTGACTCCACTGTGACAACGATCAGCTGGAGCTGAGCTGAGGCTCTCGGGTGACACAAGCTTGCTCTTCTCACATTGCCACTGTCCCCAAATGCCTGGGGATCTTCTGTGGGGCCCATTTCACTGAATAACATTCCTGCCTATGAGCGTCCCCTGTGAATGTTTGATCTCTGCTCTGGGGCTACTGAGGGGAAAAGAACTAGATATTTCCAGATCATGGAGGAAGACTGGCCCAGAAGTGACTTCTTTAAATCTGGACAAGGACAGGATCTGTGGCATGTCCACAAGCACATATATTGGGTGTAAAGCCTTTTAAATCTTATTTTTTTCTGCCAAATATGTAGATATAGACCAAACATCCATTGAGTCATGCATACTTGTCGTGTAATGTGTAAAAATTGGATCATTATTTTAAATGGATCCTATTTTATTTTAACTTAATTTATTGAATATAGAAACGAATCATAAACATCTTCATGGGTAGTGAAGATATGGGTTATATAGGGTTTCCCTGGTGGCTCAGCTGTAAAGAATCTGCTTGCCAATGCGGGTTCAGTCCCTGGGTCTGGAAAATCTCCTGGAGAAAGAAACGGCAACCCACTCCAGTATTCTTGCCTGGAAAATCCCATGGACCGAGGAGCTTGGCGGGCTACAGTCCATGGGGTCACAAAAGAGTCAGACGTGACTGAGCGACTGAACAGCAACAGTGATGGGTTACACAGGAAATAATTGGTGTATTGGTTTCCTGTGGCTGCTGTAACAAACTGCCACCAATTTGGTGGCTTAAAACAATAGAACTTTTATTCTTTTATAGTTCTAGAGGCCAGAAGTCCATAATCAAGACATTGGCAGGGCTACATTCCCTCTGAGGACTCTAGGGGAAACTCCTCCCTCGTTTCTTTCGGCTTCTGGCAGCAGCAGGCCAACTGCGCAACTGCAGTGAGTATGTCTGTCTTCACATGACCTCCGCGTGTCACCAATCTCCCTCCACTGTTCTCTTGTAAGGACACCCGTCATTGAATTTAAGGACCACCTAGATAGTTTGAGGACGCTCTCACCTTGAGATCCTTAATTACATCTGCAAAGACCCCTTTTCCACATCGAGTCCCATGTACAGCCTCCAGGAGGACATACCATTTGAGGGAGTGGAGGTGGGAAGAGGGCACCGTTGAAACCACTGTGTGCTGTGCTCAGTCACTTTAGTTGTGTCCATCTCTCTGCAACCCCATGGACTGGAGACCGACAGGCTCCTCTGTCCGTAGGATTCTCCAGGCAAGAATACAGGACTGGGCTGCCATGCCCTCCTCCAGGGGATCTTCCTGACCCAGGGATCAAACCCATGTCTCCTGCTCCTCCTGAACTGCAGATGGATTCTTTACCCCTGAGCCACCGGGGACTACATTTAAATAAATAATTTTTCTCTTAAAAATGATTTTTTAAAACATTGATTGGTTCCACTTTCTGGGTCCCTTTTTTTGTGTGGCTTCAAGGTGGGCAGAACTGAGCTGAGGGCAGAACTCATTTTGAGTCATTGAGTGGCTCCAGGGTATAGTGTGGTAATAAAATACTGGCCACACACCTAAGAAATATGCACTGAGGGTTTAGATCCCTGTGCTTTGCCCTCTGGAAGAAGTGGTGTCAAAAGTGCAGCAGCAAGGTTACCGATCCCTCTCCCCAGGGTGTGGGACTCAAATGACAAAACTCAAGTGAGGCTTCTAGAGAGTCCAACAGCCTCTACTCGTTCATGCACTGTCCAACATTTCTAAAAAGCTGACTTCAATAAGGGGTTATTTTGTTTGGCAGACAAGAAAGAGCTATTTTAACAGTTCTCTTTTATTTATTCTGCCTCCGGGATTATGCATGGAAGGATTCGGTGTGGTTGGCACATAGTTCCCTTTCAGATTTCTGAAGTTACCCTGACCACCCGAAAACTAGATTCTTAGAATATCCAGGTCCTGGGAGCAATCCAGAGCCTTCATTGGTGATGAGGCTATGTGTATGGTACCCGGAGTGAGGTTCCATTCTTTGAATATGGTAGCAAGATTGAGCAGAACCTTCAAGAAAACCTTTCCTGCACTGTCCAAAAAGTTCCCATACATGGGAATGTTATAACAGTTGATGACATTTACCAGGTGCTTCAAAGAGCCCTGGCACAGTGCTGGGCCCTTGGCAGGTACTACGTTTATTCTTTCACTTAAACTTTATAACTCTTGAGGCACACATTATTTTTATCATCCCCATTTTATATACGAGGACACGGAGGCACAGAGAAGTTAACCACTCGCCCAAGATTGGCGAGCAGCGCAGGCGAGACTCAAAGCCCCCAGAACAGCTCTGGAGACCCTGCTCGTAGCCGCTTCATCTGCATCTCCTGTTCTGCTGCTGCTTCTTTGGCGGCTCTGGGTCTTCGTGGCTGAGCTTGGGCTTTTCTCTGTCTAGTGGTGATCGGGGGCTGCTCTTCCTTGTGGTGTTTGAGCTTCTCGTTGTGGTGGCCTCTCCTGTTGCAGAGCTCGGACTCTGGGGGCACGGGCTTCAGTAGTGGTGGCTCATGGGCTTAGTTGCCCCTCAGCATGTGGGATCCTCCGGGACCAGGGATGGAACCCATGTCTTCTGCATTAGCAGGCAGACTTAACCACCAGACCATCAGGGAAGTCTTCTCCTACTCTAATTCTGACAAAACTGTGCCCTGGCTAGGGTCATCTTCAGTGTGCCCCCAGCCCCTCCCTCCTCTTCCTTCCTTTCTGAGATCAGGAGGGTGGAAGAAGGCCTATGGATTTTTCAGTCAGTCTGACCTCAATTCAAACCCTGTTTTTGTGCACCTAGACAGGTTAGATAACATTTCTGAGCCTCAGTTCCCTCAGTTTAAAATGCTCATTATAATAACTAGTTCATAGAATTGTCATGTGAATTGAATAATATATGATGCTGTGAAGTGCTACCCAGCTCACCGCTGGGACCAAGGCACCCTTCACTTCCCTCCCCTGCTGCTGGGACTTTGCCTGCTGACTGTTCAGAGCTGAGCCTCTTCTGGTAATTGCTGTTAGCTGAAGGGAGTCATATTAAAAAGCAGAGACATTACTTTGCCAACAAATGTCGGTCTAGTGAAAGCTATGGTTTTTCCAGTAGTCATGTATAGATGTGAGAATTGGACTATAAAAAAAGCTGAGTGCCGAAGAATTGATGCTTTCAAACTGTGCTGTTGGAGAATACTCTTGAGAGTCCCTTGGACTGCAAGGAAATGCAATCAGTCAATCCTAAAGGAAGTCAGTCCTGAATATTCATTGGAAGGATTGATGCTGAAGCTGAAACTCCAATACTTTGGCCACCTGATGTGAAGAACTGACTCATTGGAAACGACCCTGATGCTGGGGAAGATTGAAGGCAGGAGGAGAAGGGGATGGCAGAGGATGAGATGGTTGGGTGGCATCACCGACACAATGGATATGAGTTTGAGTAGGCTCCAGGAGTTGGTGATGGACGGGAAGCCTGACATGCTGCAGTCCATGGAGTCGCAAAGAGTCGGACACGAGTGGGCGACTGAACTGAACTGAAGGGAGTCAGTCACTGGAAGTTCTGCCCCCTCCTCAGGGTCAACCCGTATCCAACAACTTCTCAACTGAATGTGGAGAGAGGGCATGAGCTCAGCCCCTTTACCTCAATTTAGGACAACACTGATGGGCCATCCCAGCTCCAGAGGCTTCCCATAGGAGGACTGGCTGATGCTATAGCAGCTACATCATCACTCCACTTCTCCCTCTGCCCAGTCTTGCTGCCTTCAGCCCTCTCAGGTGTTGCTGTTGACATCACTTCCCAGTGAACTTTCATCCCCTAGTCTGTTTCCTGAGAAAACTGATCTACAGTAGTTAATGTTTGCAGGATGTCTGACACATGGTGTACATTCGATAAATTCTTTCCAAGGTTCCTGCTCACCTCAGGTATATCCTACAGCAATGCCTCACCACTTGGGAGGGTATTGTGCTTTGGATTACCTCTGTTTCACCAGAATTTAGCAATCCCACGTCTTACATCCTCAGGGGAGCACTTTGTCAAAAGCTGGTTAGTCATGGGTCAATGTCTCTCTTCACCTGGATGGGGGAGGAGGGCATGTAACCTGCATCGAGTTGGTCACAGGGTAAGCCTGATTCTAGGGGAGACCCAGTCACACCATGTAGGTAGCTGCCCACAGCCGCAGACATAAAAGGCTTTCAGTGAATGTTTGTCATAAGGCTGTGATGTAATGATGGAAGGCTGCTACTGACCCTGAAGAATAGACATTCAGTTTTCAGAATTCAAAATAGATGAAGAAGTTCAAAAACTAGACACAAACAGTCTTTCAACAGTAAGTGCTTTGAGAACTTACTTCATAACATTTGGAATTTCTGTACCATCAGCACATGCCTGAGAAATCTAAGCAGTGTGGCCTAACAGCTACAGGGTATAGATAGAGCAGGGGGCAGCTGTAACACAACCAGTGGGGCGCATGGTCTTGCCCCCAGCACCATTGCCTGCAGAGCCTCTGACCACCCCAGGCTGGGGACTGTATGGCCAGGAAGGAGAAATGGTCTGGGGCAGTTCTGAGCATTGTTCTGTGGGCAGGCTATGGGCACTGCAGAAAAGGCAGTGGGCTGTTCCAGATGATGATCTCTATGGGCCTTGATTTTCCACTTTATTGCACAATAATATGAAGATGGGAGGTAATATGAATATGTATAGAGTGATACTCTATAGCCAACACTACTGGCCTGCTATATAGTGTTAAAGGCATGTGGTATACCTTTATCAAGGAATATCCCTAAGCAGTGGCCTATGCTTTAAAGTAACTAATAAAAATGATTCAATGCAATCCCTATCAAGCTACCAATGGTATTTTTCACAGAGCTAGAACAAATAATTTCACAATTTGTATGGAAATACAAAAAAACTCGAATAGCCAAAGCAATCTTGAGAAAGAAGAATGGAACTGGAGGAATCAACCTGCCTGACTTCAGGCTCTACTACAAAGCCACAGTCATCAAGACTGTTTGCTATTGGCACAAAGACAGAAATATAGATCAATGGAACCAAATAGAAAGCCCAGAGATAAATCCTTGCACCTATGGACACCTTATCTTTGACAAAGGAGGCAAGAATATACAATGGAGAAAAGACAATCTCTTTAACAAGTGGTGCTGGGAAAACTGGTCAACCACTTGTAAAAGATTGAAACGAGAACACTTTCTAACACCATACCCAAAAATAAACTCAAAATGGATTAAAGATCTAAATGTAAGACCAGAAACTATAAAACTCCTAGAGGAGAACATAGGCAAAACACTCACTGACATAAATCACAGCAGGATCTTCTATGACCCACCTCCCAGAATACAGGAAATAAAAGCAAAAATAAACAAATGGGACCTAATTAAACTTAAAAGCTTCTGCACAACAACAAAAGAAATTATAAGCAAGGTGAAAAGACAACCTTAAGAATGGGAGAAAATAATAGCAAATGAAGCAACTGACAAAGAATTAATCTCAAAAATATACAAGCAACTCCTGCAGCTCAATTCCAGAAAAATAAATGACCCAATCAAAAAATGGGCCAAAGAACTCAATAGGCATTTCTCCAATGAAGCAGTATAATAGATTTTTTTAAAAAATTCCCTTGCTTTTTCTATGATCCAAGGGATGCTGACAGTTTGTTCTCTGGTTCCTCTGCCTTTTCTAAATCCAGCTTGTACATCTGAAAGTTCTTGGTTCAAGTACTGTTGAAGCCTAGCTTTAAGGATTTTGAGCATTACCTCACTAGCATGTGAAATGTAAAGTAGTTTGAACATTCTTTGGCATTGCCCTTCTTTTGAGATTGGAATGAAAACAAATATTCCATTCCTGTTGCCATTGCTGAGTTTTTCAAATTTGCTAGCATATTGACTGCATTGCTTTAACAGTATCATCTTTTGGGATTTAAAATGGTTATTTACATAATGAGGTGCTATAAACTGTAAAAAGAATGAGGAATATCTCTGAACTTACATGTAGTGAATTCCAGCATTATCTGTTATATGGGAGGAAGTGCATATACGGTGCTTTCTTTTTATGTAATAAAGAGAAATAAGAAGACATACACGATCTGTTCATTTGGGAAAAATTTAAGAAGATAAATAAGCCAGAAACTAGTGAAATTGGGTACCTACAAGAAGCAGGTAGAAATGGAATATAAAGGGAAGGGACAGAATAGAAGTGGTGGGCAGAAGGAGAATGTTTATGATTACATCTTCTTATATGCCTCTGATATTTGGAAATATGTTAATGTCTGCTGATATAAAAATTAGAAAATAAAAAATGTGGAAAAAACTAAAATGGAATACAAAGAAAAACAAATAGATTTAGTAGTATAACATACCCACACTATTATACTACTAATATACAGTGTGGGTATATTCACTGGGGCTTCCCTGGTAGCTCAGATGGTAAAGCGTCTGCCTATAATGCAGGAGACCTGGGTTTGATCCCTGGGTCAGGAAGATCCCCTGGAGAAGAAAATGGCAACCCACTNATACCCACACTATTATACTACTAATATACAGTGTGGGTATATTCACTGGGGCTTCCCTGGTAGCTCAGATGGTAAAGCGTCTGCCTATAATGCAGGAGACCTGGGTTTGATCCCTGGGTCAGGAAGATCCCCTGGAGAAGAAAATGGCAACCCACTCCAGGACTCATGCCTGGAAAATCCCATGGACTGAGGAGCCTGGTAGGCTACAGTCTATGGAGTCGCTAAGAGTTGGACACGACTGAGCGACTTCAATTCACTTCACTACACTTCACTTCATACCCACACTGCAGGGTGGGGGTAATTAATCTAAGCAACATTTGAACAGAGCAATGTTATTTTATGTTTTCAGGTGAAAAGCAAAAACAGAAATATTTTAAACTAGTAGGTTTGATTTCCACTAGAGTATAGGACTACAAATTGTAAAACTTCTTTCTGTGTATTTTGGGACTGATAAAATATATTAATAGATTATGGATAATGGGAAGTCAGGTGGGCCTTAGGAAGCATCGCTATGAACAAAGCTGGTGGAGGTGATGGAATTCCAGTTGAGCTATTTCAAATCCTAAGTGCTGCACTCAAAAAACCAGCAAATTTGGAAAACTCAG
>SJYV01009160.1:325487-354025 GCA_006410875.1 Neotragus pygmaeus | reverse complement strand
AGCAACCTAGATGTCCATCAGCAGATGAATAGATAAGAAAGCTGTGCTATATATATACAATGGAATATTGCTCAGCCGTTAAAAACAATGCATTTGAATCAGTTCTAATGAGGTGGATGAAACTGGAGCTGATTATACAGAGTGAAGTAAGCCAGAAAGAAAAACACCAATACAGTATACTAACGCATATATATGGAATTTAGAAAGATGGTCGTGATACCCCTGTATGCGAGACAGCAAAAGAGACACAGATGCATAGAACAGACTTTTGGACTCTGTGGGAGAGGGAGAGGGTGTGATGATTTGAGAGAATGGCATTGAAACATGTATAATATCATATGTGAAATGAATCACCAGTCCAGGTTCAATGCATGATACAGGATGCTCAGGGCTGGTGCACTGGGATGACCCAGAGGGGTGGGACAGGGAGGGAGGTGGGAGCGGGGTTCAGGATGGGGAACACGTGTGCACCCGTGGCAGATTCATGTTGATGTATGGCAAAACCAATACAATATTGTAAAGTAATTAGCCTCCAATTAAATAAATTTATATTAAAAAAATAAAATAATGAAGCATTAAAACAAAACAACAACAACAAAAATAACTAATAAAAATGAACCTCCCTGATAGTCCAGTGGTTTAGAATCCACCTTGCCAATGCAGGGAAAACGGATTCTGTCCCACATGCCACGGGGCAGCTAAGCCCATATGCCTCAGCTACTGAGCCCATGCAGCCTAGAGCCTGTGCTCCACATCCAGAGAAGCCACCACAATGAGAACCCTGAGCACCACAACTAGAGAGTAGCCCCGGCTCACTGCAACTAGAGAAAGCCTGAATGTAGCAACAAAGACCCTGTGCAGCCAAAAGTAAATAGATAAAAACAAATAAAAATAACTTTAAAAGTCCCCAAACCTACTATGACGCACAAAGGCATTCAGTATTGCTTATGTTGGGATGTCAAGAGGTTTGCCAAAAAGAACACAAGCTCTGGTACAAGACTGACCTGGTTTTTAAATTGGGTCCACTTTATAAGTTTAACCTGATAACCTTAGAAATTATTAACCTTATAGATCATTCCTTCAACTATGGAACGAACATAATTTTTCCTCATAGTGTTTGTTGCAAGAATTTAATGAGAACATTCATTTCAAATCTTGATATGAAATACTACTCAAATAAAAGATATTCATACATTGCATGGAAATAGTGATATTTAAGCACTCATTGGTGAACAATTTTGGGGTTCTCAGGAAATCTTCCTTAGACATTGTAGTGGGAGTATGTTCATTCTGGCTGTTCTTTGGGTAACAACCCTCCTTCTCTGTAGGGAATTCCTTTCATGTGATTTGCTAGCAAATGACCTTATCTCCTCTAACCACAGAAGGCGAGAACAAAATTGTCCTCTCTAGCCATGTCATTTGGTCCAGGGATGAATATACAACCCTACTTGGGTTAGTCAGAACCTTCTCCAGACTANTCAAGTGATTTGCTAGCAAATGACCTTATCTCCTCTAACCACAGAAGGCGAGAACAAAATTGTCCTCTCTAGCCATGTCATTTGGTCCAGGGATGAATATACAACCCTACTTGGGTTAGTCAGAACCTTCTCCAGACTATTGGGCTAGAGATATTGGGAACGATTGTTACTTTTTGCTAGATTGCCAGACTGGTAGGATGTTAAGCTGGGGATGCTGGAGAATGTCTGGAGCAGGCCTGTTCAGGAGGTGGTGAGAGTGAATCTCAAAAGAGCATGAGAGCCTGGATCCAGCCACTCAAGGAACTAGCTATACCTCTACACTTCCCAGATGTGGAAACCAAAGACGTTCCCCTTTTCCTTCAGTTGGTTTGAATCTTGCAACCAACAGGGTTTTGCACAATGCAAGACTTCATAATAAGTTAGCAGACTTGAATCAATAATACCCATCTATTTCCAGAGACTCAAATAGGTCTTAGCATCTCCATTTCCTCACCTGTAAAATGAAGGGCAGAATATTTACTTCCCAAGGCACTTGTGAAGGTTCAAAGAGGTAACATATGTAAAATTCCTTCTTTGGGGTTCATAAAATGTTAGCTACTCTGCATTGGACATGGGGAATCTCTACTGGATTTTTATGGCTCAGTTCAGTTGCTCAGTTGTGTCTGACTCTTTGCAACCCCATGGACTGAAGCACGCCAGGCCTCCCTGTCCATTACCAACTCCTGGAGTTTATTCAAACTCACATCCGTTGAGTCGGTGATGCCATCCAGCCATCCCATCCTCTGTCGTTCCCTTCTTTTCCCACCTTCAATCTTTTCCAGCATCAGGGTCTTTTCAAATGAGTCAGTTCTTTGCATCAGGTGGCCAAAGTATTGGAGTTTGACTTCATATAGATGTTTCTCACTTTAGGGAAAAATATCTACTGTTATCTTGAGTTCCTGGTTACCCTCCACAACAAATTTGCTTAGTTAAGTTTTTCCTCCATAAATTAGCTTCAGTCCTGTTCTATATAGGACTGACTTCATCCCTAGGTGAGGCAACAACCTCCTAATATTTCTCTAATTGCTGTTCCACCAATCCTCTTCATCTTATGGCTGATGCTTTGAATTGTATCATCAGAGCTTAACTTAAAAATAAAACTATTATAATATATATGCACAAATGTAGACATATTGTGAGTATGTGCTTCAATGAATTCCCATAAACTATAGCCCTCATCCAAAGTACGAAAGAGAAAATTACTAGCATCTCAGAAGCCTCCCCAGTGTTTCCTGCCCTAAGCCATTATATTCCTCCAAAAGTAACCTCTGTCTTGATTTCCAAGAGCATCGATTATTTTACCTGTTTCTTCTTCTTTACATAAAGAAATTATCTGGGGCTTACTCATTAGTATCTGACTTCTTTTGCTCAGTATTATTATTATAAGATTCATTCATGTTGTCGAGTTACAGTTTGTCCACTTCCATCACTGCATAGAATTCCACCCTACTATTTATTCATTCAACTGTTAACAGGCATTGCTTCCCTGGTGGCTCAGTTGGCAAAGAATTCACCTGCAATGCAGGAGACCCAGGTTCAATCCCTGGGTAAGGAAGATCCCCTGGAGAAGGAAATGGTAACCCACCCCAGTATTCTTGCCTGGGAAATCCCATGGACAGAGGAGCCCAGAGGGCTACAATCCACGGGGTTGCAAGAGTTGGACACAACTTAGTGACTAAGCCACCACCACCACATGAATAGCATTGCTGTAAATGGGACTTTGCTTCCAAGGTGACATTAGTGGTAAAAAAACCATGTGCCAATGCAGGAGATGGCAGAGATGCAGGTTCGATCCCTGGGTTGGGAAGATTCCCTGGAGAAGGAAATAGCAACCCACTCTAGAATTCTTGCCTGGAGAATTCCATGGACAGGGAAGCCTGGCGAGCTGCAGCCCAAGGAGTTACAAAGAGTCGGATGTGACTGAATCAACTGAGCTCATACACACGAATAGAACTTTTAGCTGAACGTATTGATGCAATTCTGTTGAATGTATACCTACGAGATGGATTACTGAGTTGTGAAATATGCTTTTTTTTTTCAGCTTTAATAGATATCACATAACATTTTCCCATGATGTTCCACGTCTTTTAACATAAGGTTTTCTTAGTGTTGGAACTCGTTATGAGGATGATATTGCAAGCCAGGGAAAACAGAGTTATGCTTTCAAAATTCTGAGGAAAAATTATGTATAGATTTTAACACAAGAAAAACTCTCATTCAAATGGAAATATAAAATATGTACATTTCTAGACATATAAAGTATCTTGTTCTCCCCTCCCCAAATTTTCAGATTGCCCATAAAGAGTGGGGATATGGGTGGTTTTCATTCTTTAGAAAACTTTGTGTACCAACTGTTTCATAGTAAGCTTGTTTCATTGTTCTAATCACCCATACAGAAATATAATAATAGCTAACCTTATTGGTTGCTAATTGATTACTTATTGATTAAGATCTAGGCCTACTCTAAACAGTCTGTAGTTTATGAATTCCTCAAAGCGAATCTTTGAGATAGGTGCTACTGTTATCTCCATTATCTATATGGGGAAACTGAAGCACAGGGCGGGTAGGTGACTTGCTCACTGTCACCTGTCAGTATTCAAAACCAAGGAACCTGGCTGAGAGGCTGACCCTCCTAAAAGGAAATTAAAAGGAGAGAACAGAAAGAGAAGGCAAATGTTGCCATCAATGACAACATCACTCTCACTATTTTCACAGAGACAAGAGCTGCAGCTCCAGCATCCTTCCTGTTATCTTGATGTGCTTGCTGTGGGGTGAGGTCCTTCACTGGGGACGTTCTCTGCACAGCACTAAAAGGAACATGCCCACCTGAAATCAAGTGTGTCCCCAGCCCGGGAACAGTGAGCCTGGGCTCTGCTCACTTTTAAATGCATTTGACACCCTTGGCAGTTCTGGCCATCATCAATACCACTTCACTTATTTCCAAGAAGTCTGGTGTGTTTGGGAGCACCTCTTTGCCTCAGACTAAATTGGCCAGTCCCAAGGTGAGCACCTGAATCTATGCTAGACTGGTCTGAACCTCTTCTGTGTGTATAAGAATGAAAAATACCAGACATCTGTCACTTCCTCCAATTAAGTCCTTTATTTAGTTTTAATAGTAGAACTAAGAGCCTGACCTAAGTTATTCCTTCTTTAGTAGATGCCATTTCAATGGATTTTGCAGTCCCTCTGATGCCAATATTCTTATTTCAGCCATCTTTGTTTCTTTAAATAATTGCATTAAATAAAATCTCATAAGCTGAAATTGCATTGACTGTATCTGATGACATTTGTGCATTCCAATGCCTCCAAAAAGCCCCGTTCAGTCTGGTATTGAACTGTAACCAAATGGAAACCCATTAAAAAGCTATTTTCCTGGCAAGAAATAATTGATATGAACCTAGACTAATGTGGTATTAAAAAGGCCTAGGAAGTTACACAGTTAAACGTTTGTTTGCTAGAATCCCATGTCAGGCAATGTAAATGTTTTCTCCCTGTGGATGTACTATGAACTGACTTGAGGTTAACCTGGTTTAAATCCTGGCAAGTGGAGTTAGTGTTTCTTATGCTTGGATTTTGTTATAAAAATCCTGGCAATAAATGATGTTAGCCCTATTATGTTTTAACACCCTTGAAACCAATGTCTGTATTAGCTTCCTATATCAAGAAGGGAGAAAATTATAACTTTAGGGATTCTACAGTTTTTCTCCTCGCATCATTTTTGGCATAAAGTTAAATTTCCTTTTTCACTTATCTTCTCTCATTTTGGTAGTAAGAAGTACTAGATTCTCCTGGGGCTTCCCAGGTGATGCTAGTGGTAAAGAACCCACCTGCCAATGCAAGAGACTTAAGATACATGGGCTTGATCCCTGGGTCGGGAAGATCCCCTGGAGGGGGTCATGGCAACCCACTCCAGTATTCTTGCTGGAGAATCGCATAGACAGAGGAGCCTGGCAGGCTACAGTGTAGAGGGTCACAAAGAGCCAGACAAGGCTGAAGTGACTGAGCCACATGTACAGATTCTCCTACTGACCCCACTTTGACCCCTGCTTTCTCCTCAGAGTCTATGGATTCCCTGTGACCCATCCAGGCTGGACCTCCCAGAACCCCCAGCCATGACCCTGAATTTCAGTCACAAACTTGAGTGGAATAGACCACTAAACATTTGAGTCCAGCCGGCACTTTTCCTTAACATATGCAATTAAATCTCTTGGGCTGGCATTCTTTCAGATAGGGCAGCTAGGACTCCAAATAATTTTCCTCGGGTCCCACAGGGAAACAGTCCACAGACTTTGAATTTGGGTTCACAAGTCTGTCTCCACAAAACTATAAATTTGTTTTGATCCAAAAGTTGCAAGTATCTCATTACTATGTCCTCCTTCATTATAAAGATAGAAGGGTTATAATCATCTGCACAAATTCATACCAAGGTGTTTCCATTCCCTCTTCAACTTCTTAAAGATGAAACGCCCAAATAAATGAACTACTAATAATAGCCTGCAAGATAATTAGCTATAAAGTGTCTTTGCATTTTAATTGGGCAAAAGCTTCCTGTGTTTAGTCACTCAGTCATGTACGACTCTTTGCGACCCTATGGACTATAACCCACCAAGTTCCTCCATCCAAGAGATTTTCCAAGCAAGAATACTGGAGTGGGTTGCCATTTCCTTCTTCAGGGGATCTTCCAGACCCAGGGATCTCTTGGGTCTCCTGCACTGCAGGCAGATTCTTTACCTGTGAGCCACCGGCTTCCCTTAGGTTAAGTGAATGTAACTCTGAGACTTCAGTGAGTCCTGAGAGGTTTCTGGTGGGAAAGAAGGTGGGTTGACTGATGTGTCAGGAATCACTCAAATCCCACTGTATCAGAAGCTTAGCCTTCCAGCAGTGGACAGTCATCCATCGCCCACCCTCGCTGCTGCCGCCTCTGTGGTTTAGCTTGATCTTAGCCCAAGGTCTGGACTTCCGTGTTTTTGGACCATCCTTGTCAAAGTCCTTCTCCCTCAGCTTTATGTTTGCAACCATTTCTGAAAATATTGTGTGCACTAATTCAGTTGTGTCCATCTTTGCGACCGCATGGTCTGTAGCCCGCCAGGCTTCCCTGTCCATGGGATTCTCCAGGCAAGAATACTGGAGCGGGTTGCCATTTCTCCTCCATGGGATCTTTCTGACCCAAGGATCGAACTTGAGTGTCCTGCATTTCCTGTTGTATTGGCAGGCAGATTCTTTACCACTGGCGCCACCTGGGAACCCCATGTTCTGAAAACATTGGGTTGGCCAAAAAGGTCATTTGGTTTTTCCATACCATCTCATGGAAAAACTTGAATGAACTTCTTAGCCAACCCAATATAATCCAAAACCTATCATCTTTAACTCCTGTTTCAAATTTAAAGAAAAAATAATTTCTTTCATATATCTGTGCACTCCTCACATTGCTGTATAATTGCCTACATGTTCCCTCCATCCATGGGATTTTCCAGGCAAGAGTACTGGAGTGGGTTGGTATCAGGTTGATTTTAATCTTTTAAAGCAAACAACCTAAAGGTCTGTTTTAACTCTCTGAGAAAAACATCTTGTCTTGTTTACTACTGTATTCTTAGCACCTTGAAAGGTAGCTAGCATCTAGAAAACAGTCAATAAGTACTGATGTAATACATGGATGACAAGTAGTACTCAATAAATGTTACTTGAATGAATAATAAATGGATGTGTTTGGTTTCCCCTTCTGATCACTCACATTCACATCTTTCATGTGGCATAATCGCCTTCTCTTTTATATTGAAATGACCTCAATTTTCTGGGTATTCTTGGAGCTCCAATAGGCAGGAACCCTGTGGAATTTATCTGTGTATCTTCCTTAGCATGAGAAACTCACATTGTAATTTTCAGCAAGCATCTGAGTCACTCTTTTCATTTTCTTTTTTTAGAAAGTCTTAAAAAAATTTTTTTTTCATTTTTTGGCGGCCCTGGGCCTTGGTTGTGGTGTGTGGGCTCTGAGGCAAGTGGGATCTTACTTCTCCAACCAAGAACTGAACCAGAGTCCCCTGAATTGGAAGACAAATTCTTAGCCTTTGGACCACTAGGGAAGTCCCACTCCTTCCATTTTCAGATATCTGACAGAGCCCAAAAAATGCCACTTGGGTTCTTACCAATGACTCACACTAACTTGGCATTCTGTCTTTATGGGTAAGCATGCATGTTCATGTTGCTTAGGGTAGAAAAGAATGATCTTCATGGCCAAAACTTCTATTCATGCTTCTGAATCTCAGAACCGAATGTGCTGAAAAGGTCGGGACAGGAGTTTCCTCATGGGTAAAATAATCAACAATATTAATTGGCTTGCTTCCAATAACCTTGTATTGACCTTTGAACCTCAACAGCACATCAAGATATCTTTAAAGAGCACCCTCAGCAATGCCCTGTGCTTGGTTGTGACTTAACAATCAAATCCATGTACAACCAGAGCTTGGGATATTTTCCCACTGATGTGTGTTTTTTACCTTATACGTAGGCCAAAATTCATCTGTCATTTTTACTTTGCATAGTTTATTCCTGTCATTTTGGCATATCATTCCCTGTAAAAATTTAGTATCATTTTCAAATTTAGAGATTTTACTGTGCACTCTCTTTTCCAAAACATAATAAACCATTAAATTAGATTGGTCTAGGATTGATTCCTTAGGAAATTCCAGTTTACATTTTTCCACTTAATACTATTTCCATTATCTTGATACTAATTCTTTATCCATAATAAAACCCTCTGTCTAATCCTAAGGTAACTCAATTAAAAAACAACTATTGCTGTAAAACATTTTCAAAGATTTTTCAAAAAATAAGATACACTCGATATCTTCTTTTCCCACATGTTTATTTTTTTCCCCTGAAAGAATTTTACAGATTAGTTAGGCATGATTTCTTCTAACATAAATTGAGTTGGCTTTTCTCTAATTGACAAATACTCAGTAATCCTATTTTTCATTCACATTTCCACTAATGTGTAGATATCTTCCTTTTATAGTCTTGATTTCCTCCCACTAAATACTTTAGACTGGGTAAATAATGATTACATCTAGAATCTCAATTTTCAGCTTTTCTTTGTTAACATAGGAAGTAGATAGAAGAGAGTACTACAAAAACAAACAAACAAAAAAACCCCACCCTATCTACCTTACTATTTTAAAAATTATTGTCCATGTGCCACAGTCAGCCACTGGTAAACAGGTGAGAAAATTAGTAAAAAATGATCTGACCAAAATCATCATATTTTCAGCATCCATTAAAATATTTCAATGTTTTTATTTTCTCTTCTCTTTAGCTTTGCCTCCTAATTCGTTCTATCATCCTCTCATCCAGATATTGTTACAGCTCTTTCCTCAGGATTTATTTATTTTTTTCCTTTTATCTCTAACTCTTTCACTCTGTATTTAGTTTCATTGCTAATAGCCAGTAGTTAGTCTAGTAATGAATTTTAACTTGGAATACTCATTCATCCTCTATTTTATGGTTATTGACGTTACTCCTACAAGTTTTAAATGGACTTTAATGCATGATTCCTTTTTGAAGAACTTGAAATGCTGGTAACTCTTAAGTTTAAACCCATCTATTATTCTCTAGCATACTTTTCTAAACAATCTGAGCAAGTAAAACATTTAACCTTTTTTCTTTATTCTGCTCTCTTTGATAGAAACTCAGTACTCTTGATTTGTTAATAAGACAAATAAATCCTCCTTTGAAAGACATGACTGGTGCTGTACTTGTGCTTAGAGTCATAGCTAGAAATTCTAAGCTCCCAGGTAACAGTTTTTCAGAATGCTTCTTTAGCCTACATTAATTGCAAAATAAACAGATACACAAAGCTAAACCTTCAGAAATCTGTGCTAGATGTTCAAAGCTTTCTAATGTTTTGAAAAGTCATCAAATACAACCCTTGAATGGATGTGGCATATTGTTTGCATGTTTTCTTTAACAGCTTTATTGAGACATAATTTACACATCATACAATTTACCCTTTAAAGTGTGAAGTTTAGTGGTTTTTAGTACATTCACAGATGCAGCCACAGTAAATTTTAGAACATTTTCATCACCTCAAGAAGAAACCTCTGTTTTTTGGCCTATAATCCCCCCAGTTCTCCATCCTCACCCCACTTCCACCTCACCCCTACCTCATGCCCTTAAGCAACCACTACTTGACTTTTTGTCAACAGAGTTGTCTGTTCTGGACTTCATGTGAGTGAAGTCACATGGTATGTGGTCTTTTGTGACTGATTTCTTTCATTGAACATAATGTTTTTAAGGTACAGCTATGTTATAGAAAAGTGCCAGGATTTTCTTCCTATTTATCGCCAAAAATTATTCACTGCACGGATATACCACATTTTATTTATGCCTAGTCCTTCCCATTCTATTGTTTTCCTCTATTTCTTTGCATTGTTCATGTAAGAAGGCTTTCTTATCTTTCCTTACTATTCTCTGGAACTCTGCGTTCAAATGGGTGTGTCTTTCCCTTTCTCTTTTACCTTTTGCTTCTCTTTTTTTCCAGCTATTTGTAATAGCTTCTCAGATAACCACTTTGCCTTCTTGCATTTGTTTTTCTTTGGGATGGTTTTGTTACTGCCACCTGTACAATGTTACTAACCTCTGTCCATAGTTCTTCAGGTATTCTATCTACCAAATACTGATCCCTTGAATCTATTTGTCACCTCCACTGGTATTATCAAAAGGGTTTAGATTTAAGTCATTTCCCTACTTTCTTCAATTTAAGCCTGAATTTTGCAATAAGGGGCCAAGCCACAGTCAGTTCCGGGTCTTGCTTTTGCTGACTGTATCGAGCTTCCCCATCTTCAGCTACAAAGAATATAATCAATCTGATTTCAGTATGGTCCATCTGGTGATGTCCATGTGTAGAGCCTTCTCTTGTGTTGTTGGAAGAGGGTGGTTCCTACGACCAGTGTATTCTCTTGGCAAAACTCTGTTAGCCTTTGCTCTGCTTCATTTTGTACTCCAAGTCCAAACTTGCCTGTTACTCCAGGTATCTCTTAACTCTCTTTTTTTGCGTTCCAATCCCCTCTCATGAAAAGGACATCTTTTCTTGATGTTAATTCCAGAAGATCTTGTAGGTCTTCATAGAATTGCTCAACTTCAGCTTCTTCAGCATTAGTGGTTGGGGCATAGACTTGGATTACTGTGATGTTGAATGGTTTACCTCGGAGATGAAACAAGATCATTCTGTCATTTTTGAGATTGCACCCAAGTACAGATTCCTAAAATGTCAGTGTTCTCTTTTGCCATCTCCTGCTTGACCATGTCCAATTTACCTTGATTCATGGAACTAATATTCCAGGTTCCAGGGAACATTCATGCAAAGATGGGCACAATCATGGACAGAAATGAAAGGAGCTAAAAAAAGCAGAAGAGATTAAGAAGAGGTAGCAAGAATACACACAAGAACTGTACCAAAAAGGTCTTACTGACCCAGATAACCACAATGGTGTGGTCACTCATCTAGAGACAGACAGCCTGGAGTGTGAAGTCAAGTAGGCCTTAGGAAGCATTACTGTGATCAAAGCTCGTGGAGATGATGGAATTCCAGCTGAGCTATTTCATATCCTAAAAGATCATGCTGTTAAAGTGCTACACTCAGTATTTCAGCAAATTTGGAAAGCTTAGCAGAAGCCACAGGACTGGAAAAGGTCAGTTTTCTTTCCGATCTCAAAGAAAGGCAATGCCAAAGAGTGTTCAAACTTCTGTACAATTACACTCATTTCACATGCTAGCAAGATAATGCTCAAAATCCTTCAAGCGAGGCTTCAACAGTACATGAACTGAGAACTTCCGGATGTTTAAACTGGATTTAGAAAAGGCAGAGGAACTAGAGGTCAAATTACCAACCAACATTTGTTGGATAATAGATAAGGCAAGGCATTTCCAGAAAACATCTACTTCCATTTCATTGTCTACACTAAAGCCTTTGACTGTGTGGATCACGACAAACTGTGGAAAATTCTTAAAGAGATAGGAAGACCAGACTACCTGACCTGCCTCCTAAGAAACCTGTCTGCAGGTCAAGAAGCAAGTTAGAACCAGACGCAGAACAACAGACTGGTTCAAAAATAGGGAAAGGAGTATGTCAAGGCTGTATACTGTCACCTTGATTATTTAACTTATATACAAAGTACATCACGCGAAATGCTGGACTTGATGAAGCACAAACTGGAATCAAGATTGCCAGGAGAAAAATCAGATATGCAGATGATCCTACTCTAGCCCCTTCCCAGGTGGCGCTAGTGGTAAAGAACTTGCCTGCCAATGCAGGTGACGTAACAGATGCGGATTCAATCTCTGGGATGAGAAGATCCTCTGGAGAAGTGCATGGCAACCCACTCCAGTATTCTTGCCTTTGTTAGTCTCACGGACAGAGAAGCCCAGAGGGCTACAGTCTACAGTGTCGCCAAGAATCGGAAAAGACTAAAGCAACTTAGCACAATGGCAGAAAATGAAGAGGAACTAAAGAGCCTCTTGAGGAGGGTGAAAAAGGAGAGTGAAAAGGCTGGCTTAAAACTTAACACTCAAACAACTAAGATCATGCCATCTGGTCCCATCACGCAAATAAATGGGGGGAAATGGAAACAGTGACAGCCTTTATTTTCTTGGGCTCCAAAATCACTGCAAACAGTGACTGCAGCCATGAAATCAAAAGACACTTGCTCCTTGGAAAGAAAGCTATGACAAACCTAGATAGCAAATTAAAAAGCAGAGATATCACTTTGTTGACAAAGGTCCATCTAGTCAAAGCTATGTGTTTTTCCAGTAGTCACATATGGATGTGATGTGAGAGTTGGACCATAAAGAAGGCTGAGTGCCAAAGAACTGATGCTTTTGAATTAAGAGCTGACTCATTGGAAAAGTCCCTGATACTGCAACAGATTGAGGGCAAGAGGAGAAGTGGGCAACAGAGGATGAGATGGTTGAATGACGACACTGATTCACTCGACACGAGCAAACTTGGAGATGGTGAAGGACAGGGAAGCCTGGCGTGCTACAGGCCATGAGGTGAGAGTCGAGCACCACTTAGTAACTGAACAGCAGGTTATCTACTAAGCAGTTTATGGGCATTTTGGACTGATCCACCTCTTGCCCATTATGAATACTGCTGTTGTAAACATTTGAGTACATGTTTCTGATCTGCCATATGTTTTCATTTCTCTTGGGCACATACTTAGTTGAATTATTGCTCAGTGGCTGCATCATTTTATATTCCCACTGGCAGTGTGTAAGTTTTTCAATTTTTCCATGTCCTTGCCAAAAGTTTTTATTATTTGACTTTTTGATTATAGCCATCCTAGTGGGTATGAAGTGGTGTCTCTTTGTGGTTTTAATCTGTATTTCCCTGACAACTAATACTCTCAAGTATCTATTTATGTGCTTATCTGCCATTTGTATCTCTTCTTTGTATAAATGTATATTCAGATCGTCTCCCCAGTTTTAATTTATTTTTTATTTTTGAGATGTAAGGATTCTGATGCTGGGAAAGATTGAAGGCAGGAGGAGAAGGGGATGATAGAGGATGAGATGGTTGAATGGCATCACTGACTTAATGGATATGAGTTTGAGCCAGCTCCAGGAGTTGGTGATGGACAGGGAAGCCTGGCGTGCTACAGTCCACGGGGTCACAATAAGTCGGACACAACTGAGTGACTGAACTGACTGAAGGGTTCTTTGTATGTTCTAGATACAAGTCCCTTAGCATAAAAGTTTTGATTTTGATAATGTGCACCAATTTTTTTTGTTACCCTTGCTTTTCAGCTTCATATCTGAGAAACTATGTCCAAATTTGAGGCCATAAAGATATGCCTATGAGTTTCTTTCAAAAGTTTATAATTTTTGCTCTTATATTTGTGTCTTTGATCCATCTTGAGTTAATTTTTGTGTATGGTGTGAAGGTCCAGCTTTACCCTTTTGCATGTGGCTATCCAGTTGTCCCAGCACTATTTGTTGAAAAGACTATTCTCTCCCCACTGGATGGTCTTGACATCCTTGTCAAAAATCAGTTGACCATAGATATATACATTTACTTCCCGACTCTCAACTTTATTTATCTTTGAGCCCATACCACATCTCAATGTGGCATCGTAGTGTGGATGTTGCCTTGTAGTATTAATAAGTTTGGAAATTGAGAATGTGAGTCCTCCTACTTTAATTTTTCTTTTCAGAATTGTTTTGGCTATCTTGAATCCCTTGAAATTCCATATGAATTTTAGAATCAGCTTGTCAGTTTGTTCAAAGAAGTTATCTGGAATTCTGAAAGGAATTACATCAAATGTATAGATCTGTTTAGGGATTGTTGACATCTTAACAGTGCTAAATTTTCTGATCCATGAATGTGGGAATGTTTTTCTATTTATTTAGATCTTCTTTACTTTCTTTCAAGAATACTTTTGGTTCTCAGAGCATTAGTTTTATACTTCTTTTGTTAAAGTTATTTCTAAGTATGTTTTTCTAAGTATTCTTTTTGATGCTATCATAATTTGGTTGCTTTTTAAATTTCATTTTTGGATTGATCATTGCAAGTATAGAAATATAATTGATTTTTATATATTGATCTTGTGTACTGCAACTTTAATGAACTCATTTATTAATTCTAGCAGTTTTTAAAGAGAATTCCTTAGGATTTTCTATATGCAAGATTGTGTCATCTGTGAATATAGTTTTATTTTTTCCTTTCCAATCTGGATGTTTTTTCTTTCTTTTTGTTGCCTAGTTTTATCCATATTCATAAGAAATATCGTTCTGTGATTTTCCTGTGATGTGTTGTTTGATTTTGATATCTGTGTAAAATTATCTTCATAGAATAATTTGGGAAGTGTTCTCACCTCTTCTGGTTTTTGGAGAGAGCTTGTGAAGAATTGATATTTAGTCTTTATTGGATGTTTGGTAGAATTCTTTGGGGAGGTCATCTGGGCCTGGTTTCTTCTTTGTAGAGACATATATATACATATAAAATATATAGGCTTATTATATATAAGGTTATATATATATATATATATATAATATGTTTCCCAGGTGACGCTAATGGTAAAGAATCTGCCGCAAATGCAGGAGATTCAGGTTCAGTTCCTGGGTTGAAAAGATCACCTGGAGGAAGGCATGGCAACCCACTCCTGTATTCTTGCCTGGAGAATCCAATGGACAGAGGGGCCTGGCAGGCTACAGTCCATAGGGTCACAAAGATTCGGAGATGACTGAAGGGACTTAGCCCACACCCGTATACATATATATACATTATATTTGATTACTGACTCAAATTCCTCATTTGTTATAGTTCTATTCCAACAATCTACTTCTTCTTGAGTCAGTTTTGGTAGTCTGTGTTTTTCTCTGGTTCCCGATTCTCTGCCTGAGCTTCCCCACTTGATTATCTCTCTAAGCACTGGCAGCTGATGTGATGAATCTACACCAGGATTATGGACCACAGATGAGTCTGGTTGGCTGCAAGACATGGAATAAATAAAAATCAGTGAGGGGTCAGCAACTTGTGACTCAGTAGAATCTAGAATGTGCATTGGCTGGGAAGTCAGAACCAGCCATGAAACAGAACCAAACCCCAGAAGGAGGATAAGAACCAGGAGGTATGCAAACCTGGAAAGGGAAAACAGCAACAGAAGGAAAGGCAGACCAAGGCTCAGGCAGAAAGATCAGAGGCCAGCAGTGAGAAAGGAACGTAATGCCTGGTAATGAATTCACCTCTGCTTCAACCGGAGCTTTTCTGTACTTGCAGTGAAGGAAGAAACCACCCTGTAAGCTTGGTGCCTTGGGATTCAAAGATGTAGACGTGTGGGACTATCTGACCACACTGGAGAATGAAAGAAGAAAACTGAAATAGTGACAGAATCATAAAAGGATTCATTAAACTTTTAAGACATTCCCTAAAACCCACCCCCTTAACTGTGACAGTTATTTCCCAAAGAGAACAATTCATTTAATTTAGTATTAGTGTATATGATTTAAAATCCATTCTTGAACTACCCGTGACTACACCAAAGAATGCACAATTAGACTGTCATTTCCTATGTCCCAGAGACATGAAATTATTTTCTCACATTTTGGAATATAAAAGCTGAGCCTTTATTCCAAATTAATTCTCTTCCAAAAAGCACGGGTAACATGAGTCCATTAAATAAATAAAAGAAGTAAAATGGAAAATATTTTTGATCACATATTTGATTAAAATATTTAGTATTGTGTATCTGGAAAAAGAAGCTCCCTTGAGGAATACAAATTCCAAGTCAGATGGGGTTTATTTTAAAGGGAGAAAGCCACAACTATGCTAATAATCCCTTTTAAGATTCTGTGGATAACACAAGACCCACAGTAGCATCTAAGATAAACATGTACGGAGATTTGAGAGAAACACAGCAAAAATAAACTGTGAGAATCACCCCTACAAAGTTTTTTCCACCCTCTGACTCCTTTAAAATCTGTAGGAAAGCATGAGAAATCTAAAGGATACTAGAAAAAGTAAAAAAAAAAAAAAAAAAGAATCAGATAAATGAATCTGTGAACTATTTCCTTACAGTAAGGAACATATTAATAGGTAGGTATAGAGGCAGAATTGGATACAACTGAGTGGCTGAACAACAGCATAGAGACAGAGTAAGAGACACAGATTCAATCCATGGTTCAGGAAGATCCCCTGGAGGAGGGCATCGCCACCCACTCCAGTGTTCTTGCCTGGACAATCCCATGGACAGAGGAGCCGGGTGGGCTACGTTCATAGGGTGTCAGACATGACTGAAATGACTTAGCATGCACACAAGCATAGAGACAGAGAGATGATTAGATTTATTATTAACTGAGCCGTTGAATTCAGCCAGTTGGATTCTTTGGGATGAAATTCCAAAACAAACAAAAAAGAAAACAGCATAAATGAGCTTAGCACCAAAGGTGGCTTGTGGGCTTACATAACTGCAAAGTCTGAATGATGAGATTTTGCTGGATGCTACCTGTTACTCTCTTGCTCTTTCCATCTTTTGGCTTTGTCCTTTTCTTCTTCCTCTTTTTCTTCCTCTTCTCCTCTTCATCTTTCCCCTCATGTTGCTTCAGATGGATTCTCTTGTATGGCTGGGTAAGAGAGTGTTTGATAAAAATAGCTTTTCAGGGACTTCACTGTTAGTCCTGTGATTAAGAATCTGCCTTCCAATGTAGGTTCATTCCAAGGTCAGGGGTTCAGTACCTGGTGAAGGAACTAAGATCCCACAGAGCTCACGTGCTCTAGCACCCACGCATCACAACTACTGAACCCCGTGCCCTCTGGAAACCCAGGCACCACAAGTAGAGCACTGTGCCTCAGTGACAGATCCTGTATGCTGCACCTAAGACCCTGTGCAGCCAAAAATAAAATACACAAATACTTTTAAAGATAACTTTCCATGTCTTTCAGAGCTAATTGTTTGTTGGTTAAATGGAACAATGAATGAATATAATTGAGGCCAGTAGAGCAGTAGAAGATAGAAGGCAAGACAAAGGGCCCAGAGGCAGGTCATCCTTGAAGGTCCCTCTGACTCTGACTTCTGTCCTGTCACCAGGACCTCAGAACAAGAGCCTTTCTCCCCACTGGCCTGAGCCTGAGGGCCTTCTGCATATTGCCTGAGTATGAGTATGGCTTTTGTCCTTTCCGTGTCATCTACCCAATACTCGTTCTTACCTTTCTGCTACGTATGGGGCAATGTATCAATAAGACGGATGAGGTCCTCTTGGAAGTTACATGTGAGTAGCTATGTTTGTTGTGTTTGGGGGTATAACTTCTTAGATTAAGTGGCCAGTGAAAGCCTCTTTGAGAAAGATGGGGAGGACTCAACCAGATGAAGATCACTTCCTAGGAGGGTTGAGAAAATCTCTGTGCAGGTACCTGCTAAGTTTTTGTCTTAATCACAAGAAGATGAACATGTGAAGGTCACACACCTACCACATGTCCCTAATTGTGACCCTCACCATTTTTCACTCTTGTGACTGCAGTCACCTCTTGAACAATCTGGTATTCTGAAGGGCCCTCTCCACACCACTGTTAGAACTGACCTTCTAAAATGTAACCCTGATCAGGACGCTCTTCTGAGTAAACCTTTCCGCCAGGATGAAGTCCAATTCCCTGGCACATAGCCTCAGTGTTATTTCTGAGCTGGCACCTGTGAACCTCATCCGTCATGTTCTTGCCACTCATCCTGCACTGCCGTACCGGTCACACAACTCAGCGTGACCTGTGCTCCTGTGACCTGTGGTCAGTGCTCCTGTCTCATCTCGTGTCCTTTCACATCTTTTTGCCTTTCCACATACTGTGCCTTGACCTGAAATTCCCTTCCGTTTTGGGTCCCCATTCCCTGTCCATTGAACATAACCTCATTTCTTTAGAGGTTAATATCTCTTTTAGGAAATTTCTGAGTCCCCCTGGGCTGGATTGGATACCTGTGATTACCTTAATCATCTCACTTATTGTAATTTTCTGTTTATTTATGTCTTTCTTTACTAGGCAGTATCTTTCTGAAGACAGGGTCCTTACCCTATCATGGTATCTGGGGTAGATTATAACAATAGTAAATGTTTTTAAAAAATAAATGATACTATAGGAACTTCCCTGGTGGTCTAGTGGCTAAGACTCCATGCTCCCAATTTAGGGGCCTGGGTTCGATTCCTGGTCAGGACACTAGATCCCACATGCTGCATCTAAAGATCCTGCATGCTGCAGCTAGGACCTCACACAGCCAAATAAATAAGATACATAAATAAATTTTTTAATGAATAAATAAATGATCATCTAAAAAGTGTGGGAGGCTAATTACAACCTTACAGAAACCGAAGTAAATGACATATAGTACAAATTTGAAAAATATTTCATGGAACATGGAGAACATTGATAGAAAGATAAAAATGAAAATGAAGAAGTAAGCATAATAATATACCAGATAGTTGTTTATTTTCTGCCTTCCAGGGTATATTTTTTTCTTCTGGAAACATCTCTCCCCAACCCCTAGTGTGGATATCAATAATTTGACTCCACTATCTCTTCCATAGGAATGGACATGTAATCCAAGCTAACCACTCAAACCTTGGACCTGGAAGCTGAACCAAGAATAGAACTCACCCCTCCAGTCTCCCACCAGGCTGGCCCAATTAGCATTCTTATGAAGGGACTGATCTCTTTTGGAATCTGGAATCCTGAACTTCTGGAAGCATTTGGCTATCAAGTGAAGTAAGCCCACCTGAGAATTAAGCTAAGGGGGAGCCTGGTGGGCTGCCGTCTATGGGGTCGCACAGAGTCGGACATGACTGAAGTGACTTAGCAGCAGCAGCAGAAGAGGATTGCTGAAAAGTAAAGAAATGGCACCTGATTGGCAGTTTAAAAAAAATCATTTATTTATTTATTTGGCTGTGCCAGATCTTAGTTATGGCATGAAGGAGCTTTAGTTGTAGCACATGGGATCTAGTTCCCCAACCAGGGATTGAACCCAGGCCCTCTGCACTGGGAGCATGGCATCTTAGCCACTGGACTACCAGGGAAGTCCCTGATTTACAGTTTTGAACCATTGCATCCACCTGTTTCTGAAGTTAGATCTCACAGTCAAACTCCCGATTAGGTGAGACCTAATTTTTATTCACTTGTGATCATAAGATAAATATTGGAGGTGGAATATAACAAGTGTCAAGGCCTTAAAATGTACAATTGTCCGAACTGAGGTGTGGTAAGTAGTAATGAGAATTCTGTCCCCACCTGCCAACTGAACATCTGGGTTATAGGGTAGACACAAATTAGACTGTCACCTGTTTGTATTTTGGAAATCTGATTACATGTCTCCTGCGATGAGTGCTTTAGTGGCTTGTTGAAAATGTCAAGATATTGGAGTGAGTTAATGACTTTTTGATGTTTTTAATAATGTCAAGAAAAACAGGCTTCATCAAACAGTTAAACAGAGTTAGCATGTGCTCCAGAAATTCCATTCCTAGATACTCTAGAAGAAATGAAAACATATGTTCACATAAAAATTGTACAAGAATGTTTATAGCAACATTATTCTTAATAGCCAAGAGGTGGAAACAATCCAAAAGTCCGTCATCTGATGAATGGATAAACAAAGTGTGGTATATGCACTCAGTGAAATAGTATTCAGCACTAAAATGAATTAAGTACTAATACATGCTCAAAATATCGATGAGCCGTGAAAACATTATGCTAAGTGAAAAAAGGCAGTCGCAAAAGACCACATAGTGTATGATTCCATTTGTATATGAAATGTCCAGAACAAGGAAATCTATAGAGGCAGGAAATAGGTTGGTAGTTTCCAGGGGCTGGGAGGGATGGGAAGCCTGGGAGGTGAGGGAGTGATTTTTCTTTTTGGGGGTAATGAAAATGTTCTAAAATGTATTACAGTGATAGATATACAACTGTTTGAGTATACTAAAAGCTACTAATCTGTACAATTTAAATGGGTGAATAAAATGGCATGGAAATATCTCAATAAAGTTGTTTAAAAATGCAGCCTCTAGCCTAAACAGCAAGTGGAGGAAAAGAGCATATAGATTTACAGACAGGCCCTTCCTGCCTACAACTAGCCATCCAAGATACCCTGGAGTTAGCTAACCACATGCATTTTGGACAAGTCTAAGCTCCAATGCGTTGGCCACCTGAGATGAAGAGCCCACTCATTGGAAAAGATCCTGATGCTGGGAAAGATTGAGGACAGGAGAAGAAGGGGACAGCAGAGGATGAGATGGTTGGATGGCACCACTGATTCAATGGACATGAGTTTGAGCCAACTCTGAGAGATAGGAAAGGACCGGGAAGCCTGGTGTCCTGCTGTTGATGGGGTCGTAGAGAGTCAGACACGACTGAACAACAGCAACAAGAATGGTACTCTCTACTTGAACCTGAAGCTAAAGTTAGTGAGAGTGAAGACAGGGAGGTGAGAAGTACATTGCAAAATGGAAATGACAAAGGTAGAAGGGGGCCCCGCTGGGCTTCACCCAGGCACTTCCTTCTATTCCTTCTCTGCTCAACAAAGTTAAGGATCATTCCATCACTGAGAGACAGACCCTGGATGCAATTCAGAGGATTGTGAGTGCTGGAATGCTGGGTCACATTTAGGAACAGAAGCTGGAGGAATACAGTGAAACCTAGGACTTCGGAGATGGGCAGAACGTCAAAGTCTATGGCAACAAGAAAAAGTGATAAGGCTGGGAGTCATGACCTTGCCAGATCTCTGGCTTTGGTTACTCATCCACAGAGCTGATGACATGGAGGATTCTGCTTTCAGGACTGAGGGTTTGCTCTTTCTTGCAGCAGGATAGGAACCTGCTGGAACCTATCCTGGTCAGAGACTGGTTTCCTATTTCCTTTCCTTTTAAAAAATTTTTTTAAAAATTAATTTATGTATTTTTTACTGTGCTGCGTCTCTGTTGCTGTGCAGGCTTTCTCTGACTGCAGCGAAGCGGGACTACTTTTCTTTGCAATGCACAGGACTTCTCATTGCAGTGGTGTCTCTTTTCCTGGGGCACAGACTCTAGGGCCCGTGGGCTTCAGTAGTTGGTGCACGTGGGTTCAATAGTTGTGGCTCCCAAGCTCTAGGCCACAGGCTTAGTAGTTGTGGCGCACAAGCTTAGTTGTTCTGTGGCATGTGGGAACTTCCCAGAGCAGGGATCAAACCTGTGTCTGTGTTGATGGGCAGATTCTTTACCACTGAACCACCAGGGAGGCCCTCCCATTTTCAAAGAAGGATTCTTGTGGTAGCTTTCTGTTTCCCCTCAGGTACTGAGATTTTAAATATGTTGTGGGTAGTTATATTTCTTTTAATAATTTATCCATAGGTTGCTAGATAATGAGTCATATCTGGACTTGAAACCCTGTACTTGAAAGCATGAAGTGGTAACTACATGAGTTTGGGGATCTCTTCTTTGGGTGACGGGAAGGATATGTGTATTTCATTTGTGGAAGAGGAATCTGTATTGTCATAGGAAGGGTCTCCTTAAAATGAATGTACAGAAATAAAATTGAGTATGTGTGTGTGTGTGTGTGTGTGTGTGTGTGTGTGTATGTGTGTAGTATACTAGGTAAGCTTAGGGATGGAACATACCTTTTCAGTTTGGGAACAGCCTGACCACCATCTGGTGGGCATATGATATATGTCCCTCCATACTCTGATTGATCTGAGGTCCATCACATATTAAAGCCAATTAGAAACATTTTTTTTTTTGGTGAAATTTATTTGGGTTTGGGGGTGGATAAAATCCTTTCTCCTTGTGTAATCTCAAGAGACCTATAAACTTGCAGCTTCTAGGGATCACTTTTGATGCCATTATCAGAGAACTTGCCGGAGAACAAAGTTAACAGAGAGGAAAGTAAGCCCCAAAGAAGACAAAAATTGGTGTGTGCTTTGTTCACTGTGGCGCCTCCAGCACTGTTAACAGTGTTTGGCATGCAGTAGGTGCTCAATAAATGTTTGTTGAATGAATAAAATCAGAGCTGAAGAACAGGGAGAAAGAGAGAGAAGTGGCTGGTGATATGGTTTGAACTCCTCGTTACCGTCACGTCTAGAGCCAACTCTACCTCTCAACTTCCCAAGTACATTAGTCAATNATTGCATCCACCTGTTTCTGAAGTTAGATCTCACAGTCAAACTCCCGATTAGGTGAGACCTAATTTTTATTCACTTGTGATCATAAGATAAATATTGGAGGTGGAATATAACAAGTGTCAAGGCCTTAAAATGTACAATTGTCCGAACTGAGGTGTGGTAAGTAGTAATGAGAATTCTGTCCCCACCTGCCAACTGAACATCTGGGTTATAGGGTAGACACAAATTAGACTGTCACCTGTTTGTATTTTGGAAATCTGATTACATGTCTCCTGCGATGAGTGCTTTAGTGGCTTGTTGAAAATGTCAAGATATTGGAGTGAGTTAATGACTTTTTGATGTTTTTAATAATGTCAAGAAAAACAGGCTTCATCAAACAGTTAAACAGAGTTAGCATATGCTCCAGAAATTCCATTCCTAGATACTCTAGAAGAAATGAAAACATATGTTCACATAAAAATTGTACAAGAATGTTTATAGCAACATTATTCTTAATAGCCAAGAGGTGGAAACAATCCAAAAGTCCGTCATCTGATGAATGGATAAACAAAGTGTGGTATATGCACTCAGTGAAATAGTATTCAGCACTAAAATGAATTAAGTACTAATACATGCTCAAAATATCGATGAGCCGTGAAAACATTATGCTAAGTGAAAAAAGGCAGTCGCAAAAGACCACATAGTGTATGATTCCATTTGTATATGAAATGTCCAGAACAAGGAAATCTATAGAGGCAGGAAATAGGTTGGTAGTTTCCAGGGGCTGGGAGGGATGGGAAGCCTGGGAGGTGAGGGAGTGATTTTTCTTTTTGGGGGTAATGAAAATGTTCTAAAATGTATTACAGTGATAGATATACAACTGTTTGAGTATACTAAAAGCTACTAATCTGTACAATTTAAATGGGTGAATAAAATGGCATGGAAATATCTCAATAAAGTTGTTTAAAAATGCAGCCTCTAGCCTAAACAGCAAGTGGAGGAAAAGAGCATATAGATTTACAGACAGGCCCTTCCTGCCTACAACTAGCCATCCAAGATACCCTGGAGTTAGCTAACCACATGCATTTTGGACAAGTCTAAGCTCCAATGCGTTGGCCACCTGAGATGAAGAGCCCACTCATTGGAAAAGATCCTGATGCTGGGAAAGATTGAGGACAGGAGAAGAAGGGGACAGCAGAGGATGAGATGGTTGGATGGCACCACTGATTCAATGGACATGAGTTTGAGCCAACTCTGAGAGATAGGAAAGGACCGGGAAGCCTGGTGTCCTGCTGTTGATGGGGTCGTAGAGAGTCAGACACGACTGAACAACAGCAACAAGAATGGTACTCTCTACTTGAACCTGAAGCTAAAGTTAGTGAGAGTGAAGACAGGGAGGTGAGAAGTACATTGCAAAATGGAAATGACAAAGGTAGAAGGGGGCCCCGCTGGGCTTCACCCAGGCACTTCCTTCTATTCCTTCTCTGCTCAACAAAGTTAAGGATCATTCCATCACTGAGAGACAGACCCTGGATGCAATTCAGAGGATTGTGAGTGCTGGAATGCTGGGTCACATTTAGGAACAGAAGCTGGAGGAATACAGTGAAACCTAGGACTTCGGAGATGGGCAGAACGTCAAAGTCTATGGCAACAAGAAAAAGTGATAAGGCTGGGAGTCATGACCTTGCCAGATCTCTGGCTTTGGTTACTCATCCACAGAGCTGATGACATGGAGGATTCTGCTTTCAGGACTGAGGGTTTGCTCTTTCTTGCAGCAGGATAGGAACCTGCTGGAACCTATCCTGGTCAGAGACTGGTTTCCTATTTCCTTTCCTTTTAAAAAATTTTTTTAAAAATTAATTTATGTATTTTTTACTGTGCTGCGTCTCTGTTGCTGTGCAGGCTTTCTCTGACTGCAGCGAAGCGGGACTACTTTTCTTTGCAATGCACAGGACTTCTCATTGCAGTGGTGTCTCTTTTCCTGGGGCACAGACTCTAGGGCCCGTGGGCTTCAGTAGTTGGTGCACGTGGGTTCAATAGTTGTGGCTCCCAAGCTCTAGGCCACAGGCTTAGTAGTTGTGGCGCACAAGCTTAGTTGTTCTGTGGCATGTGGGAACTTCCCAGAGCAGGGATCAAACCTGTGTCTGTGTTGATGGGCAGATTCTTTACCACTGAACCACCAGGGAGGCCCTCCCATTTTCAAAGAAGGATTCTTGTGGTAGCTTTCTGTTTCCCCTCAGGTACTGAGATTTTAAATATGTTGTGGGTAGTTATATTTCTTTTAATAATTTATCCATAGGTTGCTAGATAATGAGTCATATCTGGACTTGAAACCCTGTACTTGAAAGCATGAAGTGGTAACTACATGAGTTTGGGGATCTCTTCTTTGGGTGACGGGAAGGATATGTGTATTTCATTTGTGGAAGAGGAATCTGTATTGTCATAGGAAGGGTCTCCTTAAAATGAATGTACAGAAATAAAATTGAGTATGTATGTGTGTGTGTGTGTGTGTATATGTATGTGTGTAGTATACTAGGTAAGCTTAGGGATGGAACATACCTTTTCAGTTTGGGAACAGCCTGACCAACATCTGGTGGGCATATGATATATGTCCCTCCATACTCTGATTGATCTGAGGTCCATCACATATTAAAGCCAATTAGAAACATTTTTTTTTTTTGGTGAAATTTATTTGGGTTTGGGGGTGGATAAAATCCTTTCTCCTTGTGTAATCTCAAGAGACCTATAAACCTGCAGCTTCTAGGGATCACTTTTGATGCCATTATCAGAGAACTTGCTGGAGAACAAAGTTAACAGAGAGGAAAGTAAGCCCCAAAGAAGACAAAAATTGGTGTGTGCTTTGTTCACTGTGGCGCCTCCAGCACTGTTAACAGTGTTTGGCATGCAGTAGGTGCTCAATAAATGTTTGTTGAATGAATAAAATCAGAGCTGAAGAACAGGGAGAAAGAGAGAGAAGTGGCTGGTGATATGGTTTGAACTCCTCGTTACCGTCACGTCTAGAGCCAACTCTACCTCTCAACTTCCCAAGTACATTAGTCAATAAATTCCCTTCATTCTGTTCATTGCATGAGTGCGTGTAGAGTTGCTCAGCTGTGTCCAGCTCTTTGTGAGTAGCCCACCAGGCTTCACTATCCACGGCATTTCCCGGGCCATAAAACTGGAGTGGGTTGCCGTTTCCTCCTCCAGGGGATCATCCTGATCCAGGGATCAAACCCGTGTCTCTCATCTCTCCTGCATTACAGGTGGATTCTTTACCACGGAGCTATGGGGGAAGCCCCATTCTGTTCATTTGTGTGGCAGATGATTGCAAATTGTCTCAGTTGCTAAGAGTCTGCTGCTGCTGCTGCTAAGTCGCTTCAGTCGTGTCCAACTCTGTGCGACCCCATAGACGGCACCCCACCAGGCTCCACCGTCTCTGGGATTCTCCAGGCAAGAACACTGGAGTGGGTTGCCATTTCCTTCTCCAATGCATGAAAGTGAGAAGTGAAAGTGAAGTCGCTCAGTCGTGTTCGACTCTTCGTGACCCCATGGACTGCAGCCTTCCAGACTTCTCCGCCCATGGGATTTCCCAGGCAAGAGTACTGGAGTGGGGTGCCATTGCCTTCTCCGGGTAAGAGTCTAGCCCCATATTAACATGACTCTGTGTACCAGAGTCTGGAAAACTAAAGTCTGCATTACCCAGGTGCCTTTGCAGTGAGAATTTCTGCATGTGATGTAGCATCCATCCGATAGAGGCATTTGAACAGGACTTGGAAGGCGGTTGTGAGCACTGTGGAGAGGCTATTCCAGCAGCACAGCAGCAGAGCTATTTTGGTGCTTTTGCAGCAGCTTCATCAGAAGCCCTGATGTCCAGTCAGTCATTGTTGATGGCAGGAACGCGCTGGTCTGGTTGCCCTAGTGACCAAGGCAGAGGCAGCACGGTCTTTGTTTTTGGCTGTATGGGGTCTTGAGTGTGGTGCGTGGGCTTCTCTAGTTGTGGCACATGGGCTAGTGACCCTGCGGTGTGTGAGATCTCAGTTCCCCCGCCGGGGACCGAACTCATTCCCTCTGCATTGGAAGGCAGACTCTAAACCACTAGAGCACCAGGGTTAGTCCCAGCAGGTCTGTATTTGTTAGCGGTGGTGCAGTGGCGGCGGAATCTTTAGTGTGGGAGATGTTAGTCGTAGTTTCAGGTCCATCTTGTTACTGTAAGTCTTTCAATCACCTTGTAGTAAACTAAGGCTCCTTAGGAAGTCTCTCTCTGCTTTTACCAGCTAAAGTGAATTCGGTTGTCTACAACTGAACTCTGACCCAAATAACTAAATTGATTTCCTGTCAAAGCAACTTCAAGAATTTAGACGACTTTGTAGAAATTCAGACAGTGAAAACAACAAAGATACAGGAATAATTATACTGTGAGAAAACGTGCAAGTATTTAAGCATATAAATATGGTATTTTCAGCGGAAAAACATCAGATTGGCCCCAGGCCTCTATGCAGTACTCAATACTATAGAACAATAAAACAATATCCATAGAAACTTGAGGGTGGGAATGCTGTCATTTATGTGTAATGTCAAAAGAATGGCATTCTCAGGTATAAAGATCTCAGAATTAGACCATCTATATGTCTTGTCTGAAAAATTTATCAAAGATGGGCTCTATTTTATTGAGAAATTCCTCAAAATTAAGGCATTAAAAAATTGGGAATTAGTAGCAGAAAAAAACTGCTGTCATACAATAAGCTAAGTAAACATACAAGATAACATTCATAAATACAGAACTGACTGCAAAACAAAAGCAATTGTGAAAGAAATATGTTTTTGTTTTTATAGGAAAGTATATCTGCTGGGTGGAGAAGGGAATGGCAACCCACTCCAGTATTCTTGCCTGGAGAATCCCATGGACAGAGGAGCCTGGCGGACTACAGTCCATGGGGTCACAAAGAGTTGGACACAACTGAGTGACTCACACACACACACACACATGTCTGTTAGGGCTCTTTGCAAGCAACGGAAATGAACTCTTAGCAAAGAAAGGAATTTATCAGAGGGCTATGGGGTAGCCGCAGAATCCAAACAAAAACTAAAGAACATAGCATCAGGAATGATAGGAACTCAGGCAGGTCCAGCGATCCAGAAGAAACTAACTGACAATCTCGTCATTGCCACTAGGATGCCCTGTTACAACCAGTACTGGTTTTTGTCAGATGAAAGCAGAGTGCTTCTGGTTTATTTCCTAATTAGAAAGTATCAATAGGAAAGACTATTTCCCAGCTATATACTAGTGCCTTAGGCAGTAGTATTTTGCCCCATATATAAGTTGATAGTACTTGGAACTAGAATCCATGTGATCATGTTAGCTGTAATCTATTGTCATTCTTTAAGAATGTTTTGGGAAACTTTCAGCCCCCACCCTCCGAGTAGGCTTTCCCTCACATATCATTGGCCAGAATGGCATCATATTGCCATTCCTAAGCCAATTAATTCAAGGAGAATGGAATTAAATTTGGATTTACTTAGTCTAATTAAGATTCACCCTCGTGTACCTGGGAGGGGTTCAGTCTCCTTGAGGCACAGAGTTGTCTTACCACTTTAAAATAAAAAAGACATGTGTTGAGCGAGTGAAAACAGCTATTGCGTAGGCCACAAACAGTGGCCTTAATATCTGAAATTCCCCCAGGGCTATAGCATTGCTTTTGATTTTTTATTTTAAAAGGGAGAGGGAAACCAGTGTCTTCCATTTGGTTCTTCTATGATAGTCATAATAGTTGGACTTCCCTGGTGGCTCAGACGGTAAAGCGTCTGCCTACAATGCAGGAGACCTGGGTTCAATCCCTGGGTTGGGAAGATCTCCTGGAGAAGGAAATGGCAACCCACTCCAGTATTCTTGCCTGGAAAATCCCATGGATGGAGGAGCCTGGTGGGCTACAGTTCATGGGGTCGCAAAGAGTCGAACACAACTGAGCGACTTCACTCACTCACTCAACCATAATAGTCAGGGGGAAAAGGTCTGGGAATTTTTACAGTTGTTGAGAATATTCTATTCAACATAAGAACTGGGGAAATATCCACAGGGTTTAGAGTTTGACTGGATCAAATTTCATTTTTTTCCTGACCCAGTTATGTCCATTCTGACAGGTAGGTTTCCATGGATTTCTGTGTGCCAGAAATTACTGTTAGCTCAAAGCAAGTATCTAAATGTTTCCCAAAAGGCTTTAGTTATTTCTCTCATTCCAGACACAGTTATCCTACTAAATGGCCATTAAGAATATCCAGGAGGAATAGTCAGAGAATGAACTTTATCTATCATCATATGGTACCTAGTTTCTCCGTGAAGCAAGATGTTGTAGATCTGTGGATTCAGCTCTGGAAACTGGCTGAGGTCATGATTCTATTGTATTAGCTCAGGTCAGACAATTATTCAACACATCTC
>SJYV01009160.1:174082-325390 GCA_006410875.1 Neotragus pygmaeus | reverse complement strand
TTTTTTTTTTTTTTTTGCTTAAACATCACTTTTTTTTGCTAAGCATCATGCTCCTCCTTTTTTTTTTGCAGGCGGGGGGAGATTGGGGCACACTCGTGGACTGGTACCCAAGAGCTCCATAGCTTGGTCTCAGCCTTAACCCCCAGCCTTGCTACTTCTGCAAGCTGAATCTTTCCTTCTAAAGTCTCCCTATTGTTCTTTGTTTAGGTTATAGGCTGGGGGTACTCCCAGGTTTGCCTTTGTTCATGATTTTTCCTTAGAAAAGTTTGTGTTATTTATTATTATTTTTTTTACTAGTAATCTATGTTTTATTCAAAGCCTGCTTCATAAAGTATCTTATTTGAGTGCTTTCTAGCCTAAACTGTTTCTTTTTATTCCTATAATGATATTCATTTGAGTATCAATCTTAAGATTGTTCTTTTTTTAATTACAAAGTTTTAGACATCCAAAAGATAATGGGGATGAATTTAGCAAATACCTACATATCACCACTCAGCTTTAAAAATAAAATATTCCCAATATAATTGAAACTCCCTAAGTATATCTCTTCTCATTTGCATTCCTTTCCCCTCGAGGGCTGTCACTGTTGTGAATTGGGTGTTTGTCATTCCCGTACATGTCTTTAAACTTTTAGTTTATATATATATATAAACTGTTGTCTATGTATATTCGACTTAGCATCAGGCCTTGGTATTAGGCCGAGCTTTGTCACTGACTTTTAAAGTTGCTTCTTTGGATATCATTCTTCTCCTCTGGGAGTTGGAGATTCCAGTGTACAACCAGGTCTGAGAAACTAGTGCCTGGATGATCTGGAAGGCCCCTTTTACCTTCGCAATATTCATTTGCTCTCCTCAACAACGCCCGTGTTAACATAGTGATAGGGCTGACTACATCTTTTGCCTAATTTGAGGATCAGAATGGCTTTTAGATCCCCCAGATTTCCTTAATACCTCACCACAGAGGTCTTATTAAAATGGCTGGATGTCCTTATTAAAATGAAGTCCTTATTAAAATGAAGTCCCTCTGGGAAAGGATGTATCACTGACTCAACGGACATGAGTTTGAGCAAGCTCTGGGAGATGGCGAAGGACAGGGAAGCCTGGTGTGCTGCAGCCCATGAGGTCGCAAATAGCTGGACACGACGGAGTGACTGAACAACAACTGGGAAGGGAAATCCACTCAATGGTTGTCAATTATCAGTATTTTGATAGATTGAGCTTATCAGATTTCTGTTTAGGGGAACCACTAGATGACAGAAAAATGAACATAGAATAGGTAAGTTTTGATAGGCAGGGAAGTGACCAAACAGGGGCTCTTCTCCGGGTAGAGCATTCGTAGAAGGGAGGTGGGTCTCTGTGATAGGTGGGGACCATGAGAACTCTGACTACTGGAGGGTACTTGTTGAAGAGAGACTGGAAAATCATTGTCAAAGAGAAATCCTTTACCAGATAAGCCTGGTCCCTGATGGGTTATAGCACTGATAGTTATTTAAAGTTTAAAATTCACTGTTTAAGGTTATACTTAGAGGACAAGTTGGATTGAAATAGTGAAAATATTGAAAGGATAATGAGAAAACTGCTGAAGCATATGTACTCTCAAGATAAGAAGAGTTCTTTGATTTAAATTGGTGAAAGCTTCCAGCTTCAGTGGCAGGCAAGTGGAGGAGATGTTCAAGTAGTTCAGTGGGGAAAGAATCCAGCAAACAGTGTCCCTTTACATTAATGACTTGGCCCCAAAGCATATTTGTCCTCCCTTTGGCTTTTCTTGGTTAATTTGGGGTGGCGCCAACTCCATTAGAATGGATTTAGTTAGGCCTTATAGATGGGAACAATCAATTGGCTCTTCCTTTCTAGAGAGGAGTATGACAGCCTCTGGAGCAGTTCTTGGTGAGCAAACTTCGGTTGTGCATTAAGATAGGAGATAAACTCAGTCTTTTAGTCAACTCTCGGCAATGGTTAAATTGTGCATTGTTCTTTAAGGGGCTAAGATATAGCATTTATTGGCACTGAAGAATATGTTAGGATGTAAAGAAAAAGGTAAATGTATGTTAAACACAGCTAGTTTTGAAATTTGTTTTCCTGAAATAATCCCAGAAAATTTCAGTGCTCATTCCAGAAATGTGTACTAGTATAGCTTTAAAGATAATGGGTTTAAATTGAACACTTCTTATTTGGTTGTACAGGGGGAAAGTGCTTAGAATTTAGTTTTTCTAGTTTCAGAAAAGTCTGTGTAGAATTAGAGGTACTGTCACTTCAGCCCATCATATATTGTTATTATTTTTTAATATTGATGATGAGACTCCAAAGCAGAAGTTTCATGAAATGAACTACGTGTAATGTACTCTGGTATTTTTCTATTTTCTGTTTTTTTCTAGTTCTTTGAAAAGTTGCTAGTCATGACCCACCAAATTTTCATGACCTACTAACCAGTTGTGAACTGCAGTTTGAGAAACCTTCGTTGGTGTATATAGTTGTGACAGTGAGGAAATTGATTGCATTTCCAGCGCTATTCCTGATACTTCAAAGCTGATGATGGCATTGCCAAAGGAATCCAGAGTGGTATCATTGTAACAAGCCATACATACAATAGAGCTATTCTTTGTAAAACAAAAAGGAGGGAGGTGAAGGAGAAAGAGGAAACGATTATTTAAAAACAACTGTATTTTGAACACTGTGTCTACATCACAGTTAAGGTATGGGAAAGTGGAAAATGATTATGCCTGGCATCTGACAGGGTTTATAAAGGAACATATTCCCTGGTGGCTCAGTGGTAGAGAATCCACCTGCAGTGGATGAGACGTGGGTTCAATCCTTGGGTCAGAAAGATCCCCTGGAGGAGGAAATAGCAAGCCACTCCAGTATTCTTGCCTGGGAAATCCTGTGGACAGAGGAGCCTGGGGGGCTATGGTCTGTGGAGTCTCAAGAGAGTTGGACATGACTGAGCGATTAAAACAACAACAATAATACATGAAGGTTTCTTGAAGGTAAAGGCTTTTTTGCCTTCTGATGTAGAATGACCCTGTACACTGGAAATATCCCCCTGTAATTATGATAACCTCAATTTCTGACTCCGTACCAACTCCACCCTTTCTGTCTACCAGAGAGGTCTTTACATTTTTTTCTTCTAAAGTGAACATTTATACTATCTGATAGACATTTTCTTTTTTTTAGTTGTCTCAAGCTTCTTGTTATGATTTTGTTTGAATTGCTTCATGTGTCAGGATTACTCTAATTTTCCAAAGCTTTTAGCTTATAGTATAGAACAAAGATTGTATATTTGAAATGTCTTATTACAACTTTTTTCTACATGCAATCTCAAGTTGCATAAAAGAAAGTAACAAATAATGTAAACAGACATGTATGAAAGTTAAAAATAAGTCCATTGCTTGCATGCCATGAAATTAAGGTGCAGATTACCTTGAACTTCTTAAGAGTACCTCAAAAGATATATCTTAAAACATGACTCTGTAGCAAAATGAGAATTACAGAAAGCTGTCAGCATTAGTGATAATTAATATAGGTGTACACGTGTAGTAGTGTATGTGGGTTCTGAATTAGTTGTGCACATGTAGTCCTGTATTAATCTATAGATTTTGTATAATACCAGACATCTTAGTAACGATGTAAAACAGAATAAATTTTTTGGATATGTTGTTATAAGTATTAGTATCTTGATACACACAAAAAAATTGGGGAAATCGTTGAGCATATATGATTTCTAAAGATGAGATAGTTTCTTTAATTCAAAATATAAAGTGTTATTCTCTGTCCAGGTCTTTTCTTTTTTGGTTGTTTTTTGCTTTAGCGTTGCTTTCTATATCTCTTTCTTTTTTTTTTTTAATTGAAGTGTAGTTAATTTATAATGTTATATTAGTTTCAAGTGTCCAGCAAAGTGATTCAGTTACACACACACACACAAACATAGGTTCTTTTCCATTATAGGCTATTACCAGATGCTGAGTATAGTTCTCTGTGCTGTCCAGTAGATCTTTGCTGTTTACCTATTTTATATATAGTAGTGTGCATATTTTAATCCCAAAATATGATTTATCTGCCCCTCCATCCCTCGGGTAACCTTAAGTTTGTTTCCTCTGAGTCCATTTCTGTTTTGTAAATAAGTTCATTTTTTTTAGATTCCACATATAAGTGATATCAGATGATATTTGTCTTTCTCCATCTGACTGACTTCACTCAGTATGAGAATCTCCAGATTCATCTATGTTGCTGTGAATGGCACTATTTCACTCTTTTTATGACTGAGTAATATTCCATTGAATATATGTACTGTATTTTCTTTATCCAGTCATCTGTTGATGGACATGTAGGTTACGGATCATGTTTTCACTTTTAGAGTTTTTGGTTTTCTGAAATTGTGGGACCTAGAGTTCTGTGATTGAAAAGGAATGTAAGTTTAGATTATTTTTGTGATTTAGGTGAACGTTTTACATATTTGAAGAAATTAAAGAGAATAGGCAGTTAATTTTCTTGACTCTTTCTGTCTCTAGCCATATTATTTTTCCTGTCTGGCTGGTTGCCCCATTCTCCTGTTTCTTTTTAAAAACTGACTTTCTTTATTGCTCATGGCACCAATTGGCTGTCCCCCTTGAGTTCATTAATTTTCTCATTTATTCATATATTTAGTAATTGCTGATTAACTACCTTTCAAATGCCAGATGTACAACAGATGAAATCTTTGCCCTCGAACATACACTTATTTGGAGCTTGAGCTGTGAGGGAGAGCAGTAGTTATATTGTTAAGGAAAATGGCGGAACCTACTTAATAGGGTAGTTGAAGGAGGTTTCCTGAGAAGGTAGTACTTAAGCTGTCAACATGAGGTTGAGAAATACTCTGTGTGAGTGTCTGGAAAGAGTATTCCAAGCAGAGCAAAAAGCTATGAGAAGACCTGGAGGTGGGGAAGAGTTTACAGTGTAGTGTGTGGGAGGAATTGAAATAAGGCCATGGTGGCTGTGTTGTAGACTGGGAGAAAGTGGCTGGAGATGAGGTCAGAGAGATGGGCAGGGATTCAATGATGCAAACCATGGAAAGGAATTTGGATTTAAGTCAGTATAGTGGCTGTCGCTAAAGGGTTTTAAGCAGTTTGTGTCTTTATTGCTTGGGTAGGATAAATTGTAGAGGGTTAAGAATAAAATCTACTCCGATGGCTCAGTGGTAAAGAATCTGCCTGCAGTGCAGGAGAGGCAGGTTCAATTGATCCCTTGGTGGGAAAGATTCCCTGGTGAAGGAAATGGGAACCCACTCCAGTATTCTTGCCTGGGAGATCCCATGGACAGAGGAGCCTGGTGGGCTGCAGTCCATGGGGTCGCAAAGAGTTGGACACGACTGAGTGACTGAACACACACATGCACACACACACACATGCACATACACACACACACACACGAATAACAGCAGGGAAACAAGTGAGAAGGCCACGGAACACACACATGCACACACACACACACACACACACACTCGAATAACAGCAGGGAAACGAGTGAGAAGGCCATTGATGTAGTTCTTGGTTAGAGATGGTGACGTCCATGGAGATGAAGAGAAGTGGACAGATTTAAGTTATGTTTTGGAGTTAGAAATGAAAGACTGGTAAATCAGATGTGGGGAATAAGGAAGAAGGAAACAATTCTGGCTCCGGGGGTTTGGATTTGGACAACTTGGGGGATGGTGAAAGACTGGGAGAGGAACAGGTTAGTTATCTATATTCACCTCCTTAGAATTCCAAACTCCCAGGAATGTGAATCTGTTTTGGCCCAAAATGTTGATATTAGGTGTTTCCCTCAGAAGAGGAAATGTGTAGGGAGGAAATGATGGGCATTGACTTCTTTCTTCAACCTCTTGCTTTCACTGCATTACACTAGAGAATGGGAAACAAATCAAGCCTTTGTTAAGTGTTGAAATGTTCGAGTGACCTGATATTTAAGAAAAAACCTTAGGCTACCCACTCCAGTATGCTGGCCTGGAGAATTCCATGGACTGTAGAGTCCAAGGGGTCGCAAAGAATCGGACTAGACTGAGCGACTTTCACTCTTTTATTGCAAAATGAAACATCAGTAAAAAACAAATGTATGGTTTGATGAATTACTATAAGGCAGGCACCCGTATAATCACCAGTCAGGTTAAGAAACAGAGCTTTGCCACCCTCTCGAGAAGCCCCTTCTGAATGCTCCATACCAATCACAGCCACCTTTCCCCACATGTAACCATTATCCTTACTTTTATGGTAAAAACTTGAATGTGCATTGCTGGACACTGTAGGTTAGTCTTGCCAATTAAAAAATAGTTTTTATATGAGTTGTTTTTAATCTTTAGGTTGGTCCTCTATCTTTTCTCTTCTCCTTTTCCTGTTGAAGACCCAGACTGTTTGAATTATTTCCCGCGGCCTGGATCTTGCTGATTGCTTGCTCAAAGCGCAGTTCAGCACGTTCATTTGTCTTCCATATTTCCTGCAGATGGGCAGCTGGATCCAGAGCTCAAGTCTGGATCCAGGGCGCAAGTCAGTCCCTTAGGCATCATAATAGGTGGTGTTGTCAAGACTGTATGAGTCACTTAACGTCTAGTTGCCTCTCTTTTTTGTGATGTTAGCAGCTGTTGATGGTTAATACTTATTTCTGTTAATTTGTTGGGAGTTGCAGAATGGTGAAATTAAAAATACACCATTTTGTTTTCAATTATTAGTTGGAATGGTTTTTTAAAGAGTCACTTTTCTTAGCTTCTGTTTGGTTAGCCAGTGGTATAGTATATAAAGGAAAGACAGGATAAATGCTTGATTCTTTCCCTTTATTTACCTGTTTTAAAGATAATGAATCAAGTCCCTGTTTTCCTCCAAAGGGGACTCATCCCTTTCTTTTTTTTTTTCTTTTTTAAAAATGCCTTTGTGAGCTGATGGGTATAAACATATTTGATGGATTTAATTCATTGCATTTACTTTTGCTGCAGCTCAGAGTGTCCCATCTTTGATCAGTGGGAATCCCTTTAAGCAACAACATGACCCGCATGGTCTTTGGAGAGCTTTTTTGCTCTCTGCTGTGATAAGACATTGAGGGCTCATCTTGTTCATCTTTTGTCCCAGATATGGAATCAACCTGTACAGTAAGCCTACTTTTAGTGAGAGATGGTATTTCAAGACCCTAACCTGGCCACTAATATGATGTTATTTTAAAATAAGGGTTTTATTTCTAGATAGGAAACCTGACTTGTTTTTTCATACTATGGGCTAGTCTATCAAAAACTATGAGATAGCACTGGCAGTTTTACACTTTTTCCTGGATAATATCCACCATGCATTTGTGTTTCTAAGTTTGAGTCAGAAATTGGACATGTGAAGACAGATTTCTGTGGTAGAGACTTTTTAGAGTGGACCTTTTATCTTTGTCTTCTCCCTATCTTAGTTTGGTTACCATGTGACCCACAGTTATCCTAATATCTAGCCTCACTTTTTTCTTACCTCTAAATGTCTCAGGTGACCTAGTTTCTTCTTTTCTTAAATGAGAAAAGGAAAATAAAAGACTCTAAGACAGATAACACTACTAGTGACCTGATCAGATTTCAGGCCTTACTTTTAAGGTAGACCTTTTAGCTTACCTTGTCTTGTATGCATACAAGTATATATGTGTAAAAACAAACAAAATTCAAGGGCATCTTGATGCTGCTTTATAAATCCAGCCCTAACTGACTGTAGTATGGTGAATTGCAAAATGAAGCACATCCAGATATTAAATACCACATGTTGCTGCCTTTTACTTTTGTTATTAACACCTCTTGTTAAGTTTTACTGTGCTTTTGAATAAGTAAAATGAGATACTTGTTTCAGTGACATAGTTGGTAAATTACATTTGCCACTGTGTCACATAATCATAGAAAGAATTAGTTTTGATGTAATTGCTTAAAAGACATTAGGTTGCGCTTACAAGTTGCTGTGTGAATTAGCCCATCATTGAAATCAAATAGCAGCCAGTAACCATTTTCCAATGATATTAAATAATGTCTGTTCAAACATTTTTAATAATTAGTGAAATCTAGATCACAGAAAGGGATTAGAGAGAAATGATTGCTCTGAATAGAATTTATAGTTTATGTAATTCTTAAGAATTATTTTAAAAAGATGAAATTAAACAATGGAATTACATAAAAATTCCAGTGGAAACTTAAAAATATATGTACTCATTAGCTCTTGAGAGGAAAGTATTTTGATAATTTTCTTTTCCTGGTAGATTGAGTTTCCCTTCTGTACACTTGAGTCTCATTTATACTTCCAAGGTCTTTTTTTATAAAGGAATTTAAGTACCAGGCCAAGATAAGAAAATGGGATCACTCCACTCCTTTTATATACAGACTTGCAGCACTTGATTAGTCGGCTTTAGTTAGTGTTCATAAAAAAGTCATGTGATGTAAAACAGTTTCCCAAAATAGTGATATAGTGATAACTTTAAAGTATTGAACATTACTGGGAAGTGTGATGTATTATGTAATAGATTTTCCAAATAAATGAAGTAAATCACTTCAAGCACTATACTCTTAAAATATTTTTTAAAACAGTTTTAAAACAACTAGTTTTGATGGAAATTCATTTCAAAGTGAGGACACTTGACCCAGTTTTCTGAGACAAGTCATTTGCTTTCTTGATTACTTAATATTATTTAAAAATAAATTTTAGTTCATAAAAAACCATAATAAAATCCATGGAGCTGTTCATAGTGTTAGTTTATGGAAACAGTCAAGGGTGCTGTTTTGGTGTGTTGGAAGCTTTGTTGCTGCGTATAGCTGTTTCCTGTCCCCCACCCCCAAGTCTCTAAACTGGCAGCTTAGAAATAGTGATCTGACCTAACACTAGCTTTCCCTTTCTCAAAGTAAATGCTCTTTGTTCAGTTTTTGCTTACCAAAGATCTTTTTCCCTTCTGGGTTCGGGTTCATAGTACGTCTTAATCATCTTTTGACCAAGCAATTATTGTGCAGTGAAGGAGAGCAAAATTCTTCAAACTTTCCTAAATTTCTAAAATTTAGCATGAAAATAACAATTTTTTTGCATCAAAAAAGAACTGATTTTACCTTAAAGCCCTCACAAAACTCCCAAGTTAAATTCCTGTCATTTTGGAGCATTGCTTAGATTTTGAGGACTCATGGTATTCCCAAATGTTTCAGAGGTATATTTGTATACAAACAGGACTTCCCAGGTGGCTCAGTGCTAAAGAACCCGCCTGCCAGTGCAGGCTACAGGAGACACAGGTTTGATCCCAGGGTTGGGAAGATTTCCTGGGGGAGGAAGTGGCAACCCACTCCAGTATTCTTGCCGGGATAATCCCATGGACAGAGGAACCTGGAGGGCTACAGTCTACAGTGTCACACAGACACACAGACACACACACACAGACACACACACACACACAGAGACACAAGGTAAAGTTGCATTTGTAGTAGTTTATTTTTAATTTCTGTGGGTGAAATATTTAAGCTATTTATCTTTCTTATGATGATTGATCTTTTTTGTCTGTTAGACACAGCTGTAATTTTAAATTTTTATTTTTATTTCTTAGGAAAAAACCTCAAACAGGTGAAAATAATCCCAATTAAAAAAAAAAAAGGAATTTTCACAAAGCACCAAAATCATGAACTATTTCTCAGTTTCCTCCCCTTAATTTATTTACAAAGAACCTCAGAGAAATACTGAGAAGTGGTTTCCTATGTGCCCTAGCTATGTAAGTAGTCAAATGCGATGAGAAATCAAGTGAAACAGTGTCCATTTCTGCAAACAGCTGAAAGCAGCCACTGTCCCACAGGTCGCCCCATACTTCTCTTCATGAAAGCCTATAAAAATTATGCAGAAGTCAGAGTACAGAACTCATTGAATGATAGAAATATTAGTATTGTTAGAGTTTAAACTTTCCTTGAATTTAGACTTTTATTAATGTGGTTATTTTTATTAATGTGGTTATTACACTTTTAATTAATGTATTAATGTTTGGAATTGTTGCAGTTAATTATAGTGTTCTTCTAGGGATGGGAGCAAGGAGTTGAGAGTGTGTAGAGAATAAATCCTCATAGTTTATTTTCAGAATTTGAGGTGTGGGGAAATAAATGAGGAATAAGACATATGAATAAATATGGTTTTTAAGTGTAAGTAGTAGTCTCTTTAGCACAAGTCATAGTGGATTTTTTTATATGCCAGGTTCATGAATAGACCTTGGGAAGTTTCATGTAGATGTCTCCTCTTTTATTGTTAATCAGTTAAAGGTTCTTTTCCCTTTTTTAGTTCTCAAATCTAGGTATGGTTGTTGAGTGTTTAAAAATCTGTTTTGGTGGGATGTGAGTTAAATTGAAACATTTTTAGATGTGCTGTTTTATGTTGTTTGCATTTTCCAGATTTGTATTTTTTGAAAAATGAGTTAGTAACAAAGTTAATGCACTAGCATGTCTTTAGGGCTGGGGAGTGTATCACAGTGTTTGTTAACTTCATAGAGGTTTGTTATAAGAAATTAAAGGGAATCATGCTACTTTCCAGTTGAAGGTAAGTGAAAAAATTCTTAGAAATTAAAAATGAAAGATTCCAAGGGTGAAGGAAGGGGAAAAATCTTAACTTCTTCTTTAAAGTCCTTTGCCAGGAAATTATAATTTTAGAGCACTTTCAGGCAGAGAGCCCAAGCTGAGAGGAAATGGTTTGATAGAGTTGAAAAACAAGACTTTCATTTAATTATAAAGTCCTCTATCCATTGTAGACCATTTATTTTTTGAGTTGGATTTTAGTTTGTTCTAATGCCACTAAATTAACTAACCCTCATAAATTTTCATACAGTTTAAGAAAGTAAATATACTATGAGATCATCAAATTATATGTCTTACTATTTAAGAAGTGATAATTGCTAGGAAAACATTTGAGAGCCAGAGCTTTAGAGTCAGGTAGACCATGGTTCTCGGAGAAGGCAATGGCAACCCACTCCAGAACTCTTGCCTGGAAAATCCCATGGATGGAGGAGCCTGGTGGGCTGCAGTCCATGGGGTCACGAAGAGTCAGACACGACTGAGTGACTTCACTTTCACTTTTCACTTTCATTCATTGGAGGAGGAAATGGCAACCCATTCCAGTGTTCTTGCCTGGAGAATCCCAGGGACAGGGGAGCCTGGTGGGCTGCCGTCTATGGGGTCGCACAGAGTTGGACACGGCTGAAGCCACTTAGCAGCAGCAGCAGCAGACCGTGGTTCTAATCTTAGTTCTGCCATTTCCTGATGCAATGGTGGGTAAGTTACTTAAGTTTTTTAAGTCTCGGTATACTCACTTATAAAGCGGAGGTGATAATAGTACCTTCTCTTTGAGTTTTGTGAGGATTAAATGAAGTCTAAAAAAATTACGCAGAAGTCAGAGTACAGAACTCACTGAATGATACAAATGTTAATGTTGTCAAGAGTTTAAACTTCCTTTAAGTTAGACTTTTATTAATGTAGCTATACTTTTAATCAGTGTATTGTTTGGGATTATTGCAGTTAAGTCTAGTATTTTTCTAAGGATGGGAGTGAGAAGTTCTGAGTGTATAGAGACTAAATCCTCATATTTTATCTTCACAATTTAAATGTAGGGAGAAAATGATTGTAAATAAGTGATTGGTAAAGCATTTACCTCTGAAGAATTTCTGAAGTGTTTTAGAAATGTGTCTGGCATTGCTGACATCTTTTGAAGAAAAACAGTTTTCCACTGGAGTGCCAGGGAATTCCCATCTTGAGACTTCATTGTGTTTGTCCTTAGCCTGAATAAAAAGGCCTTTAAAGTTGATTTTTTTAAGAAAACCTTTGAATGCATTTTGTTTGGTATTATATTCATTCATTAAAGTATTCAATTAGTGCTAAGTGTGAAGTGGACCCTGTTGCTAAGCCCCAGTAAGCAATCATGCTAGGTAGGGTTCAACCCCTGGTAAAATTACATGTGTCTTAATGAAGAAGAGGGCCTGGCTAGAGTGCAAATTCAGCAGCAGAGAGAAAACTCCCATACAGTCTTCAAGTACCAGAACTACGTTTTGGATCTGTTGAGCTAGTTCCCTGGTGGGGGCCAGTACTAGTGCTTGGGTCTCCTTGAGCTCAGTCTCCAACTGTTGCAGGATGGAAGTAGCAAACGTGGCTTGTCTTGACAGTACCTGACTGAGCTTGAGCAATTGCGTCATACCCTTTAATAGATGGAATAATAGCTCTCTGCTGAATAGCTGATGGTGTCTCAGAATCGTAAGCATAGAAGCCCTGAAGAAGAAACTTTTTAAGTTCATATCATCAGAGTTATCAACAATCCCATTCCAGTTGCTCCTGCTGACACCATTGGGGTCCATTCCCTCTGGGCCGCCACGTTCTCTGTTAAAATCTGCGGAGCCACCGGACATGATCCAAAGAACGACTCAGTGCCCGACTGAAAAGCAGCAGTGCAAGTGTAACATTAAATGGGTGGGTCAGAGGTTAAAGTGTCTGCCTGCAGTGTGGGGGCCCCGGGCTCAATCCCTGGGTCGGGAAGATCCCCTGGAGAGGGAAATGGCAACCCACTCCAGTATTCTTGCCTAGAGAATCCCATGGACAGAAGAGCCTGTTGGTCTACAGTCCACGGGGTCGCAGAGTTGGACACGACTGAGCTACTTCACGTTCACTTTCTTTCACGCGTAGTTATACCTATAATGTAATCAGTAAAATACAGAGAAATTTGCCAGAAGGGAAAAAGACATGGAAAATGACAGAGCTGAAATGAGGTAGAAGGTGCTCTTTGAAGGCGGAATCTCTCTTTTCTCAAAGCTGGGAGTTTTTTCCTCTGTGGCTGAATTTGCACTCCAGCAGGTCCTCTTCTTCATAGTCAGTTTCCTAAGAGATCTAGAGAGCCTATCCTAACTGTTCTTCACTAGGGAGCTAGGTCTAGCAGTGCAGAAAGCCATTCCCTTGTGTTTCTATTTACATGTCTCTGGCCAAAACAACCCAAATGGGCAAAAGATTTGAATAGACATTTCCCCAAAGAAGACCTGGGAGAAGACTGCTTTTTCCCACTGTGTTAGCAATGATGTAATAGGTTATGTTCTTTCCTACTTTATGAGACAGAAAGTCAATTGACAGAAAAGCCAGATTGTATTTTCAGTTATTTATCTGAAAAAGATAATTCTAGGGTATGTCTGCTAGAGCATGTAATAAACTATATCTTGATAGCTCCATGAGAGAGATATCTTGGGGGTGACTTGTTCTCCACAAAATTCACCAGCACCTGAGAGAGTGCATATTCTAAAGGACTCAGTCTTGAATAACTTTTTTTGGATCTGTGATTAAAAACATTTATGATGAAATTCTGAGGTGTCAAGTGCAGATGAAATTATACTCATTATATTGTGTTTGCCAAGGCAGGAAAATTGGAAAATGTATTTGTGTGTGTATCTATTTTAAATTGGCTTCCAATTATGAGGTTTTCTTTTTATCTGTAAGGGCTTTAAAAGCTGATGATATAAAAATTAAAATTATACCATAAACTGAAATGATCAGTTTTCATTTAAAATACCCGAAATGGAAAGAGGACATAAAGACAAACTTGAATCGTTCACCAAAATAAATCTGTGTTTTCACTTGACAAATACCCCTGAGACCATCTTTTTGCCTCCGTTAAATTAGTAACATTTCAGTTGTTCCACATGTAGAGAAAATAAGACATATGGACTAATAGAAAATTCTCATTAAGCTTTTACTGGATTCACTTGGGGGACCTATGACTTCTTTACTCAAAGTGAGCCAGTTTGCAAGCCTCCTTTAAGAAAATAATTTTAACTCCCGAAGAACTAAGTGGTGGTTAGATTACCTTTTGGCTTAGTATTAAAGGTTTGTTAGCATAATGCTCTCTGCATCACTGTGTCGTGTGTGTGGCTCATCTTAAGCTACTTTGTGCTTCCTTGTCCACAAAGGACATGAAGCACAGGGCAACACTGTGATGTTTCGGAATTTAAGAGACTGACTTCTTTTTTCTGGTAGGGATACACTCTTATCTTTCTTACTCATATCTTTCTTTGTTGCTGTTGTTCAGTTTGTGAGTCATGTCTGACTCTTTGTGACCCCATGGAGTGCAGTGTGCCAAGCTTCCCTGTCTTTCAGTATCTCCTGGAGTTTGCTCAGTGTCCACTGAGTTGGTGGTTCTATCCAACCATCTCATTCTCTGCTGCCCACTTCTCCTCTTGCCTTCAGTCTTTCTGAGTATCGGGATCTTTTCTGAAGAGTTGCCTGTTCATATCAGATGGCAGGAGTACTGAAACTTCAGCTTCAGCGTCAGTCCTTCCAGTGAATATTCAGGGTAGAGTTCTTTTAGGATTGACTGGTTTGATCTCCTTGGGGTCCAAGGATCTCTCAAGAGTCTTCTCCAACACCATAATAGGAAAACATAAATTCTTTGGCACTCAGCCCCTTTTATGGTCCAGCTCTTGCGTCTGTACATGACAGTATCTTTCTACTCTTCTCTTCTTTTCCTCATTCAGTTCATTTCAGTTCAGTTGCTCAGTCGTGTCCAGCTCTTTGCAACCCCATGAATTGCAGCACGCCAGGTCTCCCTGTCCGTCATCAACTCCCGGAGTTCACTCAGATTCACGTCCATCAAGTCAGTGATGCCATCCAGCCATCTCATCCTTGGTCGTCCCCTTCTCCTCCTGCCCCCAACCCCTCCCAGCATCAGAGTCTTTTCCAATGAGTCAACTCTTCGCATGAGGTGGCCAAAGTACTGGAGTTTCAGCTTTAGCATCATTCCTTCCAAAGAAATCCCAGGGCTGATCTCCTTCTTATTTTTATTTTATTTTTTTAACCTGACCCATTTCTATAGCCATTCTTTTGCCAGTATCTTTAACTTCCGTATCTCATTGGTCTTCTGTAGCATCTGCCTGGCAAAAGGACAAATTCTACTTTTCTGCCTTCTCCTTGCCTACCTTAAGACTTCTGAGCAATGCTGATGGGAACGTGAAACCTTGAAGATTGCCACTGGTATTTAACCTCAGCCAGAGAAAGATTGCCATGGCCTCCGACCTCAAGAAGGCCTCAGGGCTATCTAATAGTCCTGCTGCACTTTGTGAGATTTATTATTTTGTTTTTGTTTTCCACTCTGGCTATTTCAGATATAGTTGTGTGTCTTCAAATCTCTGATTTTGACTTCCTCACAACAGATGAATATTCCTCCTACTTCATAAAACAAATGTAAGCCAATATGTGAGAACTCACTCAACTTTCTGTCATCAGCCTACTGTCTTACCTGTAACTCTGCCTGTCTTTACCTCTTGTTATAATGTGAGAGGTTAGTATCTCCATCCCTCCAAGGTGAAGGCACCCCCGTCCACCTGTGCTTTGGATAATTTCATGTAGCCTTTTCAGGGATAGGCTTTAGTAGTTATTTCTTCTTATTTCTTTATTTTCAACTTTTTCTTATTTTACTGATTCATTCCCAACAGCATTTATGCTTATTCAGGCATTCCTGATTTTTTTTTTTTGCTTGTTTGGCTTTATCTTCTTTTTTCAACTCATGTCGCCAATCACTTGTCCTTTTCAGAAACTTCTAGTGTAGAGTGATTCATAGTTGTCTCTGCTTCTTCACTTTGCTCCATTATCTCAAACCGTTGCAGTCTGGCTTCTGCCTCTGCTGTTCCACTTGAGTGGAACAATTCCTTGCTCTTGCTGTGATCACCAATGACTTTCTTACCACTACATTTACTTTTTTGGTAAATTATTGTTATTGAGGTGTAATTTGCATGTACTAAATGTAACCTTTTTGTTTGCCTTTTTGAGCTTGGAAATAATGATTTTGAGATATATTGAGGATATTAAATGTATTAGTAGTTTGTTATGTTTTATTGCAGTGGAGTAGTAGTCCAGTGTATGGATTTACAATAGTTTGTTTATTCATCCACGGGTTGCTGGACATTTGGATTTTGGGGGTCAGTTTTTGGTTGTTTTGAATAAGACAGCAGCCTTATTGAATATTTGTATTTAAATCTTTGGTGGACAAACATTTTCATTTTTACTGATCAGTACCAGGAGTGGAATTGCTGGGTTGTATAAGATTGTGTCCATGAGCTGTAAGAACTGCTAACTTGCTTTCTAAAGTGACTGCTTAAATTTTCATTTCCTGTGTCGAATGTATGAGAGGTCTTGTTCCACATTCTTACCAATACTTGTAATCTTTTTAATTTTAGCAATTTTTTTGTGTGCTGTGTGATATTATCTTATTGTAGCTTTATTTTCCATTTCCCTTATGACTAATGATGTTGATCATCTTTTAATGTGCTTATTAACCATTTGTTTGTGTATTTTTAATGAGGTGTCTGCTCAAAAATTTTTTTGACCGTTTTTATTTTTGAGTTTTTGTCTTTCTGTTGAGTTATAAGATTTTTTAATGTATTTTGGATACAATTCCTGTGTCATAGAATCATATATGTGAGTTTTGTTCTCCAGTCACTTAGATTAAATAGTTCTGTATCAGTGCTTATCTATCTGTATGCATGTACATGTGTGTGTGTCTGGGATTCATGTGAAGATAGTACTCACAAAAACAAGGAAAATGACCCACTGTCAAAAGATGAAATAGTCAACAGAACCAGAATCAGAAATGATATAAATGTTGGAATTACCATACAGGGGTTTTGAAGTTACAGGGACTCCTGCTTGTTAAGTGTCTAGTGAAAGGTGGACAACACCTGTGAACAGTTAAGAGAATTTATCTGCGCAGTGGAAATTATTGTTTTTTTTTTTTTGAAAGAGTCAAATAGAAATGCTAGAGATAAAAGGTACAAAATAAAGAATTTAAGCTGATTGATAGTATTGTTTGTCTTCTATATCCTTACTGATTTTCTGTAAACTTACTGTATCAATTGCTAAGAGAGGAGTTGTTGAAATCTGCAGTTATTTTGGATTTGTCTTTCTATCAGTAATTTGTTTTGTTTTATGTTTTGCAAGCTTTGTTTTAGGGTGCTTACACATTTAGGGTTGTTATGTCTTCTCAATAAATTGTTTGTCATTACAGAATGTCCATTTTTAGCCCTGGTAATAATTTCTCTGCAGTCTTCTTTGCCTGATATTAATGCAACCACTTTAGTTTTGCTTTGATTAGTTTAACACGGTATCTGTGTTTGTATCTATAATATCTATATCTGTCTGTCTGTCTTTATCTCCATCTTTTTACTTTTAACCTCTTTTTGTCTTTATAGTTAAGGTGATGTCAGCATGTAGTTGGGTCTTATATTTTATCTAGTCTAACAGTCTTTCTCTTTTAATTGAATGACTTGACTATATTACTTAATGTAATTAACCAATATATTTTGTTAACTACATTTTCCCCACTTTTTTTCTTAGTAGTTGCCCTAGGAATTATAGTATGTATCTTTATTACAGTCAACTTCAGATTAACCTGATTCCAGTAAGTTTGCTTCATTATAGCTCCATTTCATTTCTCCTCCTTTGATCTGTTGTTCTTGTATATATTTTACTTAAATATGTTACAATTTCAACAATTCAGTATTGGAATTATTGATTTAAACAGTCATGTTTTAAAAGATGAATATATTATCTTTTATGTTTATGTAAATATTTAGCATTTCTTTTCACCCCAAAGTATTTCCTTTATTATATTTCTTGCAGAGAAGTTCTGCTTGCAGCAGATTCTATTAGTTTCAGTTTATCTGGGAATATTATTTCCCTTTCATTTTTGAAAGATAAATTTGCTGGATTTAAGGGTTCTCGGATGACATTGTTCTTTTAACATTTTGAGTATTTCTTTTTTTTTTTTTTTTTAAAAGGGAGACAAATTTTATTTNCCACACCCCCTCCAGCATTTATTGCTTGCAGACTTTTGGATCGCGGCCATTCTGACTGGTGTGAAATGGTACCTCATTGTGGTTTTGATTTGCATTTCTCTGATGATGAGTGATGTTGAGAGAGTATTTCTTTCACTTCTGACTGCCATGGTTTCTGATGAGAACTCAGCTTTTAATCACATTCTTGTTCTAATTCACTATGAGCCATTTTCTGTTGCTTCTTTCAGAAATTTCTTTCTGTCTTTCATCAGTTTGATTACAGTGTATCTAGATGTGGATCTTTGTGTGTTTATCTTTATAATCATTTAGCTTCTTGTATAGTACTCTTGCCTGGAAAATCCCATGGATGGAGGAGCCTGGTGGGCTGTAGTCCATGGGGTCGTGAAGAGTCGGACACGACTGAGCGACTTCCCTTTCACTTTTCACTTTCATGCATTGGAGAAGGAAATGGCAACCCACTCCAGTGTTCTTGCCTGGAGAATCCCAGGGACAGGGGAGCCTGGTGGCTGCCATCTGTGGGGTCACACAGAGTCGGACATGACTGAAGCGACTTAGCAGCAGCATGTGTAAATTATTGTTTTTCATTAAATTTGGGAAGTTTTCAGTCACTGTTTTTAAAAAAAGTTTTTTTCTGCCTTTTGTTCACTCTTTTCTCCTGCGTGCTTGAGTGCTATGTCGCTTCAGTCATGTCCGACTCTGCGATCCTGTGGATATAACCCACCAGGCTCTCTGTCCATGGAGTTCTCCAGGCAAGAATACTGGAGTGGGTTGTCATTTCCTCCTCCAGGGGATCTTCCTAACCCAGGGATTGAACCTGTGTCTCCTGTGTCTCCTGCATTGCAAGAGGATTGTTTACCACTGAGCCATCAGGGGAGCCTCTTTTTCTTCTGACATGCCCTTTATGACTCTCATAAAGGGAGGATAATGTCTTATTGGGCTCTGAGGCTATGTTGATTTCTCGTCACTCTTTTTCTGTTTTTATAGGAAAAGATACTTTATTTAGTTATCTTCACGTTTACTGATTTTTTCATTTGTTATGTCAGAAATGCTGTCAAACTCTTTAAATGTATTGTCTTTAAGGTGTTATATTTTTCATGTCCAAATTTTACATTTTTATTAGTTTGTGTGTCACTACTGAGATTCTCTGTTTTTTGAATCATTTTCATGGTGTTTTCTTTTAATTTCCTTAACACAGTTTCATTTTTTTGAATGTATTTAAAGTAGCTGCTTTGAAGCCTTTGTCTGATGTATCCAGTAACTGGACCCACAGTGAGTCGTGTATTGACTGCTTTCTTTTACATTGATTGCTTCTATTTTGTTTTGTTGAGTGCTTTCCTAAGTATGGGTCACACTTTCCTTTGCAGGTTTCATAATTTTTTGTTTGTTTAAAACTGGACTTGTAAAATAATACATTGTAGGAACTCTGGTTTCTTTCCTCCCTCCCAGGTTTTTTTTTTGTTTGTTTGTTTTTTAAACTTTCATGAACTTAAACCGTGGCATCTATCTCCCTGCAGTGCTTGGCTGGTAGTACCTTTGCTCACATCTTTTATTTTTAGTTTTCTAGCCAGAGTTCTTTGGGACTGCCTTGTTCATCAGTGATTTGTGCAAAAGTTGTGGTCGAACACATTGTTCCCATATGACTTCCAGTCTCTGCTGATGTATATGTCTATGGGTTGGGGAGCACATTGAAACCTATAGCTTTGAAGTTTCTTTTGACTTTTACTTTTTACTAGGTCTGTTTTTCTCCCCTAGACAATATTTTTCTTTCAGAACAAATTCATATACAGTTTCTGTAGAAGATTAGAAACTTTTATAGTTCTACTTTGAATTACAAGCACACAGGCATTATAAGCAGACATCTCTAACAATCCTAAAAAATTGATCTATGATTACGGTAATGTGACAGCAGATTGATTTTAAAACTACAGTCCTTCAATATTAATACCTTAGAAATGATTCCTCATCATTGGAATTATTTTCACATTAAAAAAATTACAGTATAGTTCATTTATTGTGTTTCATATGTATAGCAAAGTGATTCAGTTATACATATATTTTCAGATTATTTGCCATTACAATTACTGAAAGATATTGTATACAGTTCTCCATGTTATGAATGGAATATGTTGCTTATCTATTTTATGTATAGTAGTATTTACCTGTTAGTTTCATACTCATAATTCATCCCTCTCCACCTCCCACTTTTTGCTAACCATAAATTGTTTTCTGTGTCTGAGAGTCAGTTGCTATGTGTATATAAATTTATTTGTATTATCTTTTAGATTCCACATAAAAGTGCTGTATCATATTTGTCTTTCTATGTCTGACTTAACCTCACTAAGCATACCGTTCTTAAGGTCTGTTCATGTTGCTGCAGATGACAATCTTTCATTCTTTTTCATGAATGATATTCCCCTGTGTGTGTGTGTGTGTGTGTATAATACAGTGATTTATTGATGGGCACCTGGGTTGTTTCTGTGCGTTGGCTATCGTAAATAATGCTGCTATGAACATTGAGGTGCATGTATCTTTTTGAGTTTTCTTCTTTTCTGGATGTGTGTGCCTAGGAATATATATCCTGGGGATCACTGCGTCATATGGTAGCTCTATTTTTAGTTCTTTTAAGGAAGCTCCATACTGTTTTCCATTTTGGCTGCACCAATTTACATTTCCATGAATAATGTAGGAGGGTTCCCTTTTCTCCACACCCTCTCTGGCATTTTTTATGTGTAGACTTTTTGATGATAGCCATTCTGACCAGTGTGAGGTGACACCTCAGTGTGGTGTTGATTTGCATTTCTTTAATAATTAACAGAGTGGAGCATCTTTTCATGTGCCTGTTGGCCATCTGTATATCTTCTTTGGCGAAATGTCTGTTCAGGTCTTCTAGCCAATTTTTGACTAGGTTCTTTGTTTGTTTGTTTTTTTAATACTGAATTATATGAATTGTTTGTATATTTTGGATATTAACCCTTTGTCCATTGTATCACCTGTACATATTTTCTTCTAGAAGTTTTCTTTTTGTTTAGTTGATGTTCTTTTGCCAGACAAAAGCTCTTAAATTCCATTTGGCACTGTTTGTTTATTTTTGTTTTTATTTCTTTTGCTTTGGGAAATTGATCTAAGAAAATGTTGCTTTGTATCAGAATGTTTTGCATGTGTTCTCTCCTAGGAGTTTTATGGTGTCATATCTTTAAACCGTGAATTTACTTCTGTATATGGTACAAGAGTGTGTTTCATTGATTTACATGTAGCTGTCCAGCTTTCCCAACATTCCTTTTTGAACATACTGTCTTTTCTCCATTGTGTATGCTTGCCTCTTTTGTCATAGATTAGTTGTTTGTAGATGTATGGGTTTGTTTCTGGGCACTCTGTTCTGTTCCATTGGTCTATTATACCTGTCTGTTTTTGTGTCAGTACCATGCTGTTTTGATAACTGTAGCTTTCTAGCATAGTCTGAAGTCTGGTAAGTTTGTGCCTTCAGCTTTGTTCTTTTTCTTCAGAATTGCTTTGGCAATTCTGGGCCTTTTTGTCATTTCACCTAAATTTTAGGATTTTTATTTTGTTATTTTACAGAAATCACCTTCTTAAATCAAGTGTCCTAAATCTTTTCCCAGATGTTTTCTTCAAGGTTGGGTCTTGTATTTATGTCTTTTAGATTTGGGGTTAATTTTAAACATTTTTGTAAGGTAAAAGTCCCGCTTCTTTCTTTTGCGTGTAGACATTCAATTTTCCCAGGACCATTTGTTGAAGAGACGTCCTTTCCCCACTATGTAGTCTTGACACCCTTTGAAAATCGTTTGGTCTTGCAAACAAGGGTTTATTTCTGGGCTCTCTGTTCTGTTGCACCCCAGTGTCTTGATTAGTTTTGTTTTGTAGTATGTTTTGAAATCAGAAATTGGGAGACCTCTAACTTTGTTTTATCCCCTCAAGATTGTTTTGGCTATTTGGGACTCCTTGAAATTCCATATGAATTGGAGGATTTTTTTTCCCCACTTTTGGAAAAAAATAAAGTCATGGGATGTTGATAGAGATTGCATTCAATCTATAGATTGATTTAAACAGTATTAAGTCTTCCAACCAATCCTTGAGCATAGGGTGTATGTCCCTTTATTTGTTTATTCTTTTATTATTTTTACTTTCAGCAATGTCTTGTAGTTTTCAGTTTATAAGTCTTACCTCCTTAGTTCAATTTCTTGCTAAGTACTTTTCCCTTTTTTATGCTATAAAAATGGGATTGTTTTTTTAACTTCATTTTATTTCTGAGTATTGTTCATGTATTAGAAGTGTAATTGATTTTTTGGTGTTGATTTTGTATGCTACAACTTTGCTGAAATCATTCATTAGTTATAACAGGTTTTTGTGTGTATATGTGTAATGTTTAGAGTTGTATACATATGAGGTCATGTTGTTTGTGAATTGAGATAATTTTACTTCTTTTACAATTCTCCTTTGTCTGTTATTTCTGTTTCTTGTCTGATTTTTCTGGTTTGAACTTCTGGTACTGTGTTGAATAGTAGTGACAAGAGTGGGCATTCTTGCCTTGTTCCTTATCTTAGAAGAAAAGCTTTTAGTCTTTGACCATTCACTCTCTTGAACTTTTCATTATGTTGAGTGGGTTTATTTCTAGTTTGTTGAGTGTTTTTATCAGTATGAAAGGGTATTGAATTTTGTCAGATGCTTCTGTTTTGTCAGCTGAGATGATGATGCAGTTTTTGTTCTTTATTTTGTTAGTTTTTGATTTTCACTTGTTGAACTGTTCTTATATTCTAGGTATAAATTCTACTTGATCATAGTATATAATCCTTTTAATGTGCTGTTGGATTTGGTTTATTAGTAGTTGTTGAGTATTTTTGTGTCAGCATTTATTGGGAATATTAGTCTGCCATGTTGTATCTTTATATGGTCTTACTATCAGAATAATACTGGCCTCAACGAATGAGTTTGTAAGTTTTCCTTTTTTNATCATAGTATATAATCCTTTTAATGTGCTGTTGGATTTGGTTTATTAGTAGTTGTTGAGTATTTTTGTGTCAGCATTTATTGGGAATATTAGTCTGCCATGTTGTATCTTTATATGGTCTTACTATCAGAATAATACTGGCCTCAACGAATGAGTTTGTAAGTTTTCCTTTTTTTCAATTCTTTGGAAGAGTTGAATTCTTTGGAAGGAGTATTGGTGTTAATTCTTCCTTAAATGTTCGGTAGAATTCTCCAGCAAAGCCATCTAGTCCTGTGTTTTTCTTTGGTGAGAGGTTTTTGATTATATCTTCAGTTTCCTTACTGTTCACATTTTCTATTTCTTCACAATTCTGTCTTAGAAGATTGTATCTTTTTAAGATTTTATCCATTTCTTTTAGGGTCATTGTTCATAGAATTCTCTTAACAATAGATTTTATTTCTGTGACATCAATTTTAATGTCTTCTTTGATTCCTAATCCTAGTTCTTGAGTCTTCCTTCTTTCTTTCTTCCTTTTTTCTTTCTTTCTCTCTTTTCTTAGTCTAGCTAAAGTGAAAGTGAAAGTCAGTTGTGTCTGACTTTTTGCAACCCCATTTACTGTGGTCCATGGAATTTTCCAGGCCAGAATACTGGAGTGGGTAGCCTTTCCCTTCTCCAGGAGATCTTCCCAAACCAAGGATAGAACCCAGGTCTCCCTCATTGCAGGAGGATTCTTTACCAGCTGAACCATAAGGGAACCCCTAGTCTAGCTAAGGGTTTGCCAATTTTGTTGGTCTCAAAAAACCAACTCTTGGTTTCAGTCTGCTTTATTGAGATACCAAGACTGGGTAGCTTGTAAATAATAGGAATTTATTTCTCACTGCTCTGCAGACTTGGAAGCACAAGATCAGGGTGCCAGCACAGTCACATGCAGGTGAAAGCTTTCTTCCTGATTCATAGCTGGCACTTCTCACTGTGTCCTCACGTGGTGGAAGGAGCTAGGGAATTTTCTGGAGCTTTTTTCATAAGACACTAATTCCATTCATGAGGGTTCCGTCCTCGTGACTTAAGCACCTCCCAAAAGCCCCATCTCCTAATACCATCATCTTTGAGAATTTGGATATCATCAATATATATTTTTTGGAGGACACAAATATTCAAACCACAGCAATTTTGTTGATTTTTTAAAAATTTTCTTTTGTATTCACTTATTTATCTCTGTTCCAATCTTTATCATTTCATTTCTTCTATGAACTTTGAGTTTAATATGTGTTTCTGGTCTCTTGATGTGTAAAGTCACATTATTGTTTTGAGATCTTCTTTTTAAATAGAAGAGATTGCTGCTATAAACTGCTCTCTTAATGTTGCTTTTGCTGCATCCCAGACATTTTGATATGTTGTGTTTTTGTTTGTCTCTAGGAATTTTCTTTTCTTTCTTTCTTTCTTTTTTTTTTTGATGTGGGCCATTTTAAAAGTCTTAGTTGTTTTACAATATTGCTTGTGTTTTATGTTTTGTTTTTTTGGCCGCCAGGCATGTGGGATTTCAGCTCCATAACCAGGTATCAAACCCACAACCCCTGTATTGGATGGTGGATTCTTAACCATAGGACCACCAGGGAAGTCCTTCCTGATATTTGCTTAATTTCCTTGTGATTTCTTCCTTGACCCTGTTTTTGTTTGAGTATGTTGTTTAATGTCTACATATTTTTGGATTTTCCTGTTGTCTTTCTGTTATTGATTCTCGGTTTCATTCCATTTTGTTTCCAGAAGAAAACTTAAAGTATTCTTAAATTTTAAATAAAAGTTTTGTGGCCTAACATGCCATCCCTTTTGGAGAGTGTTTCTGTTCCTTGTGCATTTGAGAAAATGTATATTCTGCTGTTGTTAAATGGGGGAAACTTTTTTCTCCCTGTTTTTACCTATATTTTTACTAGCTGTTGTTCTTTATTCTTCTGTATAGATTTATGTTTCCTTTTGACATCACTTTGCTGTAGCCTAAGGAACTGTTTTTAACCATTATTGTTGTGAAAGTCAGCTCATAAGGAATTTTCTCACCTTTTTTGTGTGTGAAAATTTTTATTTCTTAGCTTTTGAGGACTATTTCCATTAAATATAGAATTGTTTTTCATTANTATCAGGGAAGCCCTCTTTGGAAGAAAAGCTATGACAAACCTAGACAGTAAAGAAACCACTTTGCCAACAAAGGTCCAAGATGTGTATAAGAGACAGTTCTTAGCTTTTGAGGACTATTTCCATTAAATATAGAATTGTTTTTCATTATTGTTTTCTTTCATCACTTTAAGGAGTCACTGTCTTTTGGCTTGCTTGCTGTCTGACAAGAAGACTATAGTCATTCTTGTCTTTATCCTTATTTAAGTAATAGGTCTTTTTCCTGGGACATTTAGTATTTAGTATTTAGTATACATTTAGTATTTTCTTCTACTGGTAAACCTCTTAATGCTGGCAGTTTCATTATAATACATCGGATTTGTCTCTGTGTGTATTTATCCTTTTAGATTTGGTTAGTTACTTGCATCTCTAGTTTTATCATTTTTATAAAATTTGAAAAATGTTTGACCAGTATCTCCTCCAGCCCTTTTCCCTCTTTTTTTCTGTTTCTATTTTTTAATATCTATTCTTCATTTCCGTGTGGGGCTCAGGCTTTTTTTTTTTTTCCTTTATTCTTAAATCATTTTTTTCTTCAAGTTATCTTTTGTGCTGTATTATCTAATCCGTTTAAGTCTTATCCAGTGAAAACTTTATTTCAGATAGTTTATTTTTTCATCTCTAAAATTTAAATTTATCTCTTTTTCCTATCTGTTTCCATTACATCTCTAAGTATATGGGACATATTTATATTTGCTTTTTATAAGATTATTTTTGTTAATGCTACTGCTTCTGCTATTTCTGTGTCTGGTTTTATTTTGTGTGTGTGTTTTAATTGACTAAGTTTTCTCCTCTTTGAGAGTCATAGTTCCCAGTTTTTCTTATGTCTAGTAATTTTTGGTTGAATTCTTGACATTTAAAACTTTTACATTGTGGAGGCTGGATTTTAAGTTTTTAAAGAGTTTCAGGCATGCCTCTGAGATATTGAGGATTAAGTTTCAGACAACTGCAATAAAGTGAATATTGCAACAGAGTGAATCACATGAACTTTTTCGTTTCCAAGTGCACAGAAAAGTTGTGTTTAAACTATACTGTTGTCTATTAAGTGGGCAGTAGTGTTGTCTAGAAAACAATGTAATAATATACCTTAATTAAAAATGCTTTACTGCTAAAAAACGCTAACCGTCATCTGCTGCTGCTAAGTCATGTCAGTCGTGTCTGACTCTGTGCAACCCCGTAGACGGCAGCCCACTAGGCTCCCCCGTCCCTGGGATTCTCCAGGCAAGAACACTGGAGTGGGTTGCCATTTCCTTCTCCAGTGCATGAAAGTGAAGAGTGAAAGTGAAGTCGCTCAGTTGTGTCCAACTCTTTGCAACCCCATAGACTGTAGCCCACCAGGCTTCTCCGACCATGGAATTTTGCAGGCACAAGTACTGGAGTGGGGTGCCATTGCCTTCTCCAAACCATCATCTGAACCTTCAGTGAGATGTAATCTTTTCGCTGGTGGAGGTTCTTGCCTTGATGTTCATGTCTGCTGACTCATCTGGGTGGTGGTTGCTGAAAGTTGGGGTTGCTATGGAAATTTCTTAAAATAAGACACGAATGATGTTTTCCACATCGATTACTCTTTCTTTCCCAATTTGTCTGTAGCATGCAGTTCTGCTTGATAGCATTTTACCCACAGTAGAACCTCTTTCAAAATTGGAGTCTGTCCTTTTAAACATTGCTACAGTTTCATCAATTAAAATTTATGCTGTATTTTACATCCTTTGTTGTCATTTCAACAGTCTTTGTAGCAGCTTCATCAGGAGTAGATTCTGTGTCAAGAAGTTACTTTCTTTGCTCATCCATAAGAGATAACTCCTCATCTGCTAAAGTTTTATCATGAGCTTACAGCAGTTCAGTCACATCTTCAAGTTCCAGTTCTAAATTCTAGTTCTCTTGCTGTTTCTATCACATCTGCAGTATTTTCCTTCACTGAATCTTGAACCCCTCAAAGTCATCCATGAGATTTCTACTCAATTCTTTCAAACCATTGTTGATATTGATAGTTTGACATCTTCCTTTGAATCATTAATGTTCTTTTGATTGGTGAATCCTTTCCAGAAGGTTTTCAGTTTACTCTGCCCAGAACTATCAAGGGAATCACTGTCTATGGCACTTATAGCTTTATGAAATACATGCTGCTGCTGTTAAGTTGCTTCAGTTGTGCCCGACTCTGTGCGACCCTAGAGATGGCAGCCCACCAGGCTTCCCTGTCCCTGGGATTCTCCAGGCAAGAACACTGGAGTGGGTTGCCATTTCCTTTTCCATCATAAGGCTATATATGAAATATATATATGAGTATTAATACTTGAAAGTTGAAATTGCTCTTTGATCATAGGTTGCAGAATGGACATTGTGTTAGCAGGAAGGAAAACAGTATTATCTTTGTGCATTTTCAAAGAGCTCTTGGGTGACTAAGTGCATTGTCAATGAGTAGTAATGTTTTGAAAGGAATCTTTTTTTTCTGAGCAGCAGGTCTCAAGAGAGGGCTTATAATATTCAGTTGTAAAACAGATGTATTGTCATTCAGGCTTTTATTATTCTACTTACAGAGCACAGGCAGAGTGGATTTAGCATAATCCTTAGGGACCCTAGGATTTTCAGAGGGTAAATGAACATTGGTGTCAACTTAAACTCACCAGCTTCATTAGCTATTGCCCTGTGAAGCTTTGAAGCCAGGCGTTGATCTGGCTCTCTAGCTGTTCAAGTCCTCGATGGTATTTTCTTGCAATATAAGACTGTTGCATCTCCATTGGAAATCTGTTGTTTGGCGTTGTCGTTCAGTCCGCAAGGTTCATTAGACATTTTGTGACCTTGTGGACTGCAGCATGCCAGGCTTCCCTGTCCTTCACTGTCTCCTGGAGTTTGCTTAGACTCATGTCCATTGAGTTGATGATGGCATCCAACCATCTCATCCTCTGTTGTCCCCTTCTTTTTTCCTCAGTCTTTCTGAGCATCAGGGTCTTTTCCAATGAGTTGGCTCTGCATTGGCGGCCAAAATATTGGAGCTTCAGCTTCAGCGTCAGTCTTTCCAGTGAATATTCAGGACTGATTTCCTTTAGGATTGATTGGTTTGATCTCCTTGCAGTCCAAGGGACTCTCAGGAGTCTTCTCTAGCACCACAATTCAATAGTATCAATTCTTTGGTGCTCACCCTTCTTTATGGTCCAGCTCTCACATCCATACNAGGAAATGGCAACCCACTCCAGTGTTCTTGCCTGGAGAATCCCAGGGACGGGGGAGCCTGGTGGGCTGCCATCTACGGGGTTGCACAGAGTCGGACACGACTGAAGTGACTTAGCAGCAGCAGAGGTGACTGCAAGGTTTCAAGTACTCAAATAGTGTCATGTGTGTGTCAAGCAAGTGACAGCTGTTATCACCTCCAGGGGAGGAGTCTTACTCTACCTGAAGCAACTTTCCCCCTGTTGCTCAATAAACTCTGCACTGTCAACTCATTCCACGGTTTGGGCTGGCTAGAAAGACAAGAGTCACAGAGATATTACAGAGTAGCAAGGCTTACTCCCCCAACAGAATAGACAGAGCAACATCAGCTTCAATAGTGGGTGTTAGGCCCCACCTCAGACTGACACTGGGTGATGATCTGCATGCACCCCCTCTTTTTTTGCAAACAATGGACCCAGCCCCTCCTCTGTGCAATCTGAGATACAGAAAGATGAGGCATGCCTAAAGGCCATGTGATGCACACCATTAAGCTGAACAAAGGAGTGTATCTGAAACCGGGTTAAATACTCCTAAACTGGGTGATGCGCTCAGCACAGGGGGTGGGGCTCTTTATCTCTCTGAAATATCCCAGGCACAAGGCTACTCTTATGGGGTCATGCAGGGGTCAAAAGACCACATGCACGAAGGAGACAAACATCTTTTCCCAACTTTTTCATTGTTTAAATATACTATATATATATATCATATATAGTCACATATATACATATACAATGCAGTTGTTTTATTAGAGTTTTATAATTATATTCATATATAATTTATTTGGTATGAAGTTTCTGTCTCTGGCACATACTGTACATTTAAGTGTATGAATGTTAGTTTTATAATTAGAAAGGGATTTCTTTCTTAAATTTTCTTTGTTAAAATTTGAATCTTAAAAGNTATTCATATATAATTTATTTGGTATGAAGTTTCTGTCTCTGGCACATACTGTACATTTAAGTGTATGAATTATGTTAGTTTTATAATTAGAAAGGGATTTCTTTCTTAAATTTTCTTTGTTAAAATTTGAATCTTAAAAGAAATAATGTTCATTTTGTCTAGTAGAAGAATAGAAAGATGCATAAAATAAATTAGTAATCTCTTCCTACTCTCAAACTCTTCCCGCTTCATTTCCACACTTTTCTATTCATAACAATACACACAAAGTTTACATATTTATTTTTGGTTGTGTTTTGGGGTTTTGTTGGCTTGATTAAAATGGAATCCCTATGACTCATGATTTATTTTCCTGAATTATATTCCGTATGTTGTAACAACGGGCTTCCCTGGTGTCTCAGATGGTAAGGAATCTGCCTGCAATGTAGCTCAATCGTGTCTGACTCTTTGTGACCCCATGGACTATAGATCACCAGGCTCCTCTGTCTGTTGAATTCTCCAGGCAAGAATACTGGAGTGGGTTGCCATTCCCTTCTCCAGGGTATCTGCCCAACCCAGGGACTGAACCCAGGTCTTCTACACCGCAGGCAGACTCCTCACCATCCGAACCACCAGGGAAGCCCATTATTACAACATACGGAATATAATTCAGGAAAAATTAAATCATGAGTCATAGGGATTCCATTTTAATCAAGCCAACAAAACCCCGAAAAACAACCAAAAATAAAGACCTAAGTTTGATCCCTGGGTCGGGCAGATCCCCTGGAGAAGGGAATGGTTACTCATTCCTGTATTCTTGCCTGGAGAATTCCACAGACAGAGGAGCCTGGTGGGCTACAGTCCACATGGTCACAAAGAGTCGGACACGATTGAGCGACTAACACACAGACATATACATTTTGTAATAACATACAGTGGAAAATAATCTGAGAAAAATATGTATATACCCGATTCACTTTGCTGTATAGCTAAAACTAATACAATATTGTAAATCAACTACATATTTCAACTTTAAAAAGAAAAAAAAAACCAGTAATCATATAAGTTTCAAAAATATTCCCCATTCTACTGTTTGTTTTTTGATGTTATACAGTTATGACGTTTAGATGTAGTTTTAAAAATCACTTTAATGAAGTGTAACTTACATACAGAAAAATGAACAGATCATAATTATACAGGTTAGTGATTTATTACAGTGAACAAAGCCATAAAACCATCACCCAGATCAGGAAGTAGGACAATATCTGCACCCAAAAAATTCTCCCATTGTCCTCCTTTATTCACATGCCTTTCCTCATTCCTCACTTTTAACAGATATGGATTAATCTTGCCACTATTAGGATTTATATATGTACACATATTTTAAACACACTATGATTTTGTTTGATGTGATCAATTTTCATTTACCTAAAAATGTCACCTTTTATTGCTTTTTTTCCTCTATTTTCATATTTGTCTTTTCACATGGTGTCACTGTCCTTCTGCCTGACGGATTGTCCTTCTGCCCTTTAGCACATTCATTGATTTGCCTCTGCTGATGATAAATTCCCTCATCTTTTATTTGTGGGAAAATGTTTACATGCTTTACCTTCATAAGGGTATTTTTACTGAATATAGAATTTAATGTGGAGCACTATACCAAGGTCACAGTTGTGAAGACCTCTACCAAGGTCACCAGCCCTGTACCAAGGTCACAGGACAAAAATCTTCAGAACAGACAAAGCTCCATAGCAACTGTTGCTATGTGTACCCCTGGCCTAAACCACCATTCCCCGACTCCATATTAGGTAAAATATCCACCCTATATCACCCTAACCAATCATCTACTGCCACACTTCCAGCAGGAATTTTCTTTGTCTTGAGGCTATAAAACTTGGACACCTTCCTAAAGGAATTGATCCTAAAGGAAACCAACCCTGAATATTTACTGGAAGGACTGATGCTTAAGTTGAAGCTCCAGTACTTTGACTATCTGATATGAAGAAACAACTTATTGGAAAAGACTCTGATGTAGGGAAAGATTGAAGGTGGGAGGAGAAGGGGATAAAAGAGGATGAGATGGTTGAATGGCATCACCGACTTGATGGACATGAGTCTGAGCAAGCTTCACTTCAGTTCAGTTCAGTCGCTCAGTCGTGTCCGACTTTGCGACCCCATGAATTGCAGTACANGCCAAAATACTGGAGTTTCAGCTTTAGCATCATTCCTTCCAAAGAAATCCCAGGGCTGATCTTCTTCAGAATGGACTGGTTGGATCTCCTTGCAGTCCAGGGGACTCTCAAGAGTCTTCTCCAACACCACAGTTCAAAAGCATCAAATCTTCGGCGCTCAGCCTTCTTCACAGTCCAACGCTCACATCCATATATGACCACAGGAAAAACCATAGCCTTGACTAGGCGGACCTTAGTCGGCAAGGTAATGTCTCTGCTTTTGAATATGCTATCTAGGTTGGTCATAACTTTTCTTCCAAGGGGTAAGCGTCTTTTAATTTCATGGCTGCAGTCACCATCTGCAGTGATTTTGGAGCCCCAAAAAACAAAGTTTGACACTGTTTCCCCATCTATTTCCCATGAAGTGGTAGGAGCAGATGCCATTTTCTTAGTTTTCTGAATGTAGAGCTTTAAGCCAACTTTTTCACTCTCCTCTTTCACTTTCATCAAGAGGCTTTTTAGTTCCTCTTCACTTTCTGCCATCAGGGTGGTGTCATCTGCATATCTGAGATTATTCATATTTCTCCCGGCAATCTTGATTCCAGCTTGATAATGTTTCTTCCAGTCCAGCATTTCTAATGACTTACTCTGCGTAGAAGTTAAATAAGCAGAGTGACAATATACAGCCTTGACATACTCCTTTTCCTATTTGGAACCAGTCTGTTGTTCCATGTCTGGTTCTAACTGTTGCTTCCTGACCTGCATACAGATTTCTCAAAAGACAGGTTAGGTTTTACAGGTATAGAAAATGAGATCTAGGGATTTTACATGGATTGTCCTAGATCACAGCTAATGACTAGGATGATATCAGGATTGATATTTGCTGACTGCAGGGCCATTGCTGAAGAAAGTAACAGTAACAGTGAAAGTAACATTTCAAAGTAAAGTACTCATTCTCAAGGCAAGGCTACAGATGGAGGCAAGAGCTGGTCAGCTGTACTTTTGAATACCATGTGCCCAGGTAACGTCGATACAAGGGAACCACAAACTCTGCAGTCGTGGTACTTAACTCTCTAGAGAAGGAACTTCACGTATCTAAACTGTGAGAGATGTGTTGTTAACACATGCATTAGGGCCCATAATTATTCACCTAATTCATTCTATATATACATTGTTGTTGTTTAATCGCTAAGTCGTATCTGACTCTTGGCAAAACCCCGTGGACTGTAGTTCACCAGGCTCCTCTGTCCATGGAATCTTCCAGCAAGAATACTGGAGTGGGTTTCCATTTCCTCCTCCAGGGGAGCTTCTTGTCCCAGGGATCAAACCTGCACTGGCAGGCAGATTCTTCACCATTGACCACTGGGGAAGCCCTTCTATGTAAATGTACACATTTATATAAAATATGTACATTTATATAAAATTCAGTACATATATTAGGTAAATAAATTTATTCACCTAATATATATTGAGTGCCTATTCCTGAGGGCAGCCCTTCTGTGCTGTGCACTAGAGTTATAACAGTGAATGAACCAGACTTTGGAAGGACTTTCACTCAGATGGACTAGGCAGATGAATGGACAGGCTGTTTCAATATAATGTGATAAGAGCTCTGATGTAGTAAACATAGAGAACATACTGTATTGGTTGGAAGACATGTAAGGCCTCACTACTGGAAATTTAGGGGAAAAGGATGACTTAGATTTACTGGGCAAAGAGGGAGAGGAGATCCATGTGGTAGAAATAGCGCGTTTCTAGCTTGTCTGCTCAGAGTCTTCTTCCAGAGCAGCTCCTGTCCCATCTGTTCTGTTTGCTGATGCTTCTGGGTGAGATTGTGTTTGAGCAGTGTTGCTGGTTTAAAAAAAAAAATTGACATTCACCATATTGAAGGATTTGTGATTAACTTTGGCAGTTTTTACCAGGTCAAGTATATGAATTCATTTTTTGGGTGGGCCAAGAAACTAGTTGCTATGGTTTAGATTTATTTTGGAAAAAATTCCATTTTCATAGAAGAGCATTCACATTGCCTTTGTGAAAACAGTGTATTACCTCTATTAATTTGGAACACTGTGAAGATTGTAGAAGGGTGTTGATGAAATTTACACAATGAAAAATAGCCATTTCGTTAGTATTTTAATTATCACATGTTCATAATGGGAACATTAAAAGTATACTTTAGAAAATATTTGCAAAAGACTTATCTGATAAAGGAATGTTATCCAAACTATACAAAGAATTTTAAAAACTCAACATGCAAATAACCCAATTAAAAAAATGAACCAAAGGCCTTAAAGGATATCTCACCAGAGAAGATATACAGATGGCAAATAAAGATAAGAAAAGATGCCCCACATTCTGTGTCATTAAAGAAATACAAATTAAAATGAGATACCACTATCCACCTGTTAGAATGCCCAAAATCCAGAAGACTGACAGCATCAAAAGCTGGTGAGATTGTGGAGCTGAAGGAACTTCTTTTCCTTGCTGGTGGGAATGCAAAATAATATTGCCAGTTTAAAGTCAGTTTTTGATGGTTTTATTCTGAAACTAAACATTCTTTTAACCATATTATCCAGCAATCTTGCTCCTGTAAACCAGCCAAGATGTCCTTCAGTAAGTTGATGGGTAATCTGTGATATATATCCAGATAGTAGACTATTACTCAGTTGCGCTAGTGATAAAGAGCCTGCCTGACAATGCAGGAGACATAAGAGATGTGGGTTCGATCCCTGGGTCGGGAAGATCACCTGGAGGAAAGTATGGCAACTCACTCCAGTATTTTGCCTGGAGGTTACATTCTATGGGGTTGCAAAGAGTTGGGCACGACTGAAGTGACTTAGCACATAACAAAAGGAAATGAGCTATCAAGCTATGAAGATACACAGAGGAAGTTTGGGTACTACTGGTGAAAGAGGATGATCTGAAAAGGCTACATGTTGTATGATTTCAACCATATGACAGCCAGGCAGAAAACCCCTATAGAGACAGTGAAAAGATCGGTGGTTGCCTGGGGTTATGATGGTGGAGGGAGGGAATGATTAGGTGAAGCTGTGAAATTACTCTGTATGGTGCTGTAATGGTGTATACAGTTGAAACCCAAAGAACGTACAATACCATGAGTGAATCCTAATGTAAAGTATGGACTTTGGTTGACAGTGATGTATGTCAACATAGGTTTTTTGGTTGTAACAAATGTCCCACTCTGGTAGGGGATGTTGATAATGGGGAAGCTATACGTGTTGTGGGGGGCAGGCAGTGTGTAAGAAATCTCTTTACATTTCATTCAGTTTTGCTGTTAATCTAATCTAAACCTGTTATTAAAAAATACCTTTAACAAAACATGATTTTGTTCAATTAAGTTGAAATTCAAGTTAATATACAAATTTAATTACCTTTTAGACAGGAAACATTAACTTGTGAACCTCTATAAGAAGCTTAAATACAATGATTCAGTCCAAGTATAATCACGTGTACCACAAGTAGTGTCTATGTAAGGAACAAATAGGTAAGGAAAGTTTTCTATTGTTTCCCCCTCTAGTTTTTCTTTTTTCCCGTCATTTTGTTTTTGAAACACTACTTCTATCTTGAGATGTGTTAACAGAGGAAGACCATTAGGACAAGAGTTTGGGGGATTCTGAAAGGGAGATGGAGGAATGGCGAGGATTGGTACGCTAGGCGTGAGATGAGAGGAAGCCAAGAAAGCAGAAAGAAAGAGGAGTGTGCTGTGTCGTTTCATTGGGCTGAAAGTGTTCAATGGGGAGAGGAAGTGGATGGGACAGGAGAGCGAGAGGCAAGGGGACGGCACTGGAGAAAGGAGTGGGCTGCCTCCTGGGTTTCCCCCGGTTAGCAAGGGATCGCGTTTCACTTTTGCTTCCCGGTGTATACTGTAATTTCACTTGCGTCTTCCATGTCCCTCCGCCCACTGGAGTTTTCAAAGTCATATTTAACTATTGTATTTGACCATTCCAAGAATACACAGAATTCCTGGGTTCTCGTATGTCCTGTAAGTCCATACAGTGGCTTAGTCAAGATTCTTAGGCATTATGGCCAAACTAAAACTTGGTGTGTTGCTTAAAATGATGAGTAACCCTGAGCTAGTGTTTTGAAGGAAGCTCTCTTTGCTTCCTCTCCAGCCTTTGATAATCAATGTGTGGTTTAAAAGAAAGACGTCAGTATGTCTAAATAATTGTACAGTTAGCTAACTTGCCCACGGCTTTGACTCTGTCACCTTTGACCCCTGGCAGTCTTGTACTGGATACTCCTACTTCAGTGCTATTTGATTGTATTATTTTCTTGCATAAACTCTTCATGGGTTCCCCGTTGCCTGGACTGCCTTTTCTTGTTTGTCACTAGCCTAAAGTCTACCCATTTTTCTCCCTAGCATCTGCCGCAAGACTCTATATGTTGTTCAGTGAATGTTTGTTGATTATGTTTAAAATGATAATGAATGAATGATGAACGAATGACATTTATGTCTATGGAAACAGACTGATTTAAAGTCCCAGGTCTTGAACTCTCTGAGCTGATTTGTGCCTGTGTTTATAATTTTTCAAAGTGTTGGCTTGAAGTTTTAATCTCTAATTTGTCAATCTTAAATTTATACTTAGTGTGCAGTTGAAAGGAGACGCAGTGGATAAGACGTAATAGAAACCTTGCTTATTGTCTGCTAACTTGCCAGTGTACATTATCATCAAATTGGTACTGTGTGTCTGTGGTGACCTAAATGGGAAGGAAATCCATCAAAGAGGGGATATATGTATATGTGTAGCTGATTCACTCTGATGGATAGCAGAAACTAACAGGACATGGTTGTTGTTTAGCTACTAAGTCGTGTACGACTCTTTTGCGACCCCATGGACCGTAACCCACCAGTCTCCTGTGTCCATCCATGGAATTTCCAAGGCAAGAACACTGAAGTGGATTGCCATTTCCTTCTCCAACACAACACTGTAAAACAGCTATAATCCAGTAAAATAAAAAATTGCATTGAGTGGACCTTTAAAATCTTTCTTTAATTTGTTTTCTATTTCTTCTACTCCCACTCCAAGCCACCATCTGTTTTTTAAAATGTAGGTTTTATTATTATTCAGTTATGAGACTAGCATATCCGGAGATAGATTTTTATAGACATAGATCCAAGAAGGATAGGGGTGAGAGAGGGAGGACCCATGGGGGGAAACACCAGGATCAGTCAGGAGGCAGATAGAGAGAGAGGGAAATGTAGGCAAGAGCCTTTATTGTGGTCTCTGTGGGAAGGAATGGGTGAACTGAATAAACAGATTTATTATTATTCAGTTGCTAAGTTGTGTCTGACTCTTTGTGACCCCATGGACTGCAGCACACCAGACTTTCCTGTCTTTCCTCATCTCCCAGAGTTTGCTCAGGCTCGTGTCCTTTGAGTCGGTAATGCCATCCAACCATCTCATCCTCTGTTGCCCCCTTCTCCTCCTGCCCTCAATCTTTTCCAGTATCAGTGAGTCAGTCCTTCACATCAGGTGGCCAAAGTATTGGAGCTTCAGCTTCAGCACAGTCCTTCCAATGAATATTCAGGGTTGGTTTCCTTTAGGATTGACTGATTTGATCTCCTTGCACTCCAAGGGACTCTTTATTAAAGAGTCTTTTCCAGCACCACAGTTCAAAAGCATCTATTCTTTGGTGCTCAGCCTTCTTTATGGTCCAGCTCTCACATCCATACATGAAACCATAGCTTTGACTGTATGGATCTTTGTTAGCAAAGTGATGTCTCTGCTTTTTAATATGCTGTCTAGGTTTGTCATAGCTTTTCTTCCAAGGAACAAGTGTTTTTTAATTTTGCCGCTGCAGTCACTGTAGTGATTTTGGAACTGAAGGAAATAGTCTGTCACTGTTTTCAGTTTTTCTCCATCTGTTTGTCATGAAGTGATGGGACCAGATGCCATGATCTTAGTTTTTTGAGTGTTGAGTTTTAAGCCAGCTTTTTCACTCTCCTGTTTGACCTTCATCAACAAGCTCTTCAGTTCCTTCTCTCTTTCTGCCATTAGAGTCGTATCATCTGCATGACTGAGGTTGTTGATATTTCTCCTGGCATCCTTGATTCCAGCTTGTGATTCATCCAGCCTGGCATTTCCCATGATGCACTCTGCATATAAGTTAAATAAGCAGGGTGACAGTATACAGTCTTGACGTACTGCTTTGCCGATTTTGAGCTAGTCTGTTGTTCCCTGTCTGGTTCTAACTATTGCTTCTTGTCCTGCATACACGTTTCTCAGGAGGTGGGTAAAGTGGTCTGGTATTCTCATCTCTAAAAGAATATTCCACCGATGGTTGTGATCCACACAGTCAAAGGCTTTAATATATTCGGTGAAGCAGAAGTAGATGCTTTTCTGGAATCCCCTTGCTTTTTCTAAGACCCATCGGATGCTGGCAATTTGATATCTGGTTCCTCTGGCTTTTTGTTGTGCATTTGGAAGTTCTCAGTTCACATACTGTTGAAGCCTAGCTTGAAGCATTTTGAGCATAATCTTGCTAATGTGTGAAATGAGGGTAATTGTGGGGTAGTTTGAATATTCTTTGGCATTGCCCTTCTTTGGGATTGGAATGAAAACTGACCTTTTCCAGTCCTATGGCCATTGCTGAGTTTTCCAAATTTGCTGGCATCTTGAGCGCAGCACTTTCACAGCATCATCTTTTAGGATTTGAAATAGGTCAGCTGGAATTCCGTCACCTCCACTTGCTTTGTTCGTGGCAATGCTTCCTAAGGCATTCTGAATCCAAGATGGTGGAGTAGAAGGATGTGGGCTCATCTTCTGGGAGAACAGCAAATCGCAGCAGAGGTTTAGGATTGGCTGGACTGAATAATTTCCTTATGCTGGAGGCTGTCCCTAGTTGTCTGGTGTGTGGCCCTAGGGTGATTAGGGCTGGAGAGTAGTAGCCCTGGGGATGGATGAGAGAATGTACTCCAGGTTGGCTTGTTTGAATGTGTAAGGTCTGCTCACAGGAGTTACCTGGCCTGAGAGGAACAGTGGAGGCATTGTCAGTAGGTCGCGGATGTCACACTGGCACAAATACAGAGAATAAAATGATATGCTTAATACAGTGTCTGGCAACAGAAAATTCTAACTGGTCTACCCATGTGCGTGTTTACTTCCCTACAATCCAGGTTTGAAACAACAGCCAGAGGAATCTTAAAACTATAAATCATAAGTGTAAAAAGAAAGTATAAATTAGATCATGTCTTTCCTTTGCTTACAATTCTTCTCTTGCATATCTGTTAAGGCCCAGTTTCCTTTCTTCGGTTTTGAGGCCCTTCATCATGAGCTCCTACCTCCATCTGTGTTCTACTTTATTTTTCACTCACTTTATTCTAGGTATACTGATCCCTTGACAATAATTTGCTCCTTTTCTCCTCAGGGCCTTTGTACAGACAGTTTTTGGTACCAGAATGCTCTTTATAACTGATTAACGTCTAGCTAACGTTTGACACAAGCTTAAATGTTATTACTTTAGGGAGGCCCGAATTAGATCCCTTCTGTTAATTTTTTGGGGATTGTTAATTTGTTTACCTATTCATTGCTTTTGTATGAATAATATAAGACGGGAGGTACTGGGGATAAAACAGAAAGCAAGGATGATCATTATTACTACATACAAACTTTGGAGTTTAAGCTTTTTTTTTTTTTTCAAATGTAATTTATAATCCACAGGCATCAATGGAGGGAGAATATTTTGTTGTTAAAAACTTACCCATGAAAAAAAAAAACCTTACCCATGTCTAAAAGTTTTTCATATATTCCAGTACTTCCCATGGAGAAGGAAATGGCAACCCACTCCAGTGTTCTTGCCTGGAGAATCCCAGGGACAGGGGGGCCTGGTGGGCTGCCGTCTATGGGGTCACACAGAGTCGGACACGACTGAAGCGACTTAGCAGCAGCAGCAGCAGTGCTTCCCAAGGCAGGGGCTACCGTAGAACGTGTGTGAAAGTGAAAGTCACTCAGTCCTGTCTGACTCTTTGTAACCCCATGATCTATACAGTCCGTGGAATTCTCTAGGCCAGAATACTGGACTGGATATACGTTCCCTTCTCAAGAGGATCTTCCTAATGCAGGGATTGAACCCAGGTCTCCTGCATTGCAGGTAGATTCTTTACCAGCTGAACCACCAGGGAAGCCCTCATGTTACTTATAAGTGAGCAGTTATGGAGGATCAGGGGCTTAGACTCTCCTCTACAGCTTCCTTTGCACTATTCCATTCTTTCATATGAACTAGGGACAGTTTTACCAGCAAAATAATGACTGCAAAATAAAGTCTCATCCAGTTTATCTCATAGCACTCCTTTTCTTACCACAGTTAGTAATCATATTTATTTGTTGGTTTGCTTCTGGAATACCTGAGTATCTCAGGCTACTTTGTGCCATAGGAGAGGCAGAATTGTGTCTGTCTGGTTTGTGTGGTCTGATGCTTGGCTTGAGTTGAGGGTCAGTGAATGGATGCTGAGATGAATGATAGAAACTGGATTTGAGTGTGTGTCCTTAAGGTGGCTGTTTCTATCTGTTTAAATTAAGTATTTTTTCTAGGTTAAAATTATTGAGGCCAATTTTAATGATGTATAATTATTGGACTTTGGTCCATCTAGCTGACTGTGTAGTGGAATGGGCCACTTGAAGAGAATCTTGCCTTTTCCCAAAGGTGTTGCCTTGACTCATCCCTCAAGAGATGGAGCTGCCGTTTTAGGTTTCTGCCCAGTTTAGAATCTCTAATTTTTGTAGGAGCTGTCAATCTTACCCTTAGAGTTGCTGATTTCTTAGTGTAGATAGCAAGATAAAATATATATTTTCTGTGTGCTTTTCAGTGAACATAATCTTGAATGCATTGTTAAGTTAACACTTTTCAAGATTTTGAAAAAGAAAATTAATATTTAAAGAAGTTCTCTGAAGGATATGCCGTGTATCTTCCAGAGTGAAGCTTGACTGTGGTTGTATATCAAAGTCACCTGTAGAGGTTTTAAGAGCCCTATTTAGTTAGAAGCTCTAAGGTGTGGGACCTGGGTCACAGGTGATTCTGGTGTACAGCCAGGTATAAGAGCAGTAATTCCTATGGGAGTTTCTACACAGGCAGTCATACCCCAAGGAAGCGTATGTCAAGAATGCTTTTTTATGTTTCCCATCAGTTAAAGTTCCGGCTCTACAGTTTAGGTTCATTTGTAAAGAAGTACTTTTAAATGTTTTAGTGAATATTTATGAACGCTTGGTAATACTTTCCAGTCCCTCCACCTAGCAAAGTTGAGTGTTGTCTGCAAATTTAAGGTGTGAGATGGGGAGTAATGATAGATGTGGGTAGAGAGGTCGACTCTGAAAGGTCTTGTATATGATGTGAAGCAGTTCTTTTTCCCTTTGGTAATGGAGAGTCATTGGAGGTTTTTTAAAATCAGGAAGGCAACATGGTTAGCTTTTACTTTTGTTTTAAAGGAAAGTTACCTGTCAACTATATGGAACATAGATTAGAATGGGGGAGAAAACTACAAGCATACCAAAGTAAGTCTGTGCAAGAGGGAATGCGGAGCAGTAGGGATAAAACGGGACTGAAGTCTAACCCTGTAGGTTCCTGTTTCAGTTTAAGCTCCAGCCAGTCAGCCCTCCTCTTGACTTCAAGACAGCTAAAGTTGCAAAGGCTTTACTGAGAAGTCTTTCCCTGACTGAATTCTCTTAATCTGTTCTTTTGATAGTTTTTTTATGTCGTATTTTACAGTACTTTCCATTCTCTATTGTTCTGTTTTTCTTATTTGATTCCTATGTCTTATTTATCTTACACTGATGCCACTTTTCATGATAGCTGCTGCTCTATAGAAATAGCTGTTGAACAAGTTGTCCCTTAAACATGTCATTCTTGGTTTTTTTCCCCTTCTGTTTTTATGCCTTTGCTCATGGTCGTTATCTTTTCCAAATGTTCTTATTTCTCTTCTACACTCATATCTTGAAGTTTTAATGTTTTTTTCCCCCCATAATTCAAATCCCACCATTTCTGTAAAGTCCTCTAGCATGATTCTTCCGTGGTCACTTCCACCTTTTGGGTCTTATAGTATTTAAGTTGTTACTCCTTTATGCTTTCTTATATATTTTCATCTTTTTATTTAGTCTGTGAATGTTGATATTCTGCCTTTTTGAGTTGGACAGGATATTTTACACAACACTGTTCATAGCATATCCTTAATAATGTGATAGTCATTTGCCCCATTCTAAGTCTTCCTAAAAGCAACTTGGCTATAAACATAGTTTATTCTACTCTAAAAAACCTAAGACCTCATGTCAGAAATATTTTAAATTGTCAGTAACTTTAATTATCTCAATTTAAAGCAAAAAAAAAAATTATCATTTTTCTCTAAGATTTTAAAGGTCAAACTAAAAGAGAATTAAAAAAATTTGGGGGGCCTTATTGAAATACAAAGTTGAGTGTTAATATTTGACTGGATATAAAATCCTTTAAAGACTTACGTTTAAAATGCTTTAATTAAAGTAAAATATTTTCATTTGTTCCTTATGTTAAATAGGGTGTCCTTTGCCCAAACAAAGCTTTATTTTCTTGGGAATCACTCAGAACATTTGGACCTCCTCTGGTTTGTAATCTTGTTAAATTTCATCTATGAATTAAAGCCTAATTATACATAGTTGGTGTATCCTACATAGAGACAATTCCATGTATAATAGTTTAATCATTAAGTTTACTTATTGGAACATTATGAAATGCTGAAAATACTTTGCATTGGTATTAAGAAATAATTTTCCTTGAGAATTAACTGAACTTAATTGTCTGTATATTTTTCTTTAGCCCATATGTTGTAAAGTACTATGGCAGTTACTTTAAGAACACAGACCTCTGGATTGTTATGGAGTACTGTGGAGCTGGCTCTGTCTCAGACATAATTAGATTACGAAACAAAACAGTAAGTATTTTAAAATTGTTTTGCCAATCTCATTTCTAAAGATTCATATTTTAGAAGCTGACTATATAGTGTTTTGTTACAAGGAAAATATTAGTGTGAAAAAAGAAAAGACTTCACAGTGTAAAAGGATCTAGTATGAGATGTGAGAATTAGTCACAGATCTTTGTGTGGCAAATACAGGAGTCATATGATTGTTTGATTTATTTATTAGGATAATTTTTGGTTTAGTCACCGAGAAACCACCACGGCACTCCTCTTCTTCATTTGGAATCAGTGTTGCATGTTCTTTATTATCTTGAGTTCAGTAAGTTATGGCTAGAGTTTTATTTCTGTAGTATTTATGGTGTCTCTTTATCATAAGTTTTTTTTTGCATTATGATCTATGGTTGATAAACAGTTGAAGTATTATGTTTCTGAAGAACAATTTTTGTTTTATTTCCCCAAATATCTCAGGATGTTTGAAATTAATAGAGCTCAATTATAATTTTTTTTTTTTCTGGTAAATTCAGCTTAGTGAGAATGTGTTATTTAATGATAAATTTTATGGCTATGTTTTAACCCTAAGTAAAAGAGCTATTTACAAAATTGTTTACTTTAGCCTAGCAATGCACCTAGTTAACTTGGATAATTTACAAGACCAAAGTGACCTTTTTAAAATCTGTGAATGGCTAAGAATAATAAATCAGTGAAATAATTTGTAATTCTCTAAAACAGTATCCCAGTAACTACGTGTCATTATTACATGTTGTCAGACATGTTTCAGTAAAATACATTCGGAAAAATACTTAACTACTTGAGTCAATTTGTGGTTAACCAGAATCATTTTAAAGTTTGATTGGGGAAGTACATTGTAAGTTTATCCTACTAATTTTTTTTTTTTCTGTTAGAGAAAATAAAGTAAATAGATTTTCTTTTAAATGAAGTGAAACAGAATTTAAAATAATCCCTGTTTTGACAGAATGGATTAAGTGATTTGTGACATTCTAATTATATATTTTAGAATTTCTATGGTGCTTAACTAACATTTATGTAAATCAGATGACTCCTGAATGGCAGAACAATGCTTTAATTGAAAATAATTATACTCTAGTCAAGGAAGTGTTTTAAAACCATTTCAGGGTTAAACTCGGGGCATTTGGTATTTAAAGTTACCGAGTAGAAATACGGAGTAATACTGTATGAAATGGAAAATCTATTTATTTTAAATGTTAATGTTACCATTTTGAGTCCATAGGAAGAATACAGCCTTTTATGTATTTTAAGTATACAAAAATACTTTATTTCTGTGGTTAATAAATAGAAACCATGAAGGTATACTATAGTTCTAAAAGGTAGATTTAGATGGGATAACTATTCTCAGGTATCTCCTTCACCAATTATCAAAGGAAGGATTTTACCCTATTTGCACTTTGTTTTAGAAGGCAGATTCCACCTAACATGTTTGGAGATCATACATTTGAAATAGTCTAATTATAATTCTCAAAAGTTCGTTTTCCTTGGGCCTGGGGAAGTATGAAAGGGTCTGATTCCCAAATACAAAAAGGAGTCCAGAAATGCATGAGATGGCTCAGGAGCTGTACATACGTTCTTTCTGGGTATTGCCTTGATAGTAGCTCCTGTTAAATCTCAAAAATATTCTGTACTACTTATGCTACTTTTCCTTCATTTATGTATTATTTTTTAAAAGTACCATTGTTATGAAGGTTGGCAGTGGGGGGGATAGTTATCCTGTTTAATATTTGATTTATTTTGGAATGTTCACTGGAATGATAATCTTGATTGCTTGAATTTCAGAGGCATGGCTTTCAAAAAACGTGACAAGTGAAACAGTTGTCCTTGACCTGTTAACACTCACTCCAGTAGTTAATTGTTTTCATGGTCACAGAACAATCAGTCCTTTCCTAAGAGTACAGAAAATTTTCTTTTAGGCTTTATATGCTGTTTGGGTTTTTGTTACGTGCTTTGTTGTTTCTTGTAATTCTGTGTACATTTTAAACAGCACAAGGCTGTTTAAATAATAATTCTTCTTATTATTTTTGATGGTGTTTAAATTTATACTTTTTTTGCTCTTTATTCTTTTTTTGCATTTCTTAGTTGCCTGACCACTGTTCTTTAGTGTTTCCTTATGATGGTAATAAAATAGCTCTCTCTTTTTTTTTTTTCTTGTATGAAAATGTTATCTCACTGTACTTTTGAATGATATATTTGCTGGGTAAAGAATTCTAGGTTGGCAATTTCTTCTACATTTTTAATTTATTTTAAGAGGATTGGCTCTTAGAAAACCACCTCAGTAACACCGTTTGTGTAGAATTATTCTTGTCTTTGAAAGAAATCTCGTTAGGGATGAACTGTTCTTGATTTTCAGTTCTATTGCTATCTTTTTTGTATTGAAGTATAGCTGATTAACAATGCTGTGATAGTTCCAGGGGAACAGGTGAACAGCGAAGGGATTCAGCCATTCTCCCCCAAGCCTCCCTCCCCTCCACATAACACTGGGCAGACTTCTATACACTATATAGTAGATCCTTGTTGGTTATCCATTCTAAATATAGCAGTATGTACATGCCTGTTCCAAACTCCCCAGCTGTCCCTTCCCCGATCCTTCCCCTGCCAGCAACCATAAGCTTGTTCTCCAAGTCTGTGAGTCTGTTTCTGTTTTGCTAGTAAGCTCATTTGTATTTCTTTTTATATTCCACATAAAATAGATGTCATAGGTGCTCTTGTTTTTTTGATCAAATAGTTCTTTAAAAATTTAAGATAGAGAAAAAAATCTGATGAAGTTACATATCTTTAAAAAAAGTTAACAAGTTTTTAGCCTGAAGTATAAAACTGTATATTACCTCCCTCCTCTCTGTGCAGTTTTATAACTTGTTATTTCAGCTTCACAGTAAGAATGGGTTCCTAGAATAAAGGCTGCGTTCGTGTTTTAGTGTTTCGGTATATGCTTTTGCCTCATCTGCTCCCCCACCTTTGAGTGTTTCTCCTTACCCCTAGTCTTTGCCTAGTGAGTTTGTATCCATGAAGGACTAGCTCAGTTATCACCTCTTCTTTGAAACTTTCCCTATTTTCCCAGGTAGTTTATCTATTTGGTAATTGGTTGATTAGTGAATTAGTTAAGTACTTATTGCATATTCACTCTTACATAAGAGCACAATAAATTCTAGCTGCCATTATTTTATAATTTTTACTGTTATTATCTTACATATTTTGACTGCTGGATAGACTAAGCATCTTGTCATTTGTGTATTGACTCTTTTATTTATTTTTTGTGCTTATCCTTTGCATTTTATTACTATTGTTGGTAGTGGTGTTTTCTTACATTGCAGGCTTGCTTGACAGTTTGCTAATAGTTTTATGAGTATTTCACATATCATTTTAAAAGTCAAAAAACTAGTTATCTTATTGTCAGCATAGATATTAAAGAAAGAATTTCAAAATCTTTCAAAATTTTTTAGAAATGTAACTTCTAAAATCTCTTAGGTTTTATGCCCTGACATTTTCTTTGGGAAATACCTGCTGCTGCTGCTGAGTCACTTCAGTTGTGTCTGACTCTATGTGACCACATAGACGGCAGCCCAGCAGGCTCCCCCGTCCCTGAGATTCTCCAGACAAGAACACTGGAGTGGGTTGCCATGCATGAAAGTGAAGTCGTGTCTGACCCTCAGCGACCCCATGGACTGTAGCCTTCCAGGCTCCTCCGTCCATGGGATTTTCCAGGCAAGAGTACTGGAGTGGGGTGCCATTGCCTTCTCTGTTGGGAAATACCTAGGAAAAGATAAAAGCATAGAATTAAATTTGGGGGTTAACTAGAGCTCTCAGTGATTGGAATTGAGCCTGAGTAGCAGAGTTTTGAGACTGGATTGTTGGCAATTGAGCCAATAATGAATGGAAGTTCGGGTAATGGTGGTAGTACTAGAGGGAGAATGAAGGTGAAACTTTCCTATATTTCAGTGGGTGATAAAAGTTTGAGTCTTCTAGTTGCATTTAGAGTAGAAATCACTATTTGGTTAGTATTTATTGAACATTTTGGTTTATAAGTTAATACTATGTGTAAGTTAATCAATAATAAGTATATGTAAGTTAAACTCCTGATTCTGTGATCAAACCCACAACACACAGCTCATGTCCTGGCATTATGTATCTTTACTAAGTGACTTAAAAAAAAAAAAATTTAAAACTAGAGTTTGTTGAAACCTATGTGTAGATAACCTTTCTGTGGCTATCCTGTACTTGGAAATCACATTTAATTATTAGTCAGCTTTTAGTCTTTAGGAGAAAAGTTTTAGCAGTTGCTTTCCTCTACTATAAGCCTCTCAGGGGCAGAAATTTTTATATGGTCATCATGAAACTATTACAAGTGCCTAGAATAGCTACTGGCATCTAGCAACCTAGATAAATGTTTGTTGAACTGAAATAGGAACAATTCCATGATTGCTTATTCTGTGAATATAGACAATCTCACTCATCAATTTAGTGTTGTATTTTTGTAGGTAAATTGTAATTTTCATAGCTACTACTATTCAGTATTAATGATGTGGGTTATTGAACAGATATGATCATATACCAAACAAAGTATATGTGTTTATCAGTAACCTATGAAAGTGCGAAATAACAGGATCTGTCGTGTTAGTTCCCTGATTTTTATAGAAGTTATATTTATGTAAATTAAATTTTTTGCTTAATTTTGCAAATGTATATCCCAATAACTCAAACCGTAGGCCTCATTTGGCTAATGAGAAAGAAATATGCCTTTTGTTGTTATTACTGGAAGTTAATGTAATCATCCAGGTTTGTTTTTTTTTTTTTAGTGTTTTCAAGTTTAAAAAGAATAAAAAGTCCAGTAATTATGGGAATAAATAAAATATTTATGGCAGTAATTTTGAAGGTTTTCTTGTGAGGACATTTAAAAAACCAATATATTTTATGTTAAATGCATTTAGCCTCTGAACATTTATGCATTTCAAGTATTTATGCATTTATGCAAAGTAAAAATAGACAATTCTGTGAAATTGGAGCTTTTTAAATATAGATTATATATTTGATTAGAGGCTTTCAAAATGATCTTTACATAATTGTTAAGCTATGCATTGACATATGGAAGAAATAGAGTCTACATCTTAGATGTTTGTTGTGTATTTGGAAATGTTCTAAGAAAAGGCCTAAGGTTGGTCTCTCCCACTCTGACTCAGCTTTTTATTTGACCACTTATTTTAATTCAACCTAGCACTTTGGATTTTAGTTTTGGTTCTAACAGAAACTAGTTTTATAATCTGGGTCTTCAGCTTCCTCATCTATTAAATAATAATTAGCATTGGTACAGTGCTTTGCATTTTACTTGGCAGTTTTATTTACATTTTGGCTGAATGGAAAGGTTCAAAATACATTTATTGATCTAGGCCTGGTGCTGTGTGTTAGAGGTACAAATAATTCTTTATTTATTTATTTATTTTTTAATTTGACTTTACAATACTCTATTGGGTTTGCCATATTGTTGCATTGTTTGCAGACTGGCTAAGGTAATGCATATGTAAAAAGCTAAATTTAATTCTGTAAAGAGTTGGGGTTCTTTAGGGAAAGTACAAGACAGGCGCTTAGCCTAATGTGGAATTTCAGTGAAAGCTTCATAGGAGAGAGAACCGTTTAACATGATCTTGGAAGAGGACTCATCTGTCACTGGAGTCAGGCTCCACAGGCGCAGGGTCTTGTCTTCTTTGTTGACTGTTCTGTCCCGCTCCTCGGACAGTGCCTGATGTGTAGGATGCTGAGTAAATATTTGTTGTATGTGTAAATGCATGAATGGATGACTCAGAGAACAGAGGGCAAAGGACATCTTGGAAGAGGAAACAGTGATATACTGGAATATATTTTCATTTTTAAAAGTCCAGTGTCATATTCCTTGATCACCTGAAGGAAAATGTTCCCAGCATCTTATTTAAATGGGTTTACTTTCCTCACACTTAACTGCTCAAAATCATTGTCATGTATTAGTTTGATGGATCTATGCTGCTGCTAAGTCACTTCAGTCGTGTCCAACTCTGTGTGACCCCATAGACAGCAGCTGACCAGGCTCCCCCGTCCCTGGGATTCTCCAGGCAAGAACACTGGAGTGGGTTGCCATTTCCTTCTCCAATGCATGAAAGTGAAAAGTAAAAGTGAAAGTCAGTCATGCCCGACTCTTCGTGACCCCATGGACTGCAGCCCACCAGGCTCCTCCATCCATGGCATTTTCCAGGCAAGAGTACTTGAGTGGGGTGCCATTGCCTTCTCTGAGAGCTTAGCCTAGCCTGTCTTAAATGTGCCCCAAAGACTTGTATTAGTCTACAGTTAGGAAACATTATCTAACACAGAGCCTATTTGATTCTAAACTTTTGGAGTGGGTTGCCATTGCTTTCTCTGGAATCTATGCTAGGATCGTGAATTTTTGTTCTTCCTTTTTTTTTTTCATGTTAGAAGAAGTAGCATATGCCATCTTTATCATTTCACTAATGTTTTCTAGCTTCTTACTCATTTTATGTACTTCCTGGAGTTTATTTGATTCTTCTTTGAGAACACATTCTTTGGGTCTTCCTGATTTCTTGTTCTAATGTGGACTTTTTAGGTCTGCTGTACAGCTGCAGTCCTGGAATTTCTTTTCACTGGACTCCTGGGTTAGTGTCACCATTTTCTTGTGTATTTCCTGTTTCCTTGGCTTTTCACTCTTGTTCTTTGTGTTTCCTAAACTACCTTCTTCAGGATACAGAATTAAGAGATCAACTAGTCGAGTCCTTCTGTGTCTGAAACTGCCTTTATTTTGCTTTCAAACTTGGTTGGTAGTAGCCTCTGTAGAATCTTACATTGAAACTAAGTTTCCCTCAGAGCTCTGGTAGCTTTCCTGTATTATCTTCCAGCAGCCAATGCCTGTCCGAGTCTTATTCATTTGTAGGTTTCCTCCCACCTCACAACTTTTTAGACTTTTTTCTTTATTCTGATGTCTCTGATGTTAAGATCAAGATATTTCATGAGGATGTGCCTAAGTAGGAGTCCTTTTTATTAGTTATGCTTAGCACTCAGTAGTTCCTTTCAGATAAAAACTTATGTCTTTCTTTAGCTTTGGAAACATTTCTTTGATAATTTCTCCCCTGTTTTATTCATTGGATGGTGAAATCTCCTGAATTTTATCCTTTTTTTTTTTTTCTCTCAGGTTTTCTGTCTCCTTTTTTTTTTTTTTCCTACTTTATTTTCTGACTCTTCTAACTGAACTTTTTATTTCAGCAGTTATATTTTAATTGATAAGAACTCCTCTGTTTTTGGTTATTTCTTTTTCACAGCATCTTGATGCTTGACACGTGGATGTATGGCCTTTTCTAATCACTCTAAGAAAAATAAGTTTTGAAAAAAGTTGTTTTCTGTTTCCTGAATCCTCTGTGACTGCTGAGGTTATTGCTTCACTTGCTTGACCCTTGTCTTCCCCATGGCAGGATGACCGCCAGAAAGGCTGACTAGCTCTCATTGGAAACATTGGGACCATGCTTTTTGCCTGGCAGGTATAATGTTAAGATGAACTGGTTGGTATCTGGCTTGAGGAGGAAGTGCCTGCAGAGGTGGTTTGTTAAATTTGTTTAGCCATTCCCCTCTCCTGCCTTTTTTGGGGCCTGGGGATGAATACCAGGATGCATGTAATCTCTGTATAAAGTAGGCATGAGGAGCTCACTCTTGTTCTGTTTTCTTCTTTTCACTTCCTGGGGAAAAGCTAGCTTACCTTTCCCATTTCCCTTCTCCCTCTCGCCCTCTCTACCCAGTGGTTCTAACTTGGAACCCTCTTGGTGTTTACTTGTTAATCACTCCTTTGTGCCTGCTCCTGCCTGTGAACTCTTCATAGAAATGCTTCCAAATTTATTATACTCTCCTGTGCTGATTCTTTTATCAGTTTATTTATTAAATTTTTTTTCTATCAGTTTAATGGGAATTTAGAAGGCCAAAAGACAGAGAACTAAACAAATTCCAAATTCAGGTTGGTTTTTGAACCTGAATCAGTGGTATGTTCTCTCCCCCTTCCTACCCACCTCCCTATCGATACTGTCATACCTTAGGTGTTTAAATTAATACAGCTACTTTGAGGAGTACAATCTGATGCTGTGTTGTCAAGTTGAATACAAAAGTGCCATGGGATCCATCCAGTGTTTCTCCTCTTCCATCTGTACCTTAAGAGAAACCCTAACATGACTGAATGGTGAGAAATGTCCCAGAATGTTGTCACGACAAAAAATTAGGAGCAAACTTAAATGTTGGTGAGCGCTAGACCCTGGACGAGAGAACTGCTGCCGTTCTTTCAGTCTCCATCGTTTGGCAGGTCCTTGGTGAAGGCAAACTGACCTCTCAGAGCACCCGTACCCCGATGTGCAGGTGAAAATGCCGTTACAATACCAAGTAAAGTTTGTGCCTTAAAACAGTAAATGTCCAGTTTCGTGTATGAGAGAAATTTTTACAGTGTCTGCTTCTACCAGAATGAACTATATTTCTGTGATTGGGTGGGAGTGGGGGAGGGGGCATTGAGGGAATACAAAATAATGGAGAGGAAGTTCCAGACTGAAGAAGCAGTTCCTCAGTTGTCTATCTGTGTATTTTCCTGAAGGCTTGTGGTGGACTTGTTATAATGGCAGTGATTGGGAAAGTCAGGTTTATTTAGGCATCACTTGAGAAGTGTGAAGGACACATTGAGACCATTCTTTTTGGTAAATTCTTACTGTTAGTGTTACGACAGTGATTCTCAACTCCAGTGACAGACATTTGATAGGTATTTTGAGAACCATTGCTATAATACAGATATATGCCAGGCATATTATATAGACTGTTGCACTTAATCCTTGTGTAAGGACTGAACAACTGTGTAAGGTAGGAACAGTTATTAACCCCATTTTCCCAGACAGGCAACTGAATCATAGAGTGGTAAAATAGATTAGAGGGAAAGAAAAGGTTGAAATTATAGCCGACTGCTGGAATGGAACTGTAAAAGTTAAGAGCAGAGAGTGTAGAGCCAGATTGTCTTGGATTGTGGCTCTGCTACATACTGGTTGTATGAACTTAGGCAAGTTTCTTAACTTTTCTGTGACTCATTTTTTCCGTTTGCTAAATGGGATAAGAATACCACCCTACTTCATTGAGTTGTTTTGAAGATTATACATTTGTAAAGTGCTAGAAACAGTCCCAGGAGAAGGCAATGGCACCCCACTCCAGTACTCTTGCCTGGAAAATCCCATGAATGGAGGAGCCTGGTAGGCTATAGTCCATGGGGTCGCAAAGAGTTGGACACAACTGAGTGACTTTACTTTCACTTTTCACTTTCATGCATTGGAGAAGGAGATGGCAACCCACTCTAGTGTTCTTGCCTGGAGAATCCCAGGGATGGTGGGCTGCCGTCTGTGAGGTCCCACAGAGTCAGACACAACTGAAGTGACTTAGCAGCAGCAGCAGAAACAGTCCCTGGTACATAAAAAGTCCTATATGTATTTGGATTGATATTGTCATCATTGTCCTGCCTTCTCACTTATGTGAATGGAAATGTCTTTGCATTGTGAACATTAATCAGATGATGTGTTTGAGTAGAATAGAATAGGAGACTATGGAACCAAGTACAAAATCTTAGCATTCACCATTGGTGCCTTGAATTATTTTCAAGAGAGGTACATAAGCTCCGTGAGATAGAGCTTACATTTTTAGATACAGTGAAAGTTTGTTTAATAGAATCAGACAGTGACTATTCAGAATATACTGGAATATTTTATTTTAGTGCCCTTAGAATTAATGCCTTGTACATAATAGTCTTTTTGATATATGTTTGCATTTAAAAAATATATATTCTGCCTTGATGTTCATTATGTACTCTTTCAAACTTTTTTTTCCTTCAGTGAAGGCATACCAGTTTCTTACTGATTTAAGATTTAATACTTGGAGCTTCAAAGTTTGGTATTGTTTCATCATTAATAATAGACATCTTTTTAAGATGTGTGGATTTCTGTTCCATAAAGTTCTTTTGGGGGTTTATGTTTGCCTGTGTTATTGGACTAATTCATGTTTGACTTTCCTAATCACTTTGTTGCATGTTCCCTCTTTGTGTAATAGATACTAGTTCATACGGGCTTTACAACTCCATATATATTGAGTGCTTTTCTGTTGTCTTCTGATCTCTTTTTCAGGACTCTTTTCATGTGGGAAAGGATTTTAAAATGTCTGCCCACTGACCATTTTCACAGTAGAGTATCAGTTCTCTTTCTCTTCAGATCAAGGGATTATAAGCAGCGAGTATATATGTATATTTACATATGGTGTAAGTAGTGAAAGCTTTCATTTTGAATCACTAGTTGTGGGACTTTGTGATAGATTATTAATTTTTTTTTTTTTTTTGCCAGACATCTGCAATCCAGATTTCATGAAAGAAAACCTCTCTCTGCCTTTTTGTATATAATAATGGCTAAAATATTCTAGTTATGTTTTCTAATGTACATACTTTGTATTGAGCAGATTTGTGTTTTTCTCGAAGAATCCCATAAATTTTTTTTATTGTTTAAAACCTTGGCTATTTTATACCCTCAACACTCCCGTTTTGGGGTGGGATGAGATAGAGTGGTGAGGGGTGGAAGGGAGTTACTGAGTTGCTCTGTTGTTTTTTCCAGTGTTTTCCTCATGTTGAATACCTAACAGCCCCATTAAATATATGTATTATTTTCCTCAAGAAAGAAGGAGTAAGAGGGGGAGAAATTTTGATTGTAAAGCAGTTGGAATCTGAAGCTTCATGGATGTTCAGATAAAGCCTTACATGTAAGCTTAAGAATTACTTTTGAAATTTCGGTATTTTAGAAATTGCTACTTACCTCCTCAAGTTTCTCTAAACCATTGATTTTCAGCAAGAGGCTTTGGTCACCATTGTGCATTGATGTAACATGTATGTCGTAAAAACTGATAATGCTGAAACATTCAAAGAGCTCTATAAAATGAGGTATCTAAATGCAGTGTTAATTTAATTTAGAGTAAACATTTATTGGCTGGGGCAGGTGGTGCTCGGAAAAGTGAAGGCAAAAAGGAGACTTTGCCTTCATGTTCCTTTTAAAAGACTTATTTGTTCTACTTTTCTCATCCCCAGTTATTGTAGCCCTTTTGTTTGGGGGCAGAAAATAGAAATCAGCTTCAGAGATTTCATACTGTTAAATATCTGGAGTAACCTATAGCAGTTCTAGAATTGATCAGTGGTTTGTGCTTTGTACAAACCTCTTTTCCAGGAACCTCCCCACTTTTTTGGTATCTACTTGAAATTTATTACATTGGTTTCAGCTCTTGGTAATAAATTATCGAAAACTCACCTCAAACTGGCTTGAGCCAAGAAGGGAATTTATTTACTCACATAACTAAAAATCTTTGCAGAGCTGGATTCATGCATGGCTTGATTCAGAGTAAAATGAATTACTTAGACTTGTCTCTGTTCTAATACCTGTGTTTTGATTCTACTCTCAGACTCTTGCCTCATAGTGGCAAGATGGCTGCTCGGTTATACCTTTCTAGTTGAAATACAGCAGTCTTGTACCTCACTGCTTCTGAATGGGTCTTGTGCCTTTCTCTGTGGCCATTGGAATGTGATGCAGTAATTGGATTAGATCTAGGACATGTGTCTGACCTGGAACAGGGATGGAATTGACTGCTAGAAATGCATGGTCTGAAGGTGGGGAAATAGTGATTCCCTCAAGGGAAATGAGGGTATGTTAGCAGGAGAATGGTGAATGAATGTTAGAATGGCAAAAATAACAGGGATTTCTATGTATTTATCAAACCTAAAATCAAAACTAAATGTACCAAGAATAAAACACACACACACCCTTCTAAAATAACTTCCAAAATGAATGCTAAGTGTTACAGGAGGTATCTGGTGAAATTCAGGGTTAAAACTATGGGATCCTCAACCTTTTCTCCCCTTTGTCACAGTAAGGGGCAGCTGGGATGATGTATCTCAAGGAGCCTGCTTCTGCTGGGTCAGCAATAAGTATTTGCTCTAAGAATTCATATAAGTCTGCTTTTCAAGATTACAGATCCATGGTTTCATTTAGACCATGGTGACCTGACCCTGGTTTTAGTTCTGGTGTCCCTGGCCCCTTCTCCTGACAAGGATTTTCTCACCCTAAACAGGTACTGCTGTTCAGTTTTATGCTAGAATCGTAGAAGAGGGAATCCTTTTGTGTGGAAAGTAATTCTTGCTCCTTATTTGTTGTCTCCTGTAGAGTGAGATTGAGTTCTAAGTTATTTCACACATGCTTCTTAAACGTNCAGGATGTCTGGCTCTAGGTGAGTGATCACACCATCATGATTATCTGGGTCATGAAGATCTTTTTTGTATAGTTCTCCTGTGTATTCTTGCCACCTCTTCTTAATATCATCTGCTTCTGTTAGGTCCTTGCCTTTCTGTCCTTTATTGTGCCCATCTTTGCATGAAATGTTCTCTTGGTATCTCTAATTTTCTTGAAGATATCTCTGTCTTTCCCATTCTGTTGTTTTCTTCTTTTTCATTGCATTGCTCAGTTAAGAAGGCTTTCTTATCTCTCCTGGCTATTCTCTGAACTCTGCATTCGGTTCCATATGTCCTTTCCCTCCTCCTTTGCCTTTTGCTCCTCTTCTTTCCCCAGCTATTTGTAAAGCCTTCTCAGACAACCATTTTGCCTTCTTGCATTTCTTTTTCTTCGGGATGGTTTTGGTCACTGCTTCCTGTACAATGTTATGAACCCTCGTCCATAGTTCCTCAGGCACTTTGTCTATCAGATCTAATCTCTTGAATCTATTCTTCATTCAATTTAGATCATACCTCAATGGCCCAGTGGTTTTCCCCACTTTCTTCAATTTAAGTCTGAAGTTTGCAATAAGGAGCTCATGGTCTGAGCCCCAGTCAGCTCTGTTTTTTTTTTTTTTTCCTGACGCTTCTCCATCTTTGCCTGCAAAGAATATAATCAATCTGATTTTGGTATTGACTATCTGCTAATGTCCATGTGTAGAGTCTTCTCTTGTGTTGTTGGAAGAGGGTGTTTGCTATGACCAGTGTGGTCTTTTGACAAAACCCTGTTAGCCTTTGCCCTGCTTCATTTTGTACTCTAAGACCAAACCCGCTTGTTACTCCAGGTATCTCTTGACTTCCCACTTGTGCATTCCAAACTTCTATGATGAAAAGGACATCTTTTTTTGGTGTTAGTTCTAGAATGTGTGGTAGGTCTTCATAGAACTGTTCAGTTTCAGCTTCTTCTGCATCAGTGGTTGGGGCATAGACTTGGATTACTGTGATGTTGAATGGTTTGCTTTGGAAACAACCTGAGATAATTTTGTTGTTTTTGAGATTTCACAGAAGTACTGTATTTCAGACTCTTTTGTTGACTATGAGGGCTACTCCATTTCTTCTAAGCGATTCTCGCCCACAGTAGTAAGTATAGTGGCCATCTGAGTTAAATTCACCCATTCCCATCTGTTTTAGTTCACTGATTCCCAAAATGTCGATGTTCACTCCTGCCATCTCCTGCTTGATCATGTTCAATTTACCTTGATTCATGGATCCAACATTCCAGGTTCCTGTGCAATATTGTTCTTTACAGCATCAGACTATACTTTCACAGTAGACACCTCTACGACTGAGGGTTTTTTCTCCTTTGGTCCAGCCTCTTCATTCTTCCTGGAGTGATTTCTCTGCTCTTCCCCAGAAGCACCTGCATGCCTACCGATCTAGGGGGTCATCTTCCGACGTCGTACCTTTTTGCCTTTCATACTGTTCATGAGGTTCTTGATGAAAGATTACTGATGGTTTGTCTTTCCCTTCTCCAGTTTACCACGTTTAAAAAAAATCATTTTATTTATTTTTGGCTGAGGCGAGTCTTCGTTGCTGTGCGGGCTTTTCTCTAACTGCGGTATGCGGGCTTCTCATTGTGGTGGCTTCTCTCGCTGCGCGGCACAGGCTGGAGCATGCCTCAGTAGCTGGGACTCCCGGGCCCCAGAGCACAGGCTCAGGAGCTGCAGCTCATGGCCTTAGTCGCTCCACAGCATGTGGGATCTTCCCGGATCAGGGGTTGAAACTGTCTCCTGCACTGGCAGGTGGGTTCTTTACTGAGCCGCCAGGGAAGCCCTGATTTACTCTTTCAACCAATGTTCTCTTAAAATGCTGACCAGGATCTCTAAACAGCACAGTGATTCACAGTGCCAAGCCTCCTCGGAGCTCCATGGGGCTTGCAGCTGCATCTGTGAGGCAAGAAGGAGAGACAACGAACAGGCTGGGAGTGGACGTCTGAGTTGGAGAGTAGGTTCCCCTCCCAACCGGAGCCGTCACTGCTCAGCTCTAGGCAGTTCAAGGGAATAGGGTCACAGAACTTTTTTTTTTTTAACAAGAGAAGCCAGAAATTCGAAATTGAGTGTTAAAAGATCCCTAATCTTTAAATGAGCACAAATTCTGACATGAGCCAACAGTGGAGATCTGCAGCTACCTCGGGCCACGTCTTGCCATCTTGATCCTCTGGCCTGAACTTTATTCCTCTTCATAATTTTAGGGTTCTCAGGGAGGAGGCAGGTGACCACTGTCAGCTGTGGATGCAATAACGTGTAGAAATGGGGACAGACTTCCTCTCACAGGGCTTTTGGCCTCCTGGGGAAGACAGACTTCAATTAAAAAAAAAAAAGTCCACTCGTGAATAAACAGTTACAGGTGGAAAGTACCACCCCAAAGGTAGTAACTCCATCCTGTAAGAGCTTATGAAAAAGAAACTGACCCAGGCTTGGTGGTCAGCAAAGGCGGGCCTTGAGAAAGAGGGACCAGCCTGTACTGGGACCCTGTGACAAGACTGAACAGAACTGAGAAGCAGGCCTGTGTGGCCGGAGCAGAGACTGTGAGAGGGTCACGATGCAGAGAGTCCAGGGAGGTGTGAGCATCAGGGGCTGATACGTGGGGCCTTGTTGGCCAAGCTAAGGGTTTGGATTCTATCTCAACCCTCAGGATACCGTTACGGGCTACTAGACTCAATTTCAGTTTCTGAGTTGCTTTATCGAAGAATTTCAGTTATTTGTATGAATTGATATTTCACTGACTTTTCTTCTTCATTAAGTTGTTCCGAGGAACCAAGAAAAAAAAATTCCTATCTATCATGTATTGATCTATCTATCTAAGATCTATCATTCTATTTAGCAATTATCATATGGGTCTATTGGATCTTTTTAGAGATCAAAGCTACCTTTTAGTATCTAAGCAGTCTTTGGGGATCTTTCTCTCTGTGTTATAATATTTTGCTATTGTATCATTCTATAATTTAATTATTAATAATTCCAATCTGTGCTCAAGCAATACTAAGATAGGAAAACAGAAGGTGGATGGAATACATAGATCAATGAAGTAATAATGAAATAAATCATCATTATGACCTCACCCTTCAGTTTTCTCATTGCTTTCCCAAAGGCATTGTCTCTCATAAAGGTATAAGAGACGTCTAGCAAAGCCATCTTTGTAGGACAGTTTCAGGTTTTTAAATTAAACTTTTATTTTGAAATAATTTTAAACTAGTATGTTGTAAGAAATGATACAGAAAGATTCCACATACCCTTCACCCAGTTTTTCCTAATGGCAGCATCCTGCAAATCTACTGTGTGGTATCTGAGTAGGAAACTGGCATTGTAACAGGCTGGCAGTCTTACAGGTTTAGTTTTTCATGAAACAAAGTTGAGAGTTCAGCATCTTAAATTTCCACCAGAATAGCAAAGACCAGAAAATTGACAGAGAAAGTCATGTCACAATTTTTATTACAGTTTTCTAGTTGGTAAACTTGAGCACACAGCAATATCTGTAATCCTCAGTTTCCTCATCTAAATGGGTACACGTGGGCCGACGTAGATGGGGAGGTTAGTACCTACCTCCTAAGGCCTCTGGAAGGTTGGATGAGATGAAGCCTTTGGCACAGCGCCTGGAGTATATGAGACACTTGCCAAGGCTCTGCCGTACTCCACTCGACCAAGCTTGTTACTCTTGCGGCTGTTTCAGAGAATCATCTGTCAGTGCAGAGGCAGGAAGTGTGGCCCTGGGACAGTCTTGCCTCCGAGCTCCTTGGAATCTCACTCCCTGGAGACTGATCTCTGTGGGGAAACAGAAGCCACGAGAGCGGCATGTGAAATATCTCCATTATTAATGGCAATGTGAGTGTTTACCAGGCCCTTTTCCTACAGTCTGTGAGTGCAGGCCAACCATCCTTTTCCACATCCTTGGAGCCAGACGTGCTTCAGAATTTGGAATTCAAAGGACCCACCTCTCCAAGAGTAGGATTGAGTCTTGATAAGGAATTAGAGGCCCAGAAGTTACTGAATCAGGTCTGGTTGCTTGCTACTCAAAAATCAATACTCAAGAGAGAGACAAATGTTGGTAGAAAGAAAAGTTGCTTTTAACCAGAATGCTGGAAGTGGAGTAGAGATGGTGGACTCAGTGTAACCAAAACCACCTCTGAAGATTTTGTTTGAACCTGAAAGTTTTAAAGGGAAAAGAAGAATAATCCTTTGAGAAGAGATAGATGGGTCTTAGGCTGAGCAGCTGGCATCTGTCTCCTGTGGACAGATACTTCACGATAAAGATAGCGGCTGGGGCAAGGAGGAGCCAGTCCTGCTTGGATGAAAGATAAAGAGACTACATGTTTCTCATCCTTGAGGCCAAGGAGACCTCCCACACTACACGTGTGCAGAAAGGTTTCTCAGGGGTCAGAGGAGGGAGCGGGCGTCGCGCTGTAATGTGTTCAGTCAATTTCCCGGAGACCCTCGCTCCGGAATCCATCTTGGCTAAAAGATGCATGTGCGCGCACACAGGAGAGCCCTGAGCCAGACCACACGTGGACTCAAAGCCAGACAGAGCAAGGTGATTGGCCAAAGGAAACCCAGAAGACCCTGCCCCGTGTAAGCCCTCGGTTCTTCCTCTGAACTCACCTGCTGTCCATCTGCAGGTGCTTTTTTTTTTCTTCTTTTCCTGATAAACGCTTTGCTGATTTCACCACTTCCTTCTAGCTAACCGTGCCTGGTGGGTCCAGTGGCCAGGATCTGGCGCATTCACCATCATGGCCTGGGTTCAGTCCTTGGTGGTGGAATTGAGATCCTGCTTTAAACGGCCACCCTAGATCCATCTCAGTTGATCCCTGGGATAAGAGGTCAGGGCAGTTGCCATGCCCCACTTTGGACAGGCTTGTCCACTCCTTGTGATTTTCACCGAGATATTATCTTGTTCACGCAGTTTGTGAGATCACCGAAGAGAGAGCAAGGAAAGAGATCTGGTCATCTGTTAATTACTTATTCTTCCTTTCTACTTCCTGGATCTATGGAAAGANCCCACGCCTGCACAGGAGACCCTTCAGCATTAGCAGGTAGTTTTGGTTCCGTATTCTCTGGGGTCACTGCTCCTTTTTTCTGAATCTTGGTGTGCCTAAGAGTTTGTGCCCTCCAAGACTGGAGTCTCTGTTTCCCCCTCGTCCTGTGAAAGTCCTGTAATTAAATCCTGCTGGCCTTCAAGTTCAGATTCCCTGGGGATCTCCAGTCCCTTTGTCGGATCCCCAGGCGGGGAAGCTTGATGTGGGGTTCAGAACCTTCACAGTAGTGAGAGAACTTCTTTGGTGTACCTGTTCTTCAGTTTGCGGGTCACTCACCTGGCAGGTATGAGATTTGATTTCATTGTGATTGTACCCCTCCTACTGTCTCACTGGCTTCTTCCTTGTCTCTGGACATGGGGTTTCTTCTCTTGGTGGGTTCCAGCGTCCTCCTGTCGATGGTTGTTCAACAGCAAGTGGTGATTTTGATGTTCTTGCCAGAGGAGATGAGCGCCCATCTTTCCACTCTGCCATCTTGATAATTATATAAGAAAGAGAATTTAGCTAAGAGTGTCAGTTTCATTTTTAGAAAAATAAAATTCTTAATTCTGTATGAATTTTCAAAACCTCCCTTGACTTTGTTTTTACTAGTGTAAAAACATTAAGGCGCTACGAGTATCTTAAAACAGCTTGTGCATGTGCCCTTGAGACACGTTGGTGGGTGCATTTTTATCAAAACCATATACATGGTGACATATTAAATGTATCATATTATTATACTAATCATACGACTCTAGAAACAAAAGTAACCAGAGGACTTAAAGCCTATCAAAACCATCTTTTTGTTTTTGTACAATGGGATTCTTTTTAAATTTGCCAATGAATTCATACCAGTATTGAAACCAGATGTAGACTTCCGTCTTTTAATGTATTAGCTCAGCTATAAAGTCTTATTTCCATCTCTGATTACTGACTGTTTCATTCATGGTTTATTATCTCTTTCCTGCCCTCCTTTTTCTTTTTTTTTTTAAACTAGAGTCTAAATATGATTCAAATGATTTTAAGATGACATTGCCCCATTTGTGTAGTGACAGAAATAAAATTAAATCTGTATTGAATTGATGATAACCTAATTAAATCCACAAATGAAGTACTCTCGATAAAATTTTTCACTGGAAAGGATTCTTGACAGATACTACTAAAAGAAGTGTTAGCTGTGGTTTGAGTGTTTTTCATCTTAGAACTTAAATCCTACTTTACTTCTTTCTGTATAAAAGCATATCTTCTCTGTTTTTTCTTTTCTTTCTATATATTTTCAGTATAAACTTATGATTTTGAAATTTATCTGAACTGATGAAAAGTCATTTATAGAAATAAAAAAGATATTAACTTAAAATGTTTGTTTTTTCTGTTGCCAAATAGAAACCTAGTCACCTTTGGTAACTGATTTTGTTTGTATGTAAGTGAAATTTACGTTTAAAGATTGTTTGAAAACAAAACTCTCCTTAGGAAAATGACTGTCAATAAACTCCCTTACCCCTTCCCTCTAAATAGTGAGTATGTGCCCAAAGGATGTGAAATAAACACCTAGATCAAGGCCTACATCTGGGAAGGCCTACTCTCCTTTCTTTCCTATTCTCCATTAGCGACCCAAAGTATATGGAGTGGTTTAAATGTTGAAATAGATATTATTCTTTTCCAAAGTGCATTTGCTACCCTTGATATTTAAAAGATACCAGATAACATTTATTCTTCTAAATTTGTCAAGATTTACCTGGAATTTTTGCACTTAAGGCTGAAATTTAGCTGCCTTTACTCTTTGTTGAATACATACTTTGAATCTCATCTTTGGAACAAGCCTTGCTATTCTGTGCTTATATTGAGGCTAATTCATGCATTCATGTTTGTGTGAAACTCATATAAAAGACTCTATAACTGTTGATAAATAAAAAAATTTAAGTCAACATTATGTCTCTGTGTTCTAGAAAATGTTTGTTTACTTGTTAACTGTTAAAATGATTTTTTTAAGGAATAGAAACATTTCATTTTGTAATTGAAGTTAAAAGTCTTAAATAAAGTGCAGATACCACATTTGAGCCTTAATATTCAAAGGGATTGTTAGAATAATACTGTACACAAATAATTTTAGTTTAAGACAGATCCGTGTACTATTAGAATGATTGGCTACTGCATCTTTTTTTTTTTTTTTTTTTTTGATTAGAGGGAAGATATGAAATGAACCCCTAAAGTAGAGGGAGGGATTTATTACTGAAGAGAGAAAAGCATAATGGGAAAGAGGCTTCAGAAACTTCACGTTTGCTTCAGATCTGTCCTCTCCACCTTTGTTGATTCAGGGCCAGATACTGGCTGCGGCCTTAGGCATTCTTGTAAACTTCATAAAAACTAGTACTATCAGCTTCTTCACCACTGTATACCCAGCACCTTTAGCAGGACTTACACACAAGAGCCAGTGCAGTAGATACTTGTTGAAAGAACAGATGCCCAAATCGGTGAAAAATAAAAATGGATGCCCAAATTAGTCATTTGTTAAGAAAAGACGGTGAAGATCTTTCGTAATGTTATAGAATCATAGAGTTGGAATGAACCTTGAAAGTCTTAAACCAGACAGTTCATGAATCAACTTACTATCTCTGGCAAGTCTTCCTTCAGTCTTTCTGTGGATTTGTCCAGCGGCAAATGGTTTACAGTGTTCAGTGCTTCACAGCACTGAAATCAGATTCATCCTGAGACCTAAGTGTAGTAGGCCCATTTAACTTTGAACTTTATCCTATAATGGCTCTGAAATACAGGGTATAGGAACAGAGACGACAAGCCAAGAAGTTAATGAAGGATTAGTTGAATTATTGGTTGGAAATAGTGGAATGCTAGGAGGATAAAAATTGAAGTCTAGGTAACTGAAAAGGTCAACATTGAAGTGACTAAGCATGACCCAGTTTTTTGGACTGGTACTGCTTTTGTAACACCCTGAGCTCTTTAATCTTTATAGTAGGGATGTGGAATCGGGAGAGGGGAGAGAACCCAGCCCCGTATGCCAGCACCACCACTTGGCATACCTCGGCAGTGGTATGGTGGCCCTCTACAGCACCCCTGCCTCTTACTGGCTGCAGACCACTAATTTTAAAAGACCGGGACCATCAGATGTGACTTTCTCTTCTCCTTTAGTAACTACAGGTCTGTACCCATTCATTCATTATTTATCGATTGCTGACTGTATGCCAGGGTGGTTCCATCAGTGTATGCACTGATGCGGATACATCAGTGAACCAGACAAAGATCTCTGCTCTTCTGGACCCTTTTCTTAGTGCAGTACTGTTCAGTAGAAACATAGCGTGGGCTGCGTATGTAGTTCTAAGCTTTCTAGCACCAACATTCAAAAAGAAAAAGCAGCAGGTGAGGTTAATTTTAATGTATTAAATATAGGCGGGGCCTCGCTGGTGGTTCAGACAGAAAAGAATCAGCCTGCAATGCAGGAGATGCAGGTTCCCTGGGTTGGGAAGATCCCCTGCAGAAGGGATTGACTGCCCACTCCAGTATTGTTGTCTGGAGAATTCCATGGACAGAGGAGCCTGGCATGTTACAGTCCATGGAGTCACAAAGAGTTGGACCTGAGTGACATAACATTTTTTTCACTGATACTAATTGTATATTATATAATAATAATAACATTAACACATTTAAAATATAATAATACAATTAGCATATAAATGTCATCTAACTGTGTAAGCATTATATAAGTTATTAATGAGATACCTTCTGTTTCCTTTTTGGTCCTAGGCTTTTAACTTTGGTATATTTTATGTTTATAGCATATCTCAGTTGGGTTAGCTATGTTTCAAATGCTGGGGAGCCACTGTGTGAAATAGTGCAGCTTCAGAATATAGTGCTTGCTCTCTGTGGACCATGAAGTCAGTCTATCTGATCTGAGGTAGAGAATCAGCTCCTAAAAGTATTAAAATTTTCAAATAATCCAGACTCCTTATCCATGGCCTGCAGAGCTTTACATGGTCTGTGCAGTACTTTTATGACAGTATATGTTGGTGTTTTCTGCAAATGTAAACCACCTGGCAATTTGCTTAGAAATTTCAACACAATAAAGGTTTTTTTAAATTGAGGAAAATTCATATAACATAAGATTTACCATTTTAAAGGGAAAAATTCCTTGTCATTAGTGCATTTACAATATTGTATAATTACTACCCCTGTGTAGTTCCAAAGTATTTTCATCACCTTGCTATCCTTTAAGCAGTTTGTCTCCATCCCACTTCTCCCTCTTGTCCCTGGCAGTCACCAGTCTGCTTTCTTTTTCTGTGGATTTACCTATTCTTAATATTTCATATAAGTGGGATAATACAATATGTGCTTTCTGTTGTGTCTGGCTTCTTTCACTTAGCATAATGTTTTTGAGGTCCAAACATGTCTGTACTTTATTCCTTTTCATGACCAAATAATATTCCATTGTTTGTGTATACCATAATTTGTGTATCCATTCCTCTGTGATAGACATTTGGGTTGTCTTAGCTTTTTGGCCATTATGAATAGTACTACTGTGAACACTTGTGTACATGTTCGTTTGAGTACCCATATTTTACTTTTGTCAAATGGTGATAATCTGCAGTATAGGGTTGTTATAAGGATAAATGGGCTAATGCACGTGGAACTGTTAGCACAATGCCTGGTACAGATAGCACTGGCTCTGGTGATATCAGTACAGAAAGTCTTTATGTTTGCACCTTGCTCCTCCTTTTTCCTTCCCCTGATGGCCTGTTTTTGTGTTTCCGTTCTGGTCTTTCTCTGACATTCTCATTTCTGAGTTCTCATTATTAGAGTTGGAAATCTAGGACCCGGGTGAGTTGAGAATGCCTCACTGGGAGGAGGAGTGGTATTGGTGTCCATGCTTCGTGCAGGAGGCTCTTGGCAGCTCTCCCCTCCGCATTTCCTCTGCTTTCTGCGACACTGTTGGTTTCCACTTTCAGCAGGAAAGTGAGGAGGCACCGCAGGGAATGGTGTCTCTGGATTTACTTTTTCAGGACAGACAGCTGTCATATTGCCACCTCAGAGTTAGATGGCGTAGGGAAGAGTGATTTCTTAGGGTCATGGTGCTTCTCGGGATATGTTACGTGCTTTAGGAATGACATGGATAATTTTAAAGAAAGGAGAAATTGAATGATGACATTTTCCTTCATCAGAAGAAGAGGTTCTCAGTACTTTTCCTTTTAGCCTTTTCCTAAAAGTTTAGTGATCTTTAGAAAGAAGTGCTTATTAACAGTGCTCTCTTGTAAGAGTTTAATTGTCTCAGCATTTCAGTTGAGTTTTTAAAATATTTCTTTCCAGTTAACAGAAGATGAAATTGCAACCATTCTCAAATCTACTTTGAAAGGACTAGAATACTTACACTTTATGAGAAAAATACACAGAGATATAAAAGCTGGAAATATTCTCCTCAATACAGAAGGACATGCAAAATTGGCAGATTTTGGAGTTGCTGGTCAGTTAACGGTAAGTCTTATACTTTTGGAAGCACTGTTGGTTTCTATTGTCCAGGTTTGAGTGTGATTAAACCTTGATAATATCTTTTGAGAGTTATGAAAAGAAATGCATAACTTTATTGCTTCAGGGAGAAGAAGCCATTATTTAGGTATTATTTATTTACCATTTAAGAGACATTGGATGAATATGAAAGAATATATATTGCCATCAAAGTGCTTAAATATTTGGAAAGGAAAGCTGCATTTGTTCATTTCTGTAGGTTTTATTGTTACAGTGCTATCTTTAATGAAGGTAGTGGAGTTCAGTTACTCATGGACTCTTGGTTATTTCAGAATTCTAAATTCCTAAATATGTCATGTCACAACTGGTTGAAATTTTAGGGAAATAGTCAATTTCAGATATAACCTGTAGTATTTGAGAGTTTCAAATATTTAGTTTAAGGAATATGTTGGCAAATACATTTCCTTAGTGTTTTTGTAGTTGTAGTTATATCTGTGTAATGTTCTTGCAGGATACAATGGCAAAACGCAATACTGTGATAGGAACTCCATTTTGGATGGCTCCTGAGGTCATTCAAGAAATAGGCTACAACTGTGTGGCTGACATTTGGTCCCTTGGCATTACTTCTATAGAAATGGCTGAAGGAAAACCTCCTTATGCTGATATACATCCGATGAGGGTAAGAAAATGATGGAAAATGTCAATGTTAAAAGTGCTGCAGTTTTGTAGTGTGAGTGTAAATAAACATGGAGTAAAAAATCATTTGAATTTGGATTCTGTGCAAAAATTAGCAAAATTATCTGTCAGGGANCCTCCTTATGCTGATATACATCCGATGAGGGTAAGAAAATGATGGAAAATGTCAATGTTAAAAGTGCTGCAGTTTTGTAGTGTGAGTGTAAATAAACATGGAGTAAAAAATCATTTGAATTTGGATTCTGTGCAAAAATTAGCAAAATTATCTGTCAGGGATTAGTGACTGTTTTCTTCTTTCCACCATCACATCCTTAACTGGGAGGAAAGGAAGTGAATCCTGTATTTCTCTCTACCCGCTAAATTTCCCCATGATTTAAGTAGAAGAAAGGGCTGGTAAATTCACTACATTTTTCAGTTCCTTATATTCCGAATGTAACAGTAGAGGCTTGGAAGAAGTCCATTCTCTTCTACTTACCCTGCATATTGTACCTTTTTGTGTTTTTGTTTCTCTAGTTGAGCTAATATTAAGAAAGAATCCCGATTTCTAATATTGCTATATATCTGTAAGTGAAATAAGCTTTTATTTTTAGTGTTCAGTGAGAAAATGGAATTCCTTTTATGAATATTATTTTATGCTTTTATGAACTCCTTTTCCATGATAAATTTTTGAGTCTGAAATGTATAGATTGCATATTCAAGTCTAATGGCCACTGTTTTAGAGGTGATGAACAGTTTTTTAAATTTATTAGTATGTGAGTCTCAATTCATTATAGATAAGTACATTTATCTTTGTAAACTTATTGCCCTCTAGTGGCTGTATTCAACTAAAGAAGAAAGGATATAGGAATGAAGGCAGAAAGAAGGTGGAGGAGGGAGAGAGAGAGAGTGTGTGTGTGTGTTTGTGTGTGTGTAAAGAAAAGATGATTTCAGGGTAGATGGAGAAATGTGTGAAGTAAACAGATGGGAGGAAAAAGAATGCCATATTTTAGAGTATTTGAAAAAGAAGAATAAATCAAAATTCTGATACTGTAGTGCTATTATGAATTGAACTTCAATAGTATAGATAATAATGTACTATACTAAAATATTTAAAAATCTGCCTGCCACTTTAAAGAGAACTCTTTGAGGAATGTAATTGTATATGATATGTGTCATCTTCCTTGTACATATAAACTCCTCTTGCTAAAGCGAAACAGAAAAATAGCATGAATCCTTTGAAAATATTGACATGAAATATAACTAGGTCAGCATAAAATGATCAATAAAATTCTCATTTCTTTTCTGATTATTAGATATCTTTGGTACTTTCAGCTAGAAAGTTTTTGGGGTGATCCTCAGCTAGATATATTTGAGTTTAAGTTAGTGAGGTTAAGCAAAGTATTCAAGACAGCCTAGCTAAGTGCCAGAGCTGGGATTTAACCCAGAACTTAAGAGTATTACTGTTCTGCTTCCTCCAGTATAAATCTTATTTTTTCCAACCAAACAGTTCCACATATTCAGTTTGACCATGAGGTAGTCTCTTTAGCAGATAGCTAAGGATTTAAAAAATAAAGCACAGAGTAGTTTCTCTTATTGCAAATTACGTGGCACTATGTCACAACCAAGTATACTCCTAATCCAACATGATTTCTTTTAAAAAAATTTTCAAAAATGTTTATATCCAGGTCTTAAGAATTGAAAACTGAGTCAGTCATTTTTTAATTAAAAAAACAGGAATCCATGACCTCCTTCCTTCCTGCCCAATTAATAATAGAACCAAGTTGAGAAATTCTGGGCGACTGGGGTTGGTTAGAGGTGCCAGTTAAGTCGTCCCCGCCCCTGGCACACCTGCACATCTTCCATCCCCCAGTTCCCGCGGTGTGTGCCTGGGTCGGCCCCTGGCCCATCTCAGTGTGTGTGCACAGGACTTTGCCCTCGGACATCGTATAGCCAGAAATTACAACTCAGAGACAAAGCTCAGGATTACCTTTTTCTCTCGCTTTTTACATAGGTACATTTTGGCTTGAATGACACGTTCTGTGCTCAACAAATCTACTTTCTTAGTTTTCATTTTATCTTTTTTACCCCCATGGTAATTTCNTTTGGCCTCTGAGGGAGAGAGAGAGGGTGGGAGGATTTGGGAGAATGGCATTGAAGCATGTATACTATCATGTAAAAAACGAGGCGCCGGTCTATGTTCGATGCAGGATGCTTGGGGCTGATGCACAGGGATGATCCAGAGAGACGTTGTGGGATGGGAGGTGGGAAGGGGATTCAGGATTGGGAGCTCGTGTATTTTGTTATTTGCAAATTTGTACAAACATTTTAAATGGTTCTAATTTCCATATAAATGATTTTTGATGTTAAAAAAAATAAAACATTTAAAAATTTTAAAAAAAATAAATAAAGGTGAAAAAAAAGAATAAAATAGCCAGATTCTCACTATTAAGTGTGATATCAAATATACATATATTTGTAGAGTTTTAAATAAAATCCTTCATATTATGTTCTAAAAAATAAAAAAAGAAAAGAAATACAGCTGAAGGAAAAGTGATGAGACAAAATTTTATAATTTGAATTATAAATATGTTACAGATCTTCTCTAATTCTCATTATATATATAATACATATTTTATATGTTTGTATATAATATATAATCTTTACATTAATGCAGTACTACAATTAAGAAGTACAGAAAATTAGATTCGATTTTTTGCCATAAATAATAAAATTCAGATATACCAGGTAGACAAAATGCAGACTCTAGGTGGGTACAAAAATTCATGCTAGTGGTATCCTTAAAATTAGAGATAACAAAGGAACATTTCATGCAAAGAAACCCACAATTAAGGACAGAAACAGTATGGACCTAACAGAAAATATTAAGAAAAATGGGAAGAATACACAGAAGAACTACCAAAAAAATNCTAGTGGTATCCTTAAAATTAGAGATAACAAAGGAACATTTCATGCAAAGAAACCCACAATTAAGGACAGAAACAGTATGGACCTAACAGAAAATATTAAGAAAAATGGGAAGAATACACAGAAGAACTACCAAAAAAATTTTAATGACATAGATAACCACAATGGTGTGATCACTCACCCGGAGTCAGACATCCTGGATTGTGAAGTCAAATGGGCCTTAGTAAGCATCACTATGAACAGTTAGTGGAGATGATGAAATTCCGGCTAAATTATTTCAAATCCTAAAAGATGATGCTGTTAAAGAGCTACACTCAACATGCCAGCAAATTTAGAAAACAACAGTGGCCACAGGACTAGAAAAGGTCAGTTTTCATTCGAATATCAAAGAAAGGCAAGGCCAAAGAATCGTTAAACTAACACATGATTGCACTCATTCCACATGCAAAGTAATGCTCAAAATCCTCCAAGCTAGGCTTCAACAGTATGTGAACCAAGAACTTCCAGATGTACAAACTGGATTCAGAAAAGGCAGAGGAACCAGAGTTCCAATTGCCAGCATCTGTTGGATCATAGAAAAAGCAAGAGAATTTATATATATATGTATGTATATATATATATATATNAGTGGCTTAAAACTATAGAACTTAATTCTCTTACAGTTCTGGAGGCCAGCAATTTGAAATGAAAGTGTTGACAGAGCTGCACTCCTTCCAGAAGCTCTAAAGGAGACTCTGTTTTCTGCCACTTCCAGCTTTGGGGTGGCGGCTGCCAGCAGTCCTTGGCATTCCTTGGGTGGTAGCTACATCTCTCTAGTCCCTGCCTGCACCTTTTACATTACTCTCTCCTTTGGGAGTGTCTGCATTTTCCTCTTCTGTCTGTCTCAGATATTCCTCTGCCTTTTTCTTTAAAGGACAGATGTCATAGGATTTAGGGCCCACTCCAGTAAGCCAGAACAATCTCCAACTGCAGGGATTTCTTTTTTTCCAAATGAGATCCTGTTTAGAAGTTCTGAATATTAGGATATAGACATATCTTTTGGAGGCTACTCTTCAACCCACTATATCCTCTATAATCTGTTCCCTTTATTCAAATTACATGTATTTAAGATTAGTAACAATTAATTTCAGGATCTATTTTCCTTGTCTTTTCTAAAATTTTAAAAATTGTGGTAAGGTATTCATAAAAATGGTATCATTTTAACCATTTTTTCAGTATACAGTTCAGTGGCATTAAAGTACATTCACATCACACTGTCTACTACAGAAATTTTTATCATCTCAAACTAAAACTCTATACACATTAAAAAGTAACTCTTTATTATCTCCTCCCCCTAACACCTTATAACCATAATTCTCTCTGTTTCTATAAATTTGACTATTCTAAGCATGGCAGAAAGTAAAGATGAGCTAGAAAGCCTCTTGATGAAAGTGAAAGAGGATAGTGAAAAAGTTGGCTTAAAGCTCAACATTCAGAAAACGANGGTGGCTGGGAATACTGCAGTAAGTAGGCCAGATATAGCTCCTACCTTCACAGACTCTACTTCTAAGTTGCACTTGCAAATGTTGTAGTAGCCTGTATGCATGTTCAGAGAATCCTAACAAGATCCCCAGTTATTGAACAGGGTCTCCCATCTCTCCTGACTGTTATATGGCTGTAGTAAAGAACCTGCCTGCCAATGCAGAACACACAAGAGACACAGGTCCAATCCCTGGGTCAGGAAGATCTCCTGGAAGAGAGCATACCAACCCACTCCAGTATTCTTGACTGGAGAGTCCCATGGACAGAGGAGCCTGGTGGGCTGCAGTCCATAAGGTTACAAAGAGTTGGACACAACCGAAGCGACTTAGCATTAAAATTATCCCCCACCTATCAGAATTCTTTCTCACTGCATCTGGCCTTAGAAATAGTACGTAACTGCCCATTAACTCCAAATTCCATAGCATGACATAGTACGTATAGTACATGAAAGTCACTTAGTCGTGTCCAGCTCTTTGCCACCCCGTGGACTACACAGTCCATGGAATTCTCCAGGCCACAATACTGGAGTGGGTAGCCTTTCCCTTCTCCGGGGGATCTTCCTGACCCAGGGACTGAACCCAGATCTCCCGCATTGAGGGAGGATTCTTTACCAGCCGAGCCACCAGGGAAGCCCAAGAATACGGGAGCGGGTAGCCTCTCCCTTCTTCAGCAGATCTTCCTGAAGAATCGAACTGGGGTCTCCTGTGTTGAAGGCAGATTCTTTACCAGCTGAGCTACCAGGGAAGCCATTTCATGACATACCTCGTCTTTTTCTGTGTAGTTTAGCTGTGACATTNTGGACTCCAGGAGTTGGTGATGGACAGGGAGGCCTGGCGTGCTGCAGTCCATGGGGTCACAAAGAGTTGGGACACGACTGAGTGACTGAACTGAACTAACTAAACTGAAGCACCTCATAGTAAATGGAATCATGTAATATTGTCCTTTTTTGTCTGACTTCTTTACTTAGCATGTCTTCAAGCTTCATGTTGTTGTTCAGTTGCTAAGTCACGTTCGAGTCTTTGTGACCTCGTGAACAGGAGATTATTAAAGATCTTCAGAAGAAAAGATAATGTTTAAAAATACTTTATGGTTGTGAAGTTTTTTCTCATATCACATGTAGTGTAACACTACTGACGGTGCCGATGTGTGACATAGAAAGTAGAATGCTTTATTTCCTACTGACCTTGTATTTTTATCCATAAAGCACTTAATGTGTATTTTTCTTCAATTGTTAAACATTTGGCTGTTTTAAAAAGCTTGACCTAAACTCTGCTTTTGATCCAGTATAGCTTACATCCTTCATGCCCCAATTCTTTGACTGATATCAACATATAATATTTGAAAGTTTATTTTAATAATTTAATTTCATATTAAAATTATCAATGACAGTTTTCTTTTTTGTTGTTAAATGTGTATTTGAAATATAGTTATCATTGCCAAAAGAATCCTTTTGTAACACATTTAATGGAAACTTATTAGATAAACATTAGGCATGACAAAACAAAAAGACAGCCTTCTAATAGTAAAACAAATACGTGAAGCATGGAAGTGGAAAATATGAAATATTCTCTTGCTTTTGGAGCTTTTCTTGGTTCTTCTTTTGAGATATTAGTAGAAAGTGCCTCATAGCTTCTTCTAGTAACTTTTTTATTTGAGGTGAAGTGTTTTCAGACTTGATCACTTGGCTATTATAATTGATAGTTTGAGAGCTGACTGTGATCTCTTCATTTATTGACATATAGTTTAAAGGCTTCAAGTTTGGATTATGAAATACATTTTTCTTTTTCCTTAAAATAGGAATATGAATTAGTGATCTCTCATAGCCGTAAATATGGCCTTATGGTTTTATGTTCTTTGTTATCTGCTTTCCCTGGGCTGAACCAGTTCTTGATTCCCATTTTGTTTTCCATTGTGAGGAGTTTTTTAGATTCATCACAAATTGAACCTCCCATTGAGTTTGTAGATATGTGTGTAAAGATGTTAAAATAATATAGTATGCAAAATATCACTAAAAATTACATTATTTGTGGGCTTCCCTGGTGGCTCAGAGGGTAAGGAATCTGCCTGCAGTGAGGGATTCAATCCCTGGGTCAGGAAGATACGCTGGAGGAGGGCATGGCAACCCACTCCAGTATTCTTGCCTGGAGAATCGCCATGGACAGGGTAGCCTGGCTGACTACAGTCCATGAGGTTGCAAAGAGTTGGACATGACCAAGCACAGCACAGCACAGCAATTATGATCTGAAGGGTTAAACTTACAAAATAATTCTTTGGTTGCCATATTGTTTGTATTTTTTTTTAATTTAGCTCCTTCTTTCCTCTAGATAGTTGATGTCAAAATTAGTTATGACTTGGATAACATGGAACAGTAAATATAGAAAGTAATTTTTTAGTTGCCATTTTTCATGTGTAATTTTTGTTTGAATACCTTTTTTTGGAGGAAATGAGTTCCTAATAGGTGAATTACATAATCTCATTCTGCATTTAAAAGAAATAATTTATACAATGAAAGCTTAAAAGTAAGCATAAAACTCTAAGCTTTTGTATGTTATTTAAAATTTTGGACTACAGCATGCTACGTAGTTCCTAGTTTTTGTGGCATGGATAATAATTTGTATGTGTGTAAGTATGCAGTTGAGGCTGATTCTTTGCAACCCTGTGGACTGTAGCTTGTTAAGCACCTCTGTCCTTGGAATTTTCCAGGCAAGAATGCTGGAGTGGGTTGTTGCCATTTGTTGACTACTGGAAAAACCGTAGCTTGACCAGACAGACCTTTGTTGGCAAAGTAATATCTCTACTGTCTAGGATGGTCATATCTTTTCTTCCAAGGAGCAAGCGTCTTTTAATTTCATGGCTGCAGTCACCATCTGCAGTGANTTGCCATTTGTTGACTACTGGAAAAACCGTAGCTTGACCAGACAGACCTTTGTTGGCAAAGTAATATCTCTACTGTCTAGGATGGTCATATCTTTTCTTCCAAGGAGCAAGCGTCTTTTAATTTCATGGCTGCAGTCACCATCTGCAGTGATTTTGGAGCCCCCAAAATAAATTCTCTCACTGTTTGCATTGTTTCCCCATCTATTTGCCATGAAGTGATGGGACCAGATGCCATGATGTGCGTTTTCTGAACTTGTTGAATTTTAAGCCAACTTTTTTACTCACCTCTTTAACTTTCATCAAGAGGCTCTTTAGTTCTTTCCTTTTTGCCATAAGGGTGGTGTCATCTGCATATCTGAGGTTATTGATATTTCTGCCAGTAATCTTGATTCTAGCTTGTGCTTTATCTTGCCCGTCATTTCGCATGGTGTATCTGCATATAAGTTAAATAAGCAGGGTGACAATATACAGCCTTGATGTACTCCTTTCTCGATTTGAAACCAGTCTGTTGTTCCATGTCCAGTTCCAACTGTTGCTTCTTGACCTGTGATTGGAGTGAATGATAGTCGCTCACTTGTGTCTGACTCTCTGCACCCCCGTGAACTGTGGCCTGTCTCCAGGCAAGAATACTGGAGTGGGTTGCCGTTTCCTCTCCAAGTGATTGGAAAGTGTTGGATTAGAAACTAGGCAGTGGACTCCAGATTCTGGCCTCTTAATCCAGATGTAATATAGTGTTGTATTCATCCTTGTATGAAGTGGATTGTAAGTGTACATTGAACAAAATTGGAAAGGGCGTCCCATGACAACTGGAAAAATTTAAGTGGTATAGCTAAGCGTTTGGGCAATGCGGAAGTTTCAGTTGAGGGCGAAAGTTTAGAGGCCACACATATAATATGTAGACCAAACATTAATTATAGACATAATCTTTTTGATACTTGGTGTTTTGGGAGCTAAATACCACTCAAAGTCAATAGCGTATGTAGATACATTTTTGAAGAAACAGCAAAGTGTGGTAGCTGCTACTTAGAGCTCTGAAGCATGTTACAATTATATGGCTTCTCTTTATATAAAATTTAAGCCTGCATCCACAGTTCTTCCAGACTGTCCCCATTCCCTGCAGTAGTAATAATAGCTTGATAATCATAATGTGCCAGAATTTGGCATTTCCCCAGAATTCTGATCACTAACCCTGTTAGCACTTAACTTTCTACTTCTTTGAGAAAAGCCGAGTCATCCTAAATAACTCTTTACTCTTAAATTATGTGGTTTGGCCAGTCGAGAAAGTATCCTTCTGATTTACTGAAGCAATTGCCTTGAAACCTTTGGGGGATTAAGGATTTCTTTTTCGCCTTTACTCTTAGCTGAACTGTGAGGACATCAACATAAAACACAAAACATCTTAATTTTTCTGTCTGCTGGAGCCAGTGGAAGAGATGGTGGTGATGTCCTAGTGATTAGCTTGATGACAGGTAGATGAGAGAGTTTATATAAAACAAATTTTTGAACCATAGTTTCATTATAATGTCAGGTATTTAATACTACAGAAGATGTCTCCTCCAAGGCAATAAAACATTTATATCCATATGTCACAATACTTAGAGAAGTTTATCATTGAGTCCTTAAGCATTTTGTTTTACATAATATAAAAGAAAATTTTATTTGGTGCTATCTTTGTATCTATACAGATAACCACATTGCTCATTTCTTTTTCATATAGATGGTTCATTGAATTTATGGCGTTTTCAGTTGCATGTAGTTATAATTATCTCTGTCTTTATTTGTACCTAGTGGAAAGTATTTTTTTTCCCCCTTCAGTGGATTTAGACAATATTTCTAGATGCAAAGTCTCCATGTCAGGAATTAGCCCTTGTATTCATACAGGCTGTCTTCTAATTTCTTAGGTAATAAATGTTTCTGAAAGCCAGGTGACAGAGTCTCATCCCAGAGAACTCCACCCCCCACCCCCCATAATAGTCTCTAATTTCATTTAGCTTGTCAATAATATATTTCTAACATTCTGTTAATATTCTTTAATATTGGTTGTTTCTTTCATATTAAACATGTTTTGACCAGCTTAGATTGAGTGAGCTTTTAATTGAGGCTAAGGATTTCATATTAAATCTAATGATTTCTATTCTCTTTGCCTGTTGATGGTTACTTTTTATCATGAGTCAGTAGCTTCTTTTTTCCCTTTTCTATTTATTTTTTATCCAGCATAGTTATGTGGTAATTTTCATGTATTTGTCAACAGGAAACCCTTGGAAAGGGTTGAAAAACTAGTTATAAGTACAGTTATCTTCTAAAGATATAGATGGAAGAGCTTATGGTTGAAGTATGCTCAGAGCTTGAGCCTTCTCTGAACATCTCTCCATTTCAGTGAGTTATTTCTTCTTTCATGTGAAAGGCATCTAAATCTTTCCTGCCTTCAGATGCCTTTGAAGAGCAAGGCCATAAATCGAGCAGTGTAGGAGAAAGGAGGTAAGTGAAGGGAAAAAAGGAGCAGATTTGCTTGACTCATGTTATAAGGAGTTGATATTGGGTCACTTTCAGTTGTGCAACATGTTGCTTGATTCCATTGTAGGCTCTGTATTCCCTTACTTACTCATTGATTTCCCGACCATCTATGTAAAGCCATGCCAGAAAGTGTCTTTTGTTCTAAAATTTCTACTTTCAGTTTTTGGAAGATTGCTGCTTATTAGTAAAACAGAAGTATTTTAGATCAATCTTTTTCCCCTAACTTCTTATTCTTTGAAAAGATGTAACAACGGATGTTGGGATATACAGAGGACAAGTCTTCCTGTATTTGAACCAACCAAATAACACATATCTTAAACTTCGCTAAGGGTATTTGGGGGGCTTGACATTTGGTATTAAAGAAGTCTTTCCTGGGTCACAGAGCTTTCAGGTATTTTATGATTGGATTGCTGTAACACATGTATCCTGGTTCTAGCAGGAAGACTTACTTCCAACTCTTCTGGGAAAACAATTCAGAATTAGAAAGTTGGGCCAATACATTTGTTATGCTTTTATGAGATATTAGAGAATGTAAGAAAAAATTAAAAGTTCTTAAATGCAAAGAATAGAATTTAAGCATTCTTAGGTAAATGCGTTGCTTAAGAGATAAATAGCCATTAATGAACTGAGACTAAAATGTTTATAGTTAATTTTTTGTTACTCAGCTCTTTAATTTAGAATAAGATGTAAAATACTGTATACCGACAAGATAATCAAATATCCAAGCCTTTTGATTTTGTCTGTTTATATGAATCATAAGAAAAGATTAATTTGGCACGTGTAATCAAGTAGCAGAAGCAGTTTGAAAGCTGGATACAATTGAAATATAATTGGAATTAAATAGAAAACATTTATTTCATATTTCTAAATGAGGTTTTAATTAAAGTAAAATTGATTCATCTTTTTTTTTTTTTGACATTTCTCTGAGAAGGAAATTTGAAACATACTTCAGTTGATGGTTGACTTTCTCTGACTTTGATTAATCACTTTCAAAGTAAGCACTAGACCAGTACAGCAATTTTATAATTATACACAAGTGAGATTATTTGAAACTTTAACATAACTGTAAAGGAAGTTTTACATTGATCAACTTCATATAATACTGTGTATTTTTCTTTTATGATTCAAATACTTACAAGTGCTAATCTGAAAAAAAAAGGATTCTGTTATTTTTGCAAATGTAATTTAATGAGGAAAATTTTAAAACAAGAAAATTTCAAAGACATTTATCTATTAATACTGGAAACTGTAAGTTTTCCAGAAAACTGGCTGATGAAACTTTCAGTGTGGTTAAATATTGGAAAGAATCCAATGAATGGAGCTGACTGTAAGTTATGATTCCACACTAATGAACCAACTTATGTTTCCCCAGAGCACTGCTAAAAATAAAACTTTGAACTGTCTGAAAGATTTGAAATGACAACATAATTTGATTATTTATGATCAGAATAAAAGAACTCTCATTTGTGCATCTATTTAAAATTTTTTGAAGTGTCAAAACTGATACAAAGAGAAATTATTATCTAATAATACTGTAAAATGTGCATCTCATCCTACATATGCATCTAGAATCATCCTTGGAAGCAAAATACTTAACTCTTGCTGAGAAACTCATATAGAGCCTTAATGAGACTATCTCCTAAATGCAATATCACTTTTTAAAAGTTTCTTATAAGCTCATTNAATACTGTAAAATGTGCATCTCATCCTACATATGCATCTAGAATCATCCTTGGAAGCAAAATACTTAACTCTTGCTGAGAAACTCATATAGAGCCTTATTGAGACTATCTCCTAAATGCAATATCACTTTTTAAAAGTTTCTTATAAGCTCATTTCTTAGAAGAAAATTTTTCCATCACTCATACCATATGAAATAAGTAAGAAAATGTTTAATACCATAGTAAATTTTTTAAAACATCAATTAACTTTTATACTGAGGTACTTGCTTCATCTCTTTTAAGAGTAAAGAAAAAAGGAAAGTGCTATTTAATGGTAGAATAAGGATATTGTTTTTAGTATTAAAATAAAGGTTATTGGAATTTTTGTAAAGAAAATGCATTTGATTTTTAATAGTTAAGTATATATCACAATTAAGTATAAGAGGAAAAGTTAAGCTTTTCATAATGTTAATAATTACATAATCCTTCCCTTATATGTTACAAATTTAAACTTCTTTGTGTTTCATTTTTAATTTTTAAAACTGTAGATTCAAGTCAAGATAAAGTCTTTCATAAAAGACTATCAAACTTTATACTTGCTCTGTTTCCTTATTTTTACTTGCCTTTTATTATATATTCATTCCATTTTTAAATGATGCTGCATATTTAATGAAAGAAAGTTTTTTAAAAGGAAGTGTTGCCAATCAGTCTAAATTTGTTACAGTTAAAATTTGATGGTCTACAGACAATTTATAATCCTTTTCTTGTTATAAAATATTGTCAAATTTATAGTAGTATCAGTTAGAAAGTTTATGGAAACATTGTTGAAGGTGGTTTAAAATAGAACTAAATCTTTAATTTGAATTTGATGGCACCTGTTTTCATTTTGTTCCCCCGGCAACACCACTGGTACCAAAATTGCCCATAGACCACCCTGGTTTTTGAGAAGAATGAAATCATTCTGAGTTTTTTTTTTATTTCATCCTTTTACTGACTAAATATTTAAACAGAGTTATAAAACATCTGTCAGAGTTTGTGAACTCACTTTGGAGTAAGAGAGTTTAGGACACAGAATTGGAAGTTTTGCATTAAAAAATCTCTGGGTAATTTTAGTTTGTCTTTCTTAGTTATGAAAATTTTTATTAGAATTAGAAATTAGAAAAGTAGTTGACAGCAATAATAAAAAAAGGACTTAGAATGTCATCTTGGAAAGCTATGCTTCCTTTCATTTGTTTGCTAACAGTTGAGATTTTTTTAAAAAGCAGCACGATCTGTTTTTCTTGAACGTTCTGAGGAGTCAAGGTATGTGAACTAAGGCTTATAGTATTGAGGCTCCTGAGGGAAAGAGGTGAAGCCAGCAAAATGTTACCTTGTCTGTTAGGATCTGTATTGTACTTTTCTGCTGTATTATTTTTTTTTTTTGAAGGATAATTGCTTTACAGAAATTTGTTGTTTTCTGTCAACCTGAATCAGCCATAGGTATACATATGTCCCCTCCCTTTTGAACCTCCCTCCCATCTCCCGCCCCATCCCCCCACTCTAGATTGATACAGAGCCTCTGGTTGAGTTTCCTGAGCCATACATCTGTTGTATTGTTGATTCATTTGTTTGGGACATCATGAAATGCCATTATTCTTTTGTAGTTGTGGGTAATTGAGACTTACATGCAGTAAAACAAGTGGCTGAAAATTAATTTTGCATGTCTGGAGAATTGAGTATCTTATAATATGCAAGGTAAGTCAGCCATGTTAGATTAACTTGTATGTTTCTGGCAATTTCCTTGATCAAGTAGGATTTATTCCTGTGTTTCCAAAGAAAAATTCATAGTACTGGTATACTTTGAAAAGAACTTGGTATATAGACTAGAGAATCTAAAGATTCAAATAAATTTGAATTTGGCTTTTTAATTTTTTTGGCATAGGTTCTGTCTTGCCATGAAAGTATTTGCAGGAGTCTGGGTTCCTAAACCTGATTTGATTGGGTAGAGCTTTACAGAGAACCAGTAAAGACTCTAAATATTTGACATCTCTTAAAAGTGTTATTATGCTGCCTTTTTTTTTATTATAAGACTACTTTTTCTTATGGTATATAAATAATTAAAATTTTTTTCTTAATAAGGAGCATGTGGCTGAATAAACACCCCTTTTCCCCAAGTTTTCTATTATACTACTTTTTGTATATATTACTAGGTTAATATAGGAAATGTCCTTGGATGAATCAGAATTTCTTGGTATTATTTTTTGACAGTTGCCAAAACCATTGTGTCAGGGTAAGAAGATCATTCCGGTTTAAATAGAATGTTATTTGAGTGAAGGATAAATTTTCTTCAATTTTAAGCTAGTTGTTAGAATATATTTACTTTACATTGTTCATTCATTTAGAAGAGACTGGAAGAATGTGTGTTAATTTTCCCTGTAAATCTTGATGGCTTATTTAACCAGCTACTTCAGTGAAATATAAGTCCCTGGTGGCGTTTAAAAAGTTCAGCTGCTTCACTGAGTAATAATGTGGTGGAAGAGAGAGAAATGACTTTGAAGTCAGATCTTTAGGTTTAGGTTTCCAGTCTCTCTAAACCATGGACTCTCTCTGTGACATAAAAATCTTTAACCTCAGTTTTGTCATCTGTTGAAAAGCAGATGTAATCCTTCCTAAAGTTGTTCCGTGAGTTAAATGAGAAACTAGAAGTCACCTTGCATAGTGTCTGACTCAGTAGCAGAAAGTTAATGTCAGTGCACACTCATCCCTGCACTCTTCATTCTTTCCATGAATTTGCTTTTCCGTGCTGAATGCCCCAGCAAGAAAGTAAGAGTCCATGTAATTACAAGACCGTTGTGTCCTAGAGGGATTTAAGGTAGGGCCGAGGATTCTTGTGTCTGGGATTATTTTTAATTAAACTATTTACTTCAGCAAACACTTCTGAGGGAAATCCCCAAAGCCAGAGATTATTTTCTCTCACCTCTTAATCATTTATGCTTTCATTGAATTTGCTACTCCTTTTCATCTCTTTTCAATCAGTATGGAAGGCATCCTTATGCATAGTAATATAAGATATCCTTGAAGGAAGCACTTTATGAGGTGTCTGTGTATGCACCCAAACCAAATAAAGTTGGGCTAAAAGAAGCCTCCAGTGGCTCAGATAGTGAACAGTCTTCCTGCAACACGGGAGACCTGGGTTCAATCCCTAGGTCAGGAAGATCCCCTGGAGGAGGGCATGGCAACCCACTCCAGTACCCTTGCCTGGAAAATCCCATGGATGGAGGAGCCTGGTAGGCTACCGTCCATGGGGTCTCAGAGTCGGACACGACTGAGCAACTTCACTTTCACTTTTCCCTATTCACTTACTGCTATTCCTGCTACTAATACCACCACCGCCACCACCAGCATGAGACATTTACTGAGCTTTTACTAGGTACTTGGGACTGTTCCGTGTGGAGTATATGAATTTTGGTTCTTTCAATAGTCTTATGAGAGGGAGATACAATCGTTAACTCTGTTTTGCACATCGGGAAAAACTGAATCTAGAGAAGCTGGTACTACAGATGGTGGAGCCTTTCTCTTACCCTAGACAGTTTGAGTGTCACTAAGCTTTACTTTTCCATTTAAAAAAATTTAGATTTTCACTTTTTAATTAATAACATTAAAATGTCCCTCTAATATTGGTAATTTTAACCATAAGATAAAGCAAGTTTAATATATCTCTGTTTTCTATTTACAAAGTAAAGGTCTGTATATAAATCATAGCTCATGTTGTTTAATTTACTGCGATGTCACTTGGGGATTTGGGATCACTGAAACAAACTTATTTTCTGATTGTGAAACCTTTGAGGAGAGCCTTCGTGTTTTCACTGGGTTCCCTTTTCTTATAATGGAAGAAGATGTTTTGAAAGAATGAGCTATCAAAATTAAGAACCACATTATATTGTTTATTTGCTTAGTTTTACTGACTATAGAATTATCAAAAATTAATGTTGCTATTTCCATTTTTTTGCTTTCTTATTAGTTCAGATACTGTTTGGTTATAGAAAGCAAAAATTGGGTGGCTTGTCTGTTAATGTACAACCTTCATTCTTTGCTTCATTCAACCTTCATTCATGATTCATTCTTTCATGCATTTTCCCCCAAACGTTTATTTACCACCTACTCCATGCTAGCACAATGTGTAGATAAGGAGGGATTAAAAAAAATAGGAATAAAAGAACAATCCTCTTACTTAAATAGCTTACAGTCTAAGATACATACATTGGGAAGCAAGTGCTTATAGCACATTTTGATAAATACTGTGGTAATTTATGTCTTAGTTCAGTTCAGTCTCTCAGTCGTGTCTGACTCTTTGCGACCCCATGGACTGCAGCACGCCAGGCTTCTCTGTCCATCACCAACTCCCGGAATTTACTCAAACTCATGCCCATCGAGTCGGTGGTGCCATCCAACCCTCTCATCCTCTGTCGTCCTCTCTGCTGCTGCACTCAGATCTTTCCCAGCATCAGGGTCTTTTCCAGTGAATCAGCTCTTTGCATCAGGTGGCCAAAGAGTTGTGGCCATAATATTGGAGTTTCCTTCATATTATGTTGTACAACTCCATAATATTGGAGTTTCAGCTTCAGCATCAGTCCTTCCAATGAATGTTCAGGACTGATTTCCTTTAGGATGGACTGGTTGGATCTCCTTGTAGTCCAAGGGACTCTCAAGAGTCTTCTCCAACACCACAGTTCAAAAGCATCAATTCTTCTGCACTCAGCTTCCAATTCTCATATCCATACATGACCACTGGAAAAACCATAGCCTTGACTAGACGGACNTGGTGGTGTTGACGTAGGAGAGAAAAATAGTTGTTATGTCACGAAGTCTTGAATTTTGTCCTGGGAGTTTTCATTTCTTTCCTCTGAAGATTATGGAGCATTGTAGGAAAAATTAAAGCACAGTGATAAAATCTCATTCTTCTTTTTGTTACATTACTAATGGCAGCAGGGTAGGAAATGGATTAGGATGAAGCAGGACTAAAACTAGGAAGACCCTTCAGGAAACTTCCAGTAATCGAAGTGAGAAATGGTGAAAGTGTGGGTTAAGCTCGGTGATAGAAAGGGACAGAATTAAGAGATACAAAGGAGGTAAAGTGAACAGGGTAAGGTCAGTGTTTTAGAACCACACTGAACCAAACTGTCAAGTTGTAAATTTAAATATATGTCTATGACATGTATGTAATTCATCCACACAGGTTTGTTTTGAAGCATTTTCCTCTTTTCAAAGATACCCCTATTCTGTTTTCTATATTTCTTCACTGCCTCTATTCCAGAAACAGAAAACACAATTTTGGAAACAGACCCACTGTTTTTTTCTTTCCTTTGGTCATAAATTCGTGTCCGATTCTTTGCGACCCCATGGACTGTAGCCTACCAGGCTCCTCCATCCATGGGATTCTCCAGACAAGAATACTGGAGTGGGTGGCCATTTCCTTCTCCAGAAATTAATGGTAGCAGTGCCAAATAGAGCTGCAAACAAAAGTTAAATTTGTACTCGCTTAGATTTACCTGTGTCATTGAGATGGTTAGATAGCATCGCCAATTCAATGGACACGCGTTTGAGCAAACTCCAGGAGACAGTGGGAGGATGGAGAAGCCTGATGTCCTGCAGGCCACAGGGTCGCAGAGTCGGACGCGACTTCACGACTGATCAACAGGAGTGCAGTTCTGTCTCTCCTGGTGCTCTTTATTTCCTTGAGTGAATTCAGGTTACTGTCCAGTGTTCTTTATTTCAGCCTGGAGTTCTCCCTTTAACATTTCTTTTAGGTCTGCTGACAGTGAGTTTTCTCCGTTTTCATCCATCTGAGAATGTCATAATTTCTTCTTCATTTTTGAGAAGGGAGGGATGTCCCAGGCAGGATTGATCCCGCCCCCCTCCCCCCAGTAGTAATGAGGAAGAGAAGAGAGGAGGGAAGGAGGAGAAAGCTAGTGTGGTGTCTTGGCCCACCGTTCCTGGACAACTGGTTGTATGTTGGGGACCTATTACATTGGTCAAGGACTTAAAGGCAAAAGATCTTCCCTTGGAACCTTAGAATTCTGGCGGGAGGAGGGGTGGATGAATATGGCTAAGGGACTAGTCCTAAGAAATCAATTTGGGGCTACTTGTCAGAACTGATATGGAGAGAGCTATTATATCACATGCTTTGGACATCAGATATCAAAACCTATGGCTTTTTTTAAAGTCATAACATACAACAAATGTGTTTTACCTGTAAGATTTTTTTGTCTGTGAGAAACAATAACTGTGCAGATCTTTAGTTCTTCACTCTTCATTGGTAACAAACATATAAAGTAAAATTAACCATCGTAAACAGTTCAGTAGTGTTAAATGTATTCATTTGGTTGTGCAATGGCTCTCCAGAACTTTTATCTTGCAAACTGGAAACTCTGTACCTGTTTAAACAGCTTTCGTATCCCTTCAACCTCAGTGACTAGTGACACATATTCTGCTTTCTGTTTCTGTGTTTTCAGCTGCTTTGGGGATACCTGATACAAGGAACCATCAAGTATTTGTCTTTTTGTAACTGGCTTATTTTGCTTAGCATGCTGTTCTCGAGATTCGTGTATATTGTAGCATTTGCCAACATTTCCATTCTTTTTATGGCTGAGTAATATTCCATTATAATATATATCACGTTATATTTATCCATCCTCTTCACTTATTTTTTTCCATTTTTCTTTTTTTCTTCAATTTAAAATTTCAAGTATGGATTATCTTTCTTGTTCACTTACTGAGTTTCTTTATCTCAAGATTTTAGCTTACTAAAGGAAATTAACCACTTCTCTGACATACTATTTGCAAGTCATATTAATGGTTATTTTTCCCACCTGATTTTTCTGCTAAATTGCGACTTTATGTATTGCCATATCATTTATACAGTTAGAGAGCTTTGAATTATTTTATTGCTTTCCTTAGATATTTAATTGATTGAAAGTTTTAAAAACCTGTTAAAGGAGTTAAATAATTACCAGCAATGAGACCAGCAATTCTTTTCCAATGGCATAGAAACTTTGCCCTGCACAGGTTTAAATTATAGCACCTAACACTGCCTCTAGGCTTCTGACATTATAACTTTTCAACTGAGCAATGCTTAATTTGTTATGAAAGTGAAAGAAAAGTTAACTAATTCCATCAAAATTGTATTGCTGACATCTGTTCCTGATAAAATTTTAGTAATATGATAAGAATTAAAAGCACTGTGTTTCTGATTCCCACAGTAGTAAACTGTCAAAGACTTGTCTTCCCTTTGTGAATCATGTATATATGTGAGGTGTTATTAAGTCCAAATGGAAAAGAAATGCCATGTTGAGGGGCACTGAATCAATAGTTTCTTTCTGAAACTAATTTTCTTAGAGTACCCGTTCTACTTGTTAAATAGGTTATATTTTGCTCCTTGACTTTTGCAGAGCAATTAAAAATTATATGAATTAAAAAAATATATTTTGAGGATAATTTTTTCTAAAGCCATGTAATATTTTAACATACACAAGTCATTGTTTTAAATCTGTTTTTCACTCTGTAGCATATGATGAATTGTTTAGATTTTCCTTAGATTACTAGTAGTCAAAGAAGAGATAAGGCCTTTGATGTCAAAATTTGTTTGGAGTTAATGAAGGTATATATGAGTGCTCTTGAAACCAAACTCTGGTGGGAGGAAAGAAGAAAGCAGTTCTTCAAAAGAAGATGCCCGATTAAGGTAATGGAAAAAAAGGGAAGAATCAGAAAGAAAGAGTCAAATAGAGAGGGAGGAAGAGAGAGTGAGTAGTTAACAGAGGGTGTAGTAGGTGTTGGGGCCTTCTGGGGACTTAGGGTTTTTCACTTCATACATAGGTGAGGTGGTTGCCTTTGATCTCCCATAACCAGAAATGGAGTTGTTTGATCAGGTATTTTAGTTTTGCTTTAAACTGCTGTTGTTGCTGAGCAACTCTGTCACTGGTGCATCCACTAGGGTTATCACCAAAAAAAAACAACCCTGCATATGCTAATCTCAGGAACACAAGTTTTTCACATAACTCTCCAGGCTAGTCTCCATGACTCGTATCAAGCATATTTGGTTCAGCAGCCCATTTTCTTTCCACTGTATAATCCAGCCTTGGTAGGCAAGCACTGTACTTGAGTTACTGTCTCTCCTACAACTTGGCTAAATCTGTTTATTACCTGTAGTAATTGATGTTCTGGGACATGTAACAGTCTGTGATCATGCCTTCTGTTCAAATTCGTATTTTTATTTCTTCCCCTGTTTTCCTATTGTGACGTTAAGTAAGATACCAGTTCTCTTAAACGTCACCTTCCTTGAGTACAAAATGCACATGATAGACTATTTGAGTCACAGGCTTGGAAGGATTATATGGGGAGTTCTGTGGGAGGCATCCAGTAAGAGGTTGTAACATAGGCATCCTAGTCTCATTTCCATCTTTATTGTGATTGCTTGTTTCTCCTTTATTTATCATTCCAGCCTTTAGTTTCATAAAGAAGTCTTTAAAAATCACATAAACATACTCTCAGATGCCTGTGTTTTCAGCGTTTTAATTCTGAGTACTTTATCTGATCTATTTTTGAATAATGGGATGATATAACATTTTAATTAAAACATTTTTCTATAGGAATGAAGAATTTCAGTAACATATTCTGAGTATCACTTCAGGATCATGTTCTGTGGTTGAATCTAAAGATTTTATATAGCATTTACTTTAATACTAGCTTACTCCTGGAGCTGTTTGGTAATATAGGAGTTAATGTGTGTTCAGTACTCAGCACAGCACCTGGCCCTTAGGAAGCACTGAGCGCAGGCTTCCCACTGTCGTCGTCATCATTGTTGCCGTCAGGAGTGGTCCTTCCTGACTGATGTGTATATGTGTGTGTAATAGCGCTTATGCGCCAACATCATTCTCCTTTCCCTGCCTTACCTTTTTTCCTTAGCTCTTAATAACTACTTTAAGTTTTGTTCATTTATTCATTTATGTGCTTTTTATCTCCCCCTGTTTCAGTATACACTGTTTAAAGGCAAAGATTATTTTCTTCATGATTTCTCTCTAGTACTTAGAAGAGAGTATATTGCATAGTGTAAATTTTTGATAAATGGATGAATAAGTAAATGACTCAGGACTAAAAGGAAGGACGGGCTTTGTTGTTTTCCCAACTAGTACTGTCTCCCAAAATTAAATGCAGCATATGACATTTCATTGACAAAAAATTCAGAGAATTAACCCTTGGGGTTTTCCCAGAAGGTAAACTGGAAAATTTTCTCCTTTTTCTTAAATTCCCATACACTTGCCAGAAGCACCTGGAATATATTAGGAATTCCATATAATTTCAGCAATATTTTAACCTCCATCAAGAACAGTATCCTCCCCCCTTACCTTTATCATTGTCCAACTGTTATCATTTAGTATTTCTTTTTTTTAATTCCAGTTTTTGTTGAAGAAATTTATGACATTCTTGTGTCCTAAAGTTCAGATTCCTATTTCAAGGTTCTTTACTCCAGGTGAAGAAGACAGCCTCTTCTCTTTGCATTCTTAGTGTTAACTCCTTCCCTTCACCTTACCCTTTCAAGATAAGAATTCCTGTTTCTGCATTCTCTTTCTTTTCCGCATTCACTTAATATGCAGGTTTCAATTTGTATCTGACCTAATTCCCATAAAACACTCACTTTCTTTTTCTATTATATAATATTTGCTGTTTCAACTGAATACAGTTATGTGCCCATTCAGGGCACACCAGAAACAGAGCAACAGGCTGTTATGTGATCTAATTGACACACAAGATCCCAGCCCTCGAATACACAAACACACACACTTGTTTAGAGACTGAAAGCAAAATAATATTTGTGTTAAGTTCCTACTGCTTCCTAAGGGTTCTTATCGCCCTCTCTGCCTTCGTCCTTCCCTCTCTTTTCTGTTTTGTTTTATGAGAATTCCCATGAGCTAACTTAATTCCTCTTTTACACCCCACATCCAGTCTGTCAGGAAATTCCATTGGGTCTGTTTTCAAAATGCGGCCAAAATCTGACCGGGCCTCGTCACCTATAGCGCTACCAGCCTGTGGAGACTATCGTCACCTTTCACTGGAATTATTACAATAGCCTCCAAACTGGTCTCTTTGCTTCTACCTGTGATTTTATAGCTTTCTTAATATTAAATTGTACCCCTCTTATGAAATTCATTCCTAAGTTACTTTCTGGTTTTTAAAAGTATTTGAATTATTTTTTCAATTTTTGTTTAATAAATAATCAGCATCAAGAAAGGCTACTGACTCCTATGTATTTTATCCTATGTATATTCATTTATTAATTTCACTTATTAATCCTAGTAATCTTTTACTGTATGTTTCAGGTTTTCCAGGCATACAGTCAGTCATACCAATAAAATAAAACACACTTTTCCTCTTATTTGCTAATGTTATACTGATTATTCCATCATTTTATCTTATAGAACATGCTAGGCCATATAAAACAAAATGATGAATGATAATGGTGATAGAGGCACACCTGTTATTAGAAATAGATTCAGCATTTCACTGAGTTTAAAATAATGTTTGCACTTTTGTTTTTTTGTACATTTTGCTACATTTATGTACTTAAATGGGAAAGGAAAAGCTGTTGAGTTTTGGCAAATATTTTTTCAGCATCTGAGTTTCTTTCTTTAGTTTCATGAGCTCTATATACATTGTTCTTTTTTTTTTGTTCAAGGTTGGGTTGTTAGAATGTCCTTCACATTTCAAGAATTCATGTTTAGCATGCTTCCATTCATTCTGTTATGAGTCATTTGGATTTGGTCATATATATTGAAAGATTGCATTGCTTTTAAATGTTTCCTCTCCTCTTCATAGTCTTCTCTTGAGGTCTCCATTCTGATTAACTTGCTGTTTGATAGAATCTGTTCAAATATTTTCCTCAAATGGGGTAAGTTAGAGATATGCTCTGATCAAGAGAGAATAAACAAAATTAACTCTGTGTAACTTTTCAAATTGACCTGTGCCTCCTTCCCTCTCTCTGTTTGCCACTAGGAAGGGGTTGATGTTGTAGAACTGAGATTTCAGAAATATGTGGGGGAAAGAGATGGGGCTAGTGGCATGGTTAGATTTTACACAGTGTGGTGGAATGTTGTTCTTTCATGCAACAGTTGAGGCTTTTCCGAGTTGAGACCAGGGAAAGACAGAATCAGGTAGTGGCAGGGACTGCTGCCTTCGATGCCGTCGTCCTGACATGGGACGTGTCATTACTCTAAAGGGACTGCAGTTCATCACTGGGGAAGATTTGAAGCCCTTTAGGAACTAGGGATTGATAGAAAAGTCACTGGGAGCCAGGCTGGTGAGGAGATGCAGAAAGAAATCACTCTGAGGAAAAAACTTACTGTGGTCTCTGCAAAAAAAACACAACTGCAATCACAAGTGCCAGTTGGGTTGTAAAGGGACCCTGCCTCTGAAGTGGAACAGAGTCCTGTAGCCACACTTCTTAACAAAAATTGTTTTTTCTTCAACAGTTGTTGCTAGAAGAAGTAAGGAAAGGCAGATATCCTAGAGGTAGTTCATCAGTGATAGCATTTGGAGAGCAATAACACTGAAGAGTGTTTAGTAATAATACTCTAAAGTTTAGACTTCTGTCCAGCTGACAGATGTCTTATTTTTCATCTATTGTGCTGTCTGCCTTCATTCTTACATTGATTCTTCTGAGTTTAGGGGAGATTTAAACTTTGTTGGGGAAGTACAGTTTTCTTTTTCTTAAAGTTGACATTGACAGATATCCTTACATAACTATGTTATGTTCATTGATGCATTCAGTCAGTATTTACTAAATATAAACCCTTTATTTAAGCACTGGTAATTCAAAGATGAATGAATCAGACACATTCTCTGTCTTGAAGTAGCTCACAGTTTATGAGCATGACATTATGTGGGTACTTGCAAACACTCATTTGAATTTTTCTAATAGGTTCATTTACATTTGTTTAATATATAATTTAGTGTTTAGCAGGAAAGTGCTTCTAATGTACTATATATGTGTCATTTAGCTGTATAGCAGCTTTACAAATGCACTGATTTAATTATTTCTTGGACTTTACATGTTTCTTTAAGCTGAAAGTCTAGGCCTGGCATGTTTTTGTTTATTCTAAAAATGTTTGGTACCGAATACTGTCATCTTACTTCCAGAGACCCTGCACCTTTGAAAGACTTTTTAATGAGCTAGAGAATGGCCACCCTGCTAAGACATCAGTGGTGATTTTTGATTAGAAGTTGATACTTAAATTTCTGCATCTGGTTCTTTTGTTTAAATGAGGCTGTTTGGTGTAGCAGAGCAAAACAAAAATTAAAATGTTTTATATAATCTCAGTACCTGTAATTGTCCATAAACAATCAATTCCAGTTTTACCAACTCCCAAATCTTTGGCCACCAAAGATTGTGCTAGTAACTGTTGTAATTGGTCTTTGTGGCTGTGTGTTTAAATATTGGAAATGGGACTTTAATATGAACATGAAGTAAATCTTAACCACAGAGGCACACACAGCTTCCGATATAATATAGAGCAGGAAAGAGACACATGTAAACAGACATATTCCTCATCTTAATATGTGGAGCCGTGCTCCCATAGAATTGCATTCAGTGTTTATACAGAGAGAGCTGACAATGAAAAACTGCTGTTCCCATGGTTTTCCTGTGTATTTTGATCTCTAGGTTATTTACTTTTTCTAAATGTGAGGAATGGCATTAAAGGGTGCTGTTATCAGTTAAATTTTTAATTGAATAATAAAAAGTTGTATAATGGGATAGATGTCACACGCCTTCATTTACCTTAGAAGAGAAAGGTTTTTGTTGAGAAAAAATGATTTAAAAATAATAAGTAGTTTTAGATAAGAGATTCTTTGTTAGACATAGCTGCTGTGGATACTTTAAAGCTTACGTATGTATGATGTGGCATTGTAATTCCTGTTGTATTGGGACACTTATTATTCATAGAAATGTCTTCAATAAAAGACTTCACTGAATGGCTCTGTACAACACAAGGAGTACAATTTTCTCAGAAGCCTTTCTAATGGAAACTTATAATTTAGAAGTATTAAAGCCATTCAATATAATGAATGATGATACCCACTTAATATAAAGAATGTAATAAAGCATCAGTAAATTATTAATTTTAGTTAATTTTCAAAATGTGTTTATTAATAACTTTATAGAAATGAGAACTAATAGATGGATCTGTCCAAGTTTAGTTTCATTCAAACTTTGATTTTTAAAATCAAAATTGTTGATTTATGTTAAACTTCTGAAAAGCAGTGAAAAGATTGTTGACCAGAGTAAGGAGGTAAATATTTTATCAGATGGTATATATTGTCAATATATACCAAATAACATAAACTATACTTTTGAAGAAGCCTTAATTGAATTCTTTGGCAATGATAAAGTCTCAGTTCCTTTTTAGGTTCTAAGTAATGAAGTTCATTTATTCAATCAGTAGATATTTATTGAGTTCCAGACACTGTTCTCTGGGCAGGAGTTATAGCACTGAATAAAACAAAACTTTCTGTCTTAATGGTATTTACATTCCAGTTGGATTAGACAAATAAGAAATGAAGCAAGTACAATATATAGTATTAGACTTGGAAATTGCTAGTGGGGAATATAAAGGTCTGGTTGTACTTTTATATACCATAAATAAGTGTTAGTCGCTCAGTCGTGTCCAACTTTTTGCCACCCCATGAACTGTAGCCCACCAGGCTCCTCTGTCCATGGGATTCTCCAGGTAAGAATACTGGAGTAGGTTGCTGTGTCNAGAATTGATGCTTTTGAACTGTGGTGTTGGAGAAGACTCTTGAGAGTCCCTTGGACTGCAAGGAGATCCAACCAGTCCATTCTGAAGGAGATCAGTCCTGGGATTTCTTTGGAAGGAATGATGCTAAAGCTGAAACTCCAGTAGTTTGGCCACCTCATGCGAAGAGTTGACTCATTGGAAAAGACTCTGATGCTGGGAGGGATTGGGCGCAGGAGGAGAAGGGGACGACAGAGGATGAGATGGCTGGATGGCATCACTGACTCGATGGACATGAGTCTGAGTGAACTTTGGGAGTTGGTGATGGACAGGGAGGCCTGGCGTGCTGCGATTCATAGGGTCACAAAGAGTCAGACATGACTGAGCGACTGAACTGAACTGAATGGGGCATAGATTAACCTCTCAAAGAAGATGATGCGGAATTAGGTATAAAACTTTGTTGTTGCCCTGGGGATTCCTGGACTTCCCTGTGGCTCAGCTGGTAAAGAATCCGCCTGCAATGCGGGACCTGGGTTCAGTCCGTGGGTTGGGAAGCTCCCCTCGAGAAGGGAAAGGCTACCCGCTGCAATATTCTGGGCTGGAGAATTCATTCACTCCCACTGTATAGTCCATGGGAGTGCAAAGAGCTGGACATGACTAAAAGATTTTCACTCACTCACTGGGGATTCCTATTCTCAGTATCTGATTGATACAAGCAGAAAGATTTGTAGTCTTTGTGGTTGTGTACTCAGTAACATCTGCACAGAGATATCTTCCTCTCTACTCCCAGAGTTCACTGCCATTTCCATGTGTTTATTTTGCCCTGTATTATAAATTGGGGATTTTTGTGTCTGCCATAATTGGATTAAATATTCTTTAAGGCAGGGACAATGTTTTCACCTCTGTAGTCCTGGTGTGAAGTCAAGGCATGGCAAATCAGTACCACTGATGTTAGCTCCAGGAGGGCTCGAATCTTAAATTTCTTTTATTCTCTAATGTATGTTAAGCATTAGGACAGTACTTCACACATAGGAAGTACACAGCAAGTATTTGTTGACTGAATGAGTCTTGTCTGCCATAGATGAGCCTTTAACATTTAAGGACATTAAATCTTCGGGTTTTAGATTGGGTCAGGTTTCAAAAAGTCTAGAGCTGGTGCTTAAATGAGTAGATAAGCTCTACAGAACTCACACTTCGCTGACACTGTTGCTTTAGAGTACTTCCTGGTTTGGAGAACAGGAACTTAGCCAGTTTGGATCTTCAGCTGAATGAACAGTGAAATGGTCAAAAATGAGTTAGCAGTAAATAAAAGTAGTAATAAAAGATCTAATATATTACAAATTCAATAGCCTGTCTGTGATGGAGTCATACTTGACCGTTTGGGGTCAGCAGTCACTAGTAAGGCAGATCCTCCTGCAGGAAGACAGAGTACCTGGAAATTTTGTGGATTGTAAGCTACTGAGTTAAAGCAGTGAGTGAAAGAGATCAGGGGATGTATTTGGAATGCCATATAGTATTACCTCTTCAATATTTTAGGATTAATACTTTAATCATATTTTCTGTTTTATGTTTTTTCAGTTAGAAAATAGATTTTATAGTTAAAAACTTTTTTGAGCACATATGTTTTCCTGCTATGAATAAAACAATTTAAAAGCTTGATAATATTTAATGCTATGTTTATATAGGAATTTGTGAGGTATGGTGTATTTAAGGAGGGAAACGTGAGCAATTGACCAAGAGTAAGTAAGTGAAATGTTATATTAAAATATTCCTTTCAAGGAAATACTTAATTTGATACTTTATAATAAAAGCAGGCTGTTACTTATTTTAATGTTATTTATTGACAACAATGAAAATGTTGAGAAATACTTTCATTAAAAAAATGGTATTATAAAATAGGTTGGGAATGAATCAGTATTTATAGAAATGAATACTAGAAACCCTTCACTAGTACCTCATTAAATATTATATTTTTTACATCACATATTTTCCTCTTAGATTATAGAATTATAAAGGAATATCTTCCCTGAAACCTTGCCACAGTTTTTTTTTGGTTTTGTTTGTTTGTTTTGGCTGCCATTTTGAATAAAAGGAATATGAAACTACATAGGAAAACTTAAAAAGGAAAGATTGTCAAGAAATTTTGAAGTTTTGAAAGCCTGTAGCTGGGAGCATCTTTTCTCCTCTAAAATGAGAAAACAGTTTGGAAATTGGAAGAAAGATATATTTTACTTTATTCTTTGCTATGTAAAGTTAATATATCTCTATTTAACATTGAAAAACATTAAAAAAGATATCAAAAATATTAATGACCTCAGATCAAAGTTAGTCAGAGGAACATAAAGAAGCATTATTATCTATGATTCTGAAAAGCAAACGAAGAAACCAAAAAAATTTTCTCCAAAATATTGGTAGTCATGCACCTAATTTAGAGCAGTAAACATTACGAAAATTTATAATGTGAAAGTATAAAAATCCTGTTAAAACATTCACAATGTAATGTCATTTTTAAAAAAGGAAGAGCAGGACTTCCCTGGCGGTCCAGTGGCTAAGAATCCACCTGCCAACACAGGGGACGGGTGTTGGATCCCTGGTCTGGGAAGATTGCACGTGAGTGGAATGAACTAGTGAAGCCCGTGAGCCCCCAGCCTGTGCTCCACAGTAAGAGAAGGCATTGCACTGAGAAGCCTGTGCACCGCAGCTAAAGAGTAACTCCCTGCAGCTAGAGAAAACCCGAGCGCAGCAGTGAAGACTCAGCACAGCCGCGAATAAGTAAATCAATCAAATTTTTTAAAAAAGAAAGGAAGAGCAAATTTTAATTTTGAACTGAAATAGTTACATTTATATTGTGTTTAAAAGCTCCATCTATTTTAGGAGAATTAATATCTGTATTGTGATTTTTAGAATATTATTTCTGCAGACTTCTTTGTTGCATTTTTATAGCTATATGAACAGATGTTATGTCAATAATCCTTTGCCATAACATATAGTATTATATTTTGGACCATAGGCCCATTTTACCTAGTGTTAATTTTTAATTTAATGTTAAAGACATTTATTCTTTTCTAAAAGTATAATTACTACTTTAAGATTTTAGGTTACATTTCATTGTGCCTTATTTCCAAGTTTTTAGCGATAGTGCTTATTGATTTAATGAAAATTAAGGATTCTTTTCCTGTAAATATTTAAGTGAAATGCACTTAAAAAAATCCTTCTGTACTTCGTGTACAACTCTTGGCTATCTGATAAAGCTTAAAAAATTTAGTCTGATAATGTGTCTTGCCTAATTTACCTTTCTGGTTTTCTAATCAAAAGTACTTAATCAGACTGTTCTCACACTCTGAATTCACTGCTGCCTCTCTGTCTTTGCTAGTGGTATTCTCCACCACCCTGTTGCTTCTTAATTATCTTACTTCTTTCTTCTTTTGAATAATCATTATAGAGGCCTGCTGCTACTGTGTCCTTCCAGCCACTACTCTCTTGCCCCAGTGCTGGTAGATGATCAGTTTCCTCAGTTTATTGCATAATCTGCTTCTTTATGAAATCTTTCTCTCAGCTGTTGTAAGTAGATCCTTAAAACAATCTGTTGAGTTTCGGGTTGTTTCTCTCAAAGGTTGAGCATCTTTTATAAATGACTTCTGTTAAGATTAAAAAAAAAGCAACAACCATGTTTTGCTAATTTGTGGATGCAAAGAAGAAAGGAGGGTTGATAAATATTCTTAAATGGCAGAATTAGGATATAGAAATATCTTGCAGAATGAGTCAGTAGATTAAATCCAAGAAGGTAAAATTAAGCGTATATTAGGTTTGAATATTTCCCCACACTCACTTTCAGTAGGAGGGTAGATCGGAAGATTGGATCTTGGCAGAGACTTGGATTAAGAGTAGCAGATATAAAAAAGCAGTTAGTTTTGGTTGACAGTGAATTCTATATGCATAAAAAGTTACATCATGTAGGGTTGCTCATAGATATATTGTTTGTGTGCATATAATACACAGAGTTGACTTAAACATTGTAGGCCTATTTGGTTAACGTTTATGTTTCAAGGCACTTAAAACTGCATTTTTTCTTTTTTTAGAATAGGAAGCGCTTATGTTGAGAAAAATTCTGATAGCATGCATACTCTATTGCAATGTGGGAAACCTGGGTTTGAACCCTGGGATGGGAAGACCCCCTGGAGAAGGGAAAGGCTAACCAATCCAGTATTCTGACCTGGAGAATTCCATGGGGTCTCAAAGAGTCGAACACGACTGAGCGACTTTTACTTTTACTTTATTAGAGTAGAAAAAAGATGGCAGCTATAGAGACGTGTTCCAGGTTGTAAATTCCTCGTCACTGTAGTTCAGCTCAGATACTTCCTTCCTTGTGTTTTCCTAGGTGGGAGAGGATGGGTTTCCTGCTCCCCGTCAGATGTACTGTGCATCTGCCACTCCACTCACCCAGACAGAGGGCCGCACCTGTCTCCTCCACCACCAGAGCGCCAGTCACTGACTGAGCGCCTCCCCTGAGATGGGCTTGCTCCCTTGCCTGCTTTTCACAGTTTGGTGAGAGGNGTCAGATGTACTGTGCATCTGCCACTCCACTCACCCAGACAGAGGGCCGCACCTGTCTCCTCCACCACCAGAGCGCCAGTCACTGACTGAGCGCCTCCCCTGAGATGGGCTTGCTCCCTTGCCTGCTTTTCACAGTTTGGCGAGAGGGACGCTGCTGCTGCTGTTTCTTCGTCCTTAATCACTAGCTAACCTCTGTCAAGAGGCTCAAGGAAACTAGATTATCAGAGGATTTGTTGTTAGTGAACTATTTTACGTATATTGGCTTTTTTTCTGTATTATTCTCTATGTTGATTACAATGTAGATAGGGCCTAAAGTTAGACCTGCCTTACTGAATACCAGAGAGAGTAGAAAATATTCTTTAATCTACAGATGTCGAGTCCTTTTTGATATGAGACGGTGATAGTCTGTTTTTCCATTTTGTTTTAAGACGTCACTGTTATTTACCAGTGCCTTCTACCCCCCTTCTCTTTGAGTAAGGATGTGATTGAGTGTGTCACCTGTGCAGTAGTTGAAAATGGATACAGTACACAGTCTCAGGACCTCCCTGCTTCCTTGTAGATCATTTAGCCGTATGTAAGTGATTTAACAGTCATGCAGTCAGGGTTTTCAGAGTAAATAATTTCCATCCCCATTACTGTATCTTTGTATTCATGAATACTTGCAGGAACATAATATTCTTCAGTTAAATATATTCAAGTTTGAAAAAAAAAATCAGGCTAAAAATAAAAAACAATTTTAAATCAGGCTAATTTAAATACTTGGAAACTGGTATTTTTTTATTAATAGTCATTGAATAGCTTTTAATTTCAAATGCCAGCAATTGTTTAAGTATAATTGCAGTGAGGAATTAATTAATGTAGTTTTGTTGTAGGAGCACAATCCTGTATATATTTTAGCTTAAAATTATGGCTTTTAAGAGCTTTTTAACCTTTTAATCAAAATATATATTAGTGAGCAGGGTTTAAAAGAAATGGTAAAACAAATTTCTTTCCATAATAGACTGTAAGAAAATGTGGCGTGCCAACTCCTGATAAGATACTTAAAAAATTATTTCTTCTTTAGTTCTGAATATTTCTTCCTGTTACCCTGTTTGTCATGTGCCTGTGGACACAGTGGTTTAGTTTGATCCTTGGTGGCTCAGACAGTAATGCGTCTGCCTGCAAGGTGGGAGACCCAGGTTCATCCCCTGGAGAAGGGAATGGCAACCCACTCCAGTATTCTTCGGTTCAGTTCAGTTCAGTCGCTCTGTCGTGTCTGACTCTTTGCGACCCCATGAATCACAGCACTCCAGGCCTCCCTGTCCATCACCAACTCCTGGAGTTCACCCAGACTCATGTCCATCGAGTCGGTGATGCCATCCAACCATCTCATCTTCTGTCGTCCCCTTCTCCTCCTGCCCCCAATCCCTCCCAGCATCAGAGTCTTTTCCAGTGAGTCAACTCTTCTCATGAGGTGGCCAAAGTATTGGATTTCAGCTTTAGCATCAGTCCTTCCAGTGAATACACAGGACTGATCTCCTTCAGAAAGGACTGGTTGGATTTCCTTGCAGTCCAAGGGACTCTCAAGAGTCTTCTCCAGTACCACAGTTCAAAAGCATCAATTCTTCAGTGCTCAGCTTTCTTCACAGTCCAACTTTCACATCCATACATGACCACAGGAAAAACCATAGCCTTGACTAGATGGACCTTTGTTGGCAAAGTAATGTCTCTGCTTTTCAATATCCTATCTAGGTTGGTCATAACTTTCTGCAATCACCACCTGCAGTGATTTTGGAGCCCAGAAAAATAAAGTCAGCCACTGTTTCCACTGTTTCCCCATCTATTTCCCATGAAGTGATGGGACCAGATGCCATGATCTTCGTTTTCTGAATGTTGAGCTTTAAGCCACCTTTTCACTTTCCTCTTTCACTTTCATCAAGAGGCTTTTTAGTTCCTCTTCACTTTCTGCCATAAGGGTGGTGTCATCTGCTTATCTGAGGTTATTGATATTTCTCCTGGCAATCTTGATTCCAGCTTGTGCTTCTTCCAGCCCAGCATTTCTCATGATGTACTCTGTATATAAGTTAAATAAGCGGACTGAATTCCAGAGGAACCTGGTAGGCTGCAGTCCATGGGGTGGCAGAGTCAGACATGACTGAGCAACTAACACTTTCACTTCAGTTCACAAGATTACAGTTATCAATGTTGGAAGTTCACAGCCTCAGAACATCCTTTGTGTGTGTACGTGTATGTATTAGCTAAATGAACAATTTTATTTACTCATTTATTACTGTGATAAGTAAAAAACAATTAATTGTAAATGAATCATAAATTTTAAGGCATATGCAAATGTCATCCTAGTAGCACCAAAATAATACACATTTGAGCTGAAGTAAGAGAAAAGCAGTGTTGTGCAGGAGTCCTGCCCTCACTTTCACCAGAAAATGTATTTAAATTAGAATTTCCAAATGTGAGAAATCTGAAAGGAATGAAAACTGCTGGTCCTTAATGGTAGCGTATGGTTGGTGTTAGCCAAAATGAAGTTCAGGCCGTGATGCTCTGTAGCCACCGTATGACCTACCCAAAGGCAATCAGAACACACTTCTTTCTTTTTCCTTTTCTTTTTTCTTTCTTTTTTTTCATTTTTTTTTTTTAACTAATTGGCCCGTGTTTAGTTTACTGAATGTCATCTGGACTCAGTAAAAATCAAGTGACCTGCATTGAATTAGTGTAATTGTAATACAAACAGAATATCGCATAGTTTTGGTCTTATACAGGAAAGGAGAACGTTGGAAAGATTTTTCTGTTTGATAAATAGAAACTGAAGATATGGGGATCCAGACCTGGTTCATACTTGATTTTTACCTTTCATGTCTTTCTGTAAGATCAGTATTTGGACTTTTAGGCTTTTCCTCTATATTTTAAAAAAAAATGTTGGTTTTCCCTCTGAAGCTTACTACAAAGGGAATTTTTTAAAAAAATCTTACAAATTAAAAAAAAAAACCTTACATATTGTATAAAGGTCATAGATCTGATTTTTCCTTAAGCTTAAGCAAGTTAGCATTGTTCAAAACGGAAGTACTTTTCTGCTCTACTAGGATTGTCAGGAATTTGACATATATTTTTACCTTTATCATGACTAATATTGCAGCCTCTTCAAATATAACTTTTATTAGTTTATTATAGTTTATATTCTGTTTAAGAGAGGCAGTAGCTACATTTGCCAAGGGAACAAAGAGCTGAAGAATTGAAATGTCATTTTTAATAATTTGTTTAAATTTTTAACTGTGTGACTTGGATCTTATAATTAAATCACTTAATTTGACTTTGAGAATATCATTTTAGAATGGAGTTCTTTGGTATTCTGAAAGTCTCATTTATTCTGCATAACTTATACCCTTGTATTAGGATGCTGAAGATAAAGGACAATAGCTATAGACAGGTTGTGTGTGTGTGAGTGTGTGAAGTTGCTCAGTCGTGTCCAACTCTTTGCGACCCCATGGACTGTAGCCTACCAGGCTCCTCCCTCCATGGGATTATCCAGGCAAGAGTACGGGAGTGGGTTGCCATTTCCTTCTCCAGAGGATCTTCCCGACCCAGGGATCGAACCCAGGTCTCCCGCATTCCAGGCAGATGCTTTAACCTCTGCGCTATCAGGGATTTTCCTATTGTAATTTCAGAGAACTTGTACTTTTTGTCTTTATCTATTGAAATTTTTATGGCATTTAAATTTGTTTATTTAATGTTTGTCTTCCCCACCAGAGGTGGCTCATACGGTAAAGAATCTCCCTGCAGTGTGGGAGACCTGAGTTTGATCCCTGAGTCAGGAAAATCCCCTGGAGAAGAAAATGGCAACCCACTCCAGTATTCTTGCATCAAAAATACCACGGACAGGGGACCCTGGCGGGCTACAGTCCATGGGGTTGCAAAGAGTTGAACACAACTGAGTGACTTCACTTTCACTTTCGCCACCAGATGCACATCCCAGGGGAGCAGGCACTGGCTCTTCCCTTTTTTAAAAATCTGATATTCTTTCATCTCAAACACAGAGCCTGGCATATAATAGGCAGTAAAATTAGTTAAATGTAAAATGAATAAAGACTTTATTTAGATTAGTATATACAAAAACCTATTATCAAAACAGGACTTCCCAGGTAGTACAGTGGTAAAGAATCTGCCTGTCAGCACAGGAGATGCAAGAGACGCAGGTTTGATCCCTGGCTTGGGAAGATCCCCTAAGAAGGAAAAGCCACCCCACTCCAGCCTGGTTGCCTGGAGAATCCTATGGACAGAGAAGCCTGGCAGGCTATAGTCCCTGGGATCACAAGCACACACATACATTATCTAAATAGTACTCAAGTACTCAACAGTCTAGTGTTGATAATATTTATAACAGTGTAATTGCAATGATAGAATCCTGGCTATTCTGCTTTCTGGTTTTATTGCCTAGGACAAATGTAACTTCTTCATATCTCATTTTTTTCCATATGTAAAATGAGAATATTATAGTTTTTATTCTGACCTGTAATGAGGATTTAAAGAATTCACATAAAATTCTTGGGAAGTGCTGCACAAATGTGGATTGATTTTATTGTTGTTCTCTTTCTTATTATTTTTGAGGTACTTCAAAGTTATGAGAGGAATGTGTGACTTTATTAGAATTGTATTAGGAAACCTTCAAAGAATAGGTAATGTTCTAATAGAGTATTAAAAGATGAGTGTTAGGCAGTGGTTCATGGGCAAAGCCACGCCAAGAAGTTTGTACTTTATTTTGTAAGTGATGGGGAAAGACTGATTTGAAGTAGGGGTTGATATGCAGACTTACCTTTTAGAAAGGCTGTTTTGCAAGCAGTATATAGAGAGGAAAGATACTAGATGCAGATAGAGCTGGCAGGCAAGATTATTGTGATCTTAAAATTAAAATGTCAGTTTGGTGTGGTCTCTGAATAAAACTGATATAAAAATATAAGAAATTATGCCGCTGCTGCTAAGTCACCTCAGTCGTGTCCGACTCTGTGCGACCCCATAGACGGCAGCCCACCAGGCTTCCCCGTCCCTGGGATTCTCCAGGCAAGAATACTGGAGTGGGTTGCCATTTCCTTCTCCAGCGCATGAAAGAGAAAAGTGAAAGTGAAGTTGCTCAGTCGTGTCCGACTCTTAGCGACCCTATGGACTGCAGCCCACCAGGCTCCTCCGTCCATGGATTCTCCAGGCAAGTACAGTACTGGAGTGGGGTGCCATTGCCTTCTCCGAAGAAATTATGCAGATAATGGTAATGATCATCCTCATCATATTTGTTATTACTAATAATTGCAGATGCCATTTACTGGCTGCTTGCATACACAGTTTTTTAACATTCATCTCACCTAATTCTTACAGAGTTACTAGGAAATGGCAACCCACTCCAGTATTTTTGCCTGGAGAATCCCAGGGACAGAGGAGCCTAGTGGGCTGCCGTCTATGGGGTCACACAGAGTTGGACACGATTGAAGTGACTTAGCGGCGGCAGCAGCAGCAGCAGCAGCAGGAGGCAGTAATTCTTCAGGTGTGATTCCTAGACTAGCAGCATCAGCATCTTCTGAGCGCTTGTTGGAAGTGCAGATTCTTGAGCCTAACCCAGGCCTTTGGAATCTGAATCTCTCTGGTGGGGGTCAGCAATCTGCATTTCAGCCTGATCTCCAGGGAATTCTGATCCTTGGTAAAATATAAAAGAACCATTGTTGTATGTATGTATTTATACAGATGAAAAATAAAAGGTGAGGTGTTTTTAATAATATTCTGTTAATTCTTTAGTTTTTCTTATGTAATATATTAAATGTAGTTTAGCAAGTTTCTGTTCAGTAAACTAGTTTTTCTCTTGCTTTTATTCTGAGATTAGAAATATTTTCTAATAAGAAACATGACTTCAGATTAATCTAGTGAACCAAAATACTCTGTATTATCTCTGTGTAGAGAGGCGAGATAGCTTGATGGTTTAGAACATCAACTTTGAAGCTACACCATCAAGGTTTAATTTCTAACTCTGTCCTTTAATTGCTCAGTATTACAGGGCAAGTTATTTAACTTCTCCATGCCTTAGTCTTCTATTATATAAAATGGAGTAACAATCCCTCATTGGATTTTTGTGAAGATTAAAACAAATAATTTTTGTAAAACTGCTTACCATGCACGTTGTCTGTATACAGTAGATATAATACTAACAGTTATTATTATTACAAATAACAAATTTGTCAAACGTTACATAAAGTTTTTTTTTAATAGTGCTAAGGGAAGGCCGCAGTCCATGGGGTTGCTGAGGGTCAGACACGACTGAGCGGCTTCACTTTCACTTTTCACTTTCATGCATTGGAGAAGGAAATGGCAACCCACTTCAGCGTTCTTGCCTGGAGAATCCCAGGGACAGGGAAGTCTGGTGGGCTGCCATCTGTGGGGTTGCACATAGTTGGACACGACTGAAGTGACTTAGCAGCAGCAGCAGCAGCAGCAAGATACCCTAAGCACAGGATGTTTGTCATTGAAACAATGTATTGGGTTAAATGGCTGTCACGTGCCTTAGGTGTAAGGACTCATTCTCTTTTGCTGGCTTTAGTAGAAGGGCTTGCTCCTTTAGTCTTCCACCTTGTATCCATCACTTATCTCCTCTGTTATGGAGCTTACAGAATCAGGTTCTCCTTTTAAGAAACAAATAAGTTTCCTCCTACTATTCTCCACTTGCTTACTCCTTGCTCTCAGAGCCATGTGTAAAAGGACTGACAGATACTTGCTGCCTTAATTTCCTCGCTTCCCTCATGCCCACTGCTGGACAGACTTCGGTTGTTTCTTCTCCGCCTTTCTACTGAAGTTGTTCAGTTTTACATCTGTTTGAACTTAGTAACCATTTTCTTCTTAAATTTCCTTTTTCTTTAGACTCATTTTTAATTATCTACTTAATTATCTTTTCTGTGCTGTCATTACCTTTGTATTTTCTGTCTTGGTTAATGACACTACCATCCAAGTTAGTTGTCAAATTGAAAATCTGTTCTCTTTCCAGTTTTCCCCATTAATCAATTACCAAGTCTTATTGATACCACCTCTTAAATTTCATGAAATTTCTTTCCTTCCTTTCCAGCTTCTCTACCATTGAGCTAATAATTCAAGTTCTCATTATTCACTATTATTCGTTCATGTTACTTACACCCTTAACATCTCTTAAATACATCTCCTTCTTTCTATCTGCATCTTTATTTCCTTATTTCAGACCTCATAACTTTTCTTCTGGATTTCTACAACAGTCTCCTAACTGTTCTAATGGTGTTCAATTTCACCCTACTTTCCAAAGTATCCTTCATGATACTGCTAGATTGATCATTCTAAAATGAAACACAGATCATATTACTTCTTTCTTTATAATCCTCCCATTAAAAAGCAATTTCTTTCATTTGTCTCTAGATTAAGAGCTAAATTCTTAAGGGTGTTATGCAAAGTCTTGGGCTCTGCCTACTTTTTTATTCATGTGATAGCCCCTTTCCTTTAGCCATACTATCGTTTGAAGGTATTTTAGGTTTTGCTGCTGTTCGCTGTTCAGCGTTACTTGTCTGTGCCTGCGTATTCTCCCATCTGTCTTCTCCATTGTCTAAGCTGGGAACCTTGCCTCTGGGCTTTCTTAGTACCCTGTATAGCTTAAAATCGTAGCATTTATTACACTCTATTATAATTTGTCTGACTTTTTCACCAGATTTTACATTTATTGAGAGCAGCATATGTGACTCCTATCTTAGGTCTTCAGTGTCTAATGCAATGCTTTGTGACATAGGTGTAAAATAAATGGTTAATGCATATATATATATATATATATATTTGAAATATGTAATTTTTATATGCATCTTTTGATAAACTAGAAAGATTGAGGTGGACATGTCTATATGTTGTGTCACTAAATCTGGATAAACTTTGAAAGAAGAGCATTATTTCTTTCTTATTAGTTAGCAGCTTGAGTGCTACCATGTGTTAAGCCCTGGGTGAGACACTGCTTGAATGAAATCAAAAGAAATAAGAGAGAAGGACTGCTGTTACGAGTTGCTTTTTCTTTGACAAAATTGTTTCTTTAAACAATCCATATTATATTCGTAATTCGTCACATTTTATTTTTAGTCCACTTCAGTTTTGGGGAAACAACATAGCACTCCTTTAGGTTAGCATCTAAAATGCTAATTTTGAACTTCACTGAGTATAGTATGGCACTCGTCCAACACAATCTGTTAAAAATTTTCCTCTGGGTCAGATCTAAGTTGAGAAGAATGAGGTAACTTTAATGTGAACCCAGATTGTACTTCAGTCCTTTTTTCCAGTGAGTTGCCAAATTCACAATTCCATTTGTATCTGGAATTGAGGAAGCTGAGTTTAATGTGGATTTCTGCCAATGATAGCAAATCTTGGCAAGATAGTCTTGTTCTCTGTGCTTAATTATATAGTTTTATTATAAAATTTTTCACATGTTTATTTGGAAGTACCTCTCATATACTTTATTCTTTTGGTGGTTAATCATTTACTGTCAAATTGTCCTTCTTTTCTGAGAAGGCCAGCTTACATTTTTATACATTGCTATTAGTTATCCTGTTCTGCCTCTTCACTAGATTTATAGATTTTAAAGCAGTCCAGGTGTCTTAAGGATCATTACATCAGAATCCCTCTCTTTTGGGAATTAAAAATCTTAGTGAAGCTGAAAGAGACTGTTATATATTAATTCATCCAGTATTTATTGAGTGTCTGCTGTGACACTGTTTTAGGCCCTGGCAAATAGTGAATGAAACAAACTTCCAGGCTTTTAGGTGTTGACATGATAGTGGGGAGAGACAATAAATTACACACACACAAAAATTTAATAAATACATCAGGTGCTGATAACTGCTACACAAGAAAAATAAGCAGGACAAGAGGGGGTACAGAATGACAAAGGGTGCTTGTGATAATGTCTATAGGATGGTCAAGAAAGACCTGTCTGATAACTTAACTTTTGGTAGAGATCTAAAGGAGATAAGAAACTGAGCCAGGCAGATTTCTGGTGAAAGAGTATTCTAGTTAGAGGAAACTGATGCGTTTGGTGTTTAAGGAGCCGTGGAGATGTGTATGGCTGAAGCTGGATGAGAAGGGGGGCAAAGCAGGAGATGAAGTCAGGGAGGTAGCAGAGGACCAGGTCACTTAGAACCTTAATAAACCATGATGAGCTCTTTAGCTTTTCCTGGGAGTGAGATGGGTCACCATTGGAAGGTTTTGAGCAGAGGACTGATACCGTCCTACATACGGTTTAAAAGGTGTTTTGTTCTTCCTTTCAACTGGAGCAGGGCAAGGTTGGAAGCAGAGTGAACAGGAGGGAGGTTACTTCCTTTAGTCCAAGTTTGAGATGATGGTGGCTTAGGTCAGGGTGGTACAGGTAGCGGTATTGAGACGTGGTCTGATTCTGGATAGATGCCATATTTCGTATGGTATGTGAATTATGTCTCCATTTATCTGCAGAGACTGGTCATATAGAATGACTAGTGAATGAAATTAAATGGGTTAAAAATAATAGAATGATACTACCATCATCTCTGGGATGAAGACTCTTAAGACTTGAGTAGAAGCCACATAGCTATTTTTATGGGAAGAGCCGAGACAGAACCTTCTTGTTTTCTTCTCAATCTTTTCTCTCTATATTTTGTGCTCTTCCTTTGTTCAACAGATGTGTGTGGAGCACCCGCTATATACTAAGCATTGTGCCTAAAACAGGATACATGAGACATTCGGAATTGGAATCACCTGGCCAAAACGACTGAAGGGCCCAGTTCGGGAGGCGGTTCAAGTGGTGATGAAAGAGACAGGGACTCCTGGAGGAGCATGATTGCTGAGAGAAAGAAAATCTCTTTTTCCTGATAACCTTCCATGTGGTCTTTTCCTAGTAGCCAAACAGGCTGAAACAATAGCTTATGCTCACTGTCTCTTTATTAACATGCGTACATTTCCTTTTAAACGTCTTTTAGTTTGTTTCATCATACTTACCAAGGATCACTAATGGCCAGTTCCTGTGTCCGTATCTTAGTCCTCACTGTATTCCTTGGCACCCCCAAGAAAGGGCTTCCCTTGTAGCTCAGTGTTAAAGAATTCGCCTGCAGTGTGGGAGCTGCAGGTGACGCGGGTTCCATCCCTGGATTGGAAAGATCCTCTGGATGAGGCATGGCAACCCACTCCAGTATTCTTGTCTGGAGAAACCCTTGGACAGAGGAGCCTGGCGAGCTCCAGTCCATAGGGTTGCAAAGAGTCAGACGCAACTGAAGCAACTTAGCATGACTTAGCGACTTAGTCCCAAGAAAGAACACTTTTCCTGTAAAGGGCCAAGTAGTAAATATTTCAGTCTTTGCAGGTCATATGCAACCCCTCAACTCTGCCATTGTAATTAGAACATTCAACTCTGCAGCCATAGACAGCAAGTGAAAGAGTGAGCGTGGCTGTGTTCCAGTAAAACTTCATTTAATAATCGGAACAGGTAACTGGCCAGAATTGGCAGGAGAGCCAGAGGCTTGCTGATCCCTGTTCTGAGCTGCTGTGTAACTGTAATCCTGCGTGCTTCTCTGGTAAGGAAGGTTTCTCTCCTTTAGTGACAGGTTTCCCCCTTTTCATCTAATTGATGGCCTCTCTTTGTGTAGTTACTTCTTCATGTAGTTCTGTCCATAGTATTTTCTTACTTTTTGCTGAAGATTCTTGTAAGGCTTGTCAGTTGTGGGCACACTTTCTCTGCGTCTCGTAGGAAAGGCTGAAGGGTCCGTTAATAAAATCCCCCTGTCCCAGGAGCCAGGCCTGAGCCAGAGCTCTCAGGGAGGACAGTTTTCTGCCATCACCCTCTCGGTGTCCTCAGTCTGCCGCTTTAGCATCCTCCGCAGGCCTGAAAAGAGACCTCCAGTCAGTGAAGGGTCTCTTCTGTGGTCTCTTATCTTCTGGAGGGAAGTTAGCAGAGTGACGGGCTTCTCTAAAAGGGAAGCTGCTTAAAGTCTCTTGAGGGTCTTGATCTGTATCTTTCGTTATCTTGCGGGTCCTAGTTCCGGTCCTCCTTAGATACCAAGGGATGGCTGTAACCGTGAAGCCTGGTGCCAGCAGAACTCTGCTATCCGGTCTGAACTTGGCTGTTGGCCGTCTTTTCTTGTGTCTCCCCTGCCTTGTCCCACCAAGCCTCAACCCGGCCCCAAGTCAGTTTGCAGAATCCTTTTGTCTCAACATGGCTTTCCTGACATTGGGCTGATCTTGTCTTCTAGCTGGGAGAAAACGATACTGTTAGGTATTGAATGTTTCTGCCCCGCACTGAGATCAATGTATTAGTCTGGTCTGGCTACTGTAAAAAAATATGGCAGAGTGGGTGGCTTACACAGCAGAAATTTCTTACAGTTCTAGAAGGTGGAAGTCCCAGATGAAGGGCAGGTTTGGTTTCTCTTGAGGCTTCTCCTCTTGGTTTGTCTTTTCACTTGAGTCATCACATGCCTTTTTTTCTTCTGCATATGCACATCCCTAGTGTCTCTTCCTCTCCTTAGATGGTACCAGTCACGTTGGATTAGGACCTTATCCTTATGACCTCTTTTAACTTAATTCCTGGTGGCTCAGACAGTAAAGAAGCTGCCTACAATGTGAGACACCTGGGCTCAGTCCCTGGGTCAGGAATATCCCCTAGAGAATACCAAATGGCAGTCCACTCCAGTATTCTTGTCTGGGAAATCCTATGTACAGAGGCCCCTGGTGGGCTACCGTCCATGAAGTCACAAGTCAGACACAACTTAGCGACTAAAAACAACAACAAACAACATCAACAACAACAGCCTCTGTAAAGGTCCTGTCTCCAAACACAGTCACATCCTGAGGTACTGGGGGTTAGGGCTTCAATATGAATTTTGGAGGGACACAGTCTGGTCCATCGCAGTAAATATCTGTAATTGTCTTTCCCTTCTTCCTTCCTTTTACGTTGCTCCCTTCTCTTCTCCACCTTCTCCCTTTAATTTCTTCTCCACTGGTTCATTTTCACCAAGAGTAAACATACTACTGTTCACCACTCTGCCGCTACTCACTACCACCCACACTGTGTACTACTACTGTGTTAGATTGTGTTAGATTGTTACTATTATTATAAAAGAGATACAGTCTAAATGCTCCAGCAGTGATACTTTTGACTTTCAAATGGGGAACAGAACAGTTTTGAAATTTTGGAGGAGATTAATACTGACTTTTTTCCTATTTCATGGTGTGATAAACTATTCCCACCTTAATGTTAAGAGTAAAAGTGTATTAAAACTACTAGAATACCAAATTAATACAAAGTATCAAAATATGTAGGACAGCTAAAACACTACTGAAAGGGAAGTTAATAGTACCCATTAATTTTTTTCTCTTTTGTCTGTTTTTCATCAGCTGAGCCTTTTGTTTATAATACTTTCACTTCTATAATTTCCATTTGGAAGTACCTTCTTTATGTCTTGTGTTTCTTTGCTGAGGCTTTCTATTTTTACACTTTTTTTTTCATATTATCTTTATTAGTATTAAAAATATAAATGGCAAGATTTATATTTGCATTTGTTTCAACCAGTTGCAGGATCATCACTGCTTTAAAATATTTGTCAAGTAATTTTGACATCTATGTTCTTTAAATTGTTGACATCTGTCAATTATCTGTTTTCAAAACTAAACTTATTTATTTTGGGCTGTGCTGAGTCTCTGTTGTTGCGCACAGGCTTTCTGCAGTGTGGTGATTGAGGGCTGCCCTCCCTTGCCGTGTGCGGGCTGCTCATGGCGCTGGCTTCTGCTGTTGCAGGGCACCGGCTCCAGGCCTCGGGCTGCGGGAGTTGCAGCCTCCAGGCTCTGGAGTAAGAAGGGCTCAGCAGTTGTGACGCCTGGGCTTAGTTGCTCTGTGGCATGAGGAATCTTCCCAGACCAGATATCGAACCCAGAGTCTTATCCACTGTACCACCAGCGCAGTCCTGAAGTCTTTTTCTGTTTGTTTTATACGTATTGTTCATCATTTTTAGTTGCACTTAATGGATAGAATGGAGGAAGTATACCTACTCCGTCCTCGTGGAAGCAGAAGAGTGACACATAGTTTTTAAACGGTAGCGCCTCTCTAGTTGATGGAATTTTAGGCATTTATAAAAAATACAGTGTATAAAATACAAGTGTACATCTGCCTATTTCTCTGTATATACGTAAGAAAGGAAATAGTTTGGTTGTTGTTGCCTAGTTCTGGCCCTTGAATTACTGAGTTTTCATAGTTTCTTCCCTTCCTTTTATTTATGAATTCTCAGTCTTTAAAAATGGTATGATTTTCATGCTAACCCCAAAGATATGCTGAGAATGGAAGGAGTTTAGAAGTAGATACTGTGTCCATAACTGCTTGCTTCATGCAGTGATTTTTGACCCTGGCTATTCTTAGGCTTATCTGGGGAATTTAAAAAATATTCATAGGCCCCCACCAGATTAGATTCTTTGGGCTGGGTCCAGGGTATCAGGAATTTTTAAAAGCCCTAATATGTAGCCAGTGTTGAGACCCTCTGGCCAAGGTTTCCTTAAAGAAATGTGGAGCCAGAAATGAATACATGAATATATACATATTTTTTTCAATTTCACTAAGTTTTGGTTGAATCTGATGATTTAGATTTAATTTGACTTTTGTATTTGACCAAGGCAGCAGATTAAATCATTCTCTTCTCTAGACAAGGTTGAGGGACCATGTCAACAGATTTTTCTTTTCTGTAAAATTTACCATTTAATTTCTAAGTGTCAAATTCCTGAGATCTGTTGTTTCTGACTGATTATAGACTTCCCACATTTTCAATTGTGTTTCTTTTTATTTCCTTAATATACCTTTTGTTGTTATTTAATTTTAGTTTTTCTTATTTCAAATTACATTGATTTCATCCTATAATACTTCTTTGTTGAACTGATTTGTACTGGGCATTATACTGTTCTTGGGCCAGAGCCTCCTTTATGGCATAACACCCTTGTTACCTCGTGTGTGTCTGACTCTCTACGACCCCTCAGTGTCCTCTGGGGCTCCTCTGTCCATGGGATTCTCCAGGCAAGAATAATGAAGCGGGTTGCCATGCCCTCCTCCAGGGTTTCTTCCTGACCCAGGGATTGAACCCAGGTCTCTTTGAGTCTCCTGCATTGGCAGGTGGGTTCTTTACCACTCTGCCATGGTTGGCTTACAGGAAGTAGTCTTTCATGAATCTTTTGTACAGGGTTTTCTTTTTTCTTCCCATTTTGTAATCACTGTGTTTGTTCCGTATTGAAATATTTTAGTACATTCTGTACTCATTCTGTTGCAATACCTTGATTGAAGTATATGAAAAGAATCTTTGCCTCACATATACATAGCTGGGTAAGAGAGAGAAGCATTTTAATCAATTTTTTGTCCTTGAAATTTGTAGATACTATTCTTTGGTACTACACTAAAACTCAACAATAGTAGTTTCATAAACATTAGTTTCAGTATTAGAATTAGAAACCATAGTAGTGACTTTTTGTAATGATTACGTTAAAGTCCATTGTTCTGTTTCGTACTTGAATCTATCTTTTCCCACGTTAGCATCTTAATTCACTGGGTAATGGTAGAGCTTTCGCATTTTGACATACAGTACCAAAAAAATTACATTTGTCACTATCACTACTAGTCTCATCAGAACAGTTTTTAATTTTAAGTATTGGTGAGTTATTAAGTTCATAGTAAGAGAAATTTTTGAAAATTTGAATTGTTACTTGAAAGCTTGAATTTTTTCATGGGTACCAGAAAGTATCTGTGTTTTCCTTGAAGTGATAGGCTCACTGGGCTTATTTTTGAGGAAATATTTGCCACGTACCCAAATCTGAATTATCAGAGTTTGCCTATCAAGTCTTTTTTTTTTCTTCTTCAAATAACAATGATGTTCCCCCCAAAAGTGATGGTTTGGCTTGCTCTGTAATCATGTGCGCTTTTTCATTGAGACAACCATTGTACTTTGATAGCAGCGTAAGTAGTATATGCTTCCTTCTCATTTAATCACAAGAATACTGAAAAGATGTGTGTGTTCAGATATCAAGATTCTTAAAAATGAATTTTTTTCCTTTTTCATCAAGGATCAAGGACATTCTTAAATGAAAGTGACTTTTTTTTTTTNTTGTACTGGGCATTATACTGTTCTTGGGCCAGAGCCTCCTTTATGGCATAACACCCTTGTTACCTCGTGTGTGTCTGACTCTCTACGACCCCTCAGTGTCCTCTGGGGCTCCTCTGTCCATGGGATTCTCCAGGCAAGAATAATGAAGCGGGTTGCCATGCCCTCCTCCAGGGTTTCTTCCTGACCCAGGGATTGAACCCAGGTCTCTTTGAGTCTCCTGCATTGGCAGGTGGGTTCTTTACCACTCTGCCATGGTTGGCTTACAGGAAGTAGTCTTTCATGAATCTTTTGTACAGGGTTTTCTTTTTTCTTCCCATTTTGTAATCACTGTGTTTGTTCCGTATTGAAATATTTTAGTACATTCTGTACTCATTCTGTTGCAATACCTTGATTGAAGTATATGAAAAGAATCTTTGCCTCACATATACATAGCTGGGTAAGAGAGAGAAGCATTTTAATCAATTTTTTGTCCTTGAAATTTATAGATACTATTCTTTGGTACTACACTAAAACTCAACAATAGTAGTTTCATAAACATTAGTTTCAGTATTAGAATTAGAAACCATAGTAGTGACTTTTTGTAATGATTACGTTAAAGTCCATTGTTCTGTTTCGTACTTGAATCTATCTTTTCCCACGTTAGCATCTTAATTCACTGGGTAATGGTAGAGCTTTCGCATTTTGACATACAGTACCAAAAAAATTACATTTGTCACTATCACTACTAGTCTCATCAGAACAGTTTTTAATTTTAAGTATTGGTGAGTTATCAAGTTCATAGTAAGAGAAATTTTTGAAAATTTGAATTGTTACTTGAAAGCTTGAATTTTTTCATGGGTACCAGAAAGTATCTGTGTTTTCCTTGAAGTGATAGGCTCACTGGGCTTATTTTTGAGGAAATATTTGCCACGTACCCAAATCTGAATTATCAGAGTTTGCCTATCAAGTCTTTTTTTTTTCTTCTTCAAATAACAACGATGTTCCCCCCAAAAGTGATGGTTTGGCTTGCTCTGTAATCATGTGCGCTTTTTCATTGAGACAACCATTGTACTTTGATAGCAGCGTAAGTAGTATATGCTTCCTTCTCATTTAATCACAAGAATACTGAAAAGATGTGTGTGTTCAGATATCAAGATTCTTAAAAATGAATTTTTTTCCTTTTTCATCAAGGATCAAGGACATTCTTAAATGAAAGTGACTTTTTTTTTTTTCCCCCAAAGAAAACCGTGACTGCACAGTAAAGAGTACAGGGATTACTAGGATAGTTTGGTTCCACTGTCTTGATTGGTGCTAGGGGTCCAGCAGTTTTACCCATCGTTACTTTTTTACCTTTAGTGTAAATGTCAATAGAAAAAAAAAAAAGGAGAATAATGTCTTAGTATTTTTATGAAGATAGGTTTGACCTGATGGGCCCTAGGACTTCATGAAGGGGGGACCACACTTTGAGAACCACAACTGTAGAAAAAAAAATGTAGAGAAACATTATTCCTCACCTTTGCTTAAGAGGTACTTCTTGTATAAACTTATGTATCAGTTTCCGGATACTTTGCCATGTTTGAGTACCACCTGTAACTTGGTATTCTGTTTGAACCCTGGCGGGGTGGAGTGCAGTTCAGATCTGGCACTAACCACCTGGAGTTGGTGTAGACCCCATAAGTTAAAGGTCACAGTTTCCAACACAACTGCTGGTTCTTCAGAGACCAGCTATGCTTCAGGGGTCTTCCGGTCACTGGTACCGACTGGCTATAAATTTGTCAGTTCCTTTCACTTTCACAGGTTCAATATTTTGTTAGAATGACTCACAGAACTGAAGAAAGCACTATAGTTACGATTACAGTATTAATACAAAAGATACAAATTAGGAAAACCAGCCTAATGGTTCACATGGATTAGGTGGGTGCAAACGTAATTGCAGTTTCAGTCCATGAATTTTAAATCATGATAACTAGGCTCAAACTCAACTTTACTAATCAAAATAGGAACCATTACAGTCAATACATTTTTGCCAACAAGAAATAAGTTTGTTCGTTCTTGTAGCATAAAAATCCATGCCTCGGAATTTAATGAACTCTTGAAAAGCTTTTTCTGCCTCCTACTGTTGTGGATGCATTTTCCCTGCAAAAAGTTATCAGAGATGCTTGAAGAAGGGGTAGTCTGTTGGCCAGAGGTCAGGTGAGGCAGATGAGGCAAAACTTTGTAGCCAAATTCGTTCAACTTTTGAAGCATTGCTTGTGCGGTGTGCAGACTGGCATTGTGGAGAAGAATTAGGCCCTTTCTGTTGACCGATTCCGGTTGCATAGGTTGTAGTTTACAGTGCATCTCATCAATTTGCTGAGCATACTTTCCAGGTGGAGTGGTTTCTCTTGGATTCAGAAAACTGTAGTGGATCACACCAGCAGCAGACCACCAGACAGTGACCACGACCTTTTTTGGGTCTGGGTTTGGCTTTGGGAAGTGCTTTGGCACTTCTTGGTCCAGACGCTTGAGCTGGTTGTCGCCAGTTGTCGTATAAAATCCACTTTTTGTCACACGGCACAATCCACTCAAGAAATTGTTCATTGAAGATGACACTTAAAAACGATGATTTTTTTGATTTGCTGTCAGCTTGTGGGGCACCTACTTATTGAGCTTTTTCACCTTTCCAATTTGCTTCAAACACCAAACGGCAGTAGAATGGTCGACGCTGAGTTCTTTGGCAACCTCTCCTGTAGTTATAAGAGGATCAGCTTAGAGACTGATGCTCTCAGTTGGTCGTTGTCCATTTCTGATCGCTGGCCACTACCCTCTTCATCGTCAAGGCTCCCATCTCCTTTGCAAAACTTCTTAAACCACCACTGCACTGTATGTTCGTTCCTGGGCCAAATGCATTGTTGATGTTGCAAGTTGTCCCTGCTGCTTAACGACCCATTTTGAACTCGAATAAGAAAATTGCTCGAATTTGCTTTTTGTCAAACATCATTTTCCATAGTCTAAAATAAATATAAAATAAACAGCAAGTAATAAGTCACTACTGAAAAAACATAAAGTGAGAAATATGGGTTAAAATGATAACTGCATTTATTAAGAATGTATTCCAATAGCAAATGGCAAATTTTAGCAATGCAAAACTGCAGTTACTTTTGCACCAACCTAGTAGTAATTTAAATTAAATTAAAAATTCAGTTACACTAGCTGAAATTTTTAAAATTAAAAATTTGTTACACTAGCTTCATTTCCAGTAGAAGCTGCCTTGGAGATATTGCAGTTGCAGTTCCAGACCACTCCATTGAAGCAAATATTGCAGTAAAGTGAGTCATATGAATTTCTTTGGTTCTCCAGTGCATAGAAGAGTTATGTTTACACTATCCTGTGTTCTGTTAAGTGTGCAATAGCATTATGTTTAAAAAAGAAAAACCAATATATGTACCTCAATTTTAAAATATTGCTTTGAAAAATGCTCATTTTCTTGTACATCTCCAGCAAGTCCTAGGATAAAATCAGAGATCATTGGTCAGAGAGCATAATAACAATTATAATAGCACAACAAAAAAGGAAGCATTGTAAGAATTACCAGGCTGTGACACAGAGAGGTGAAGAGAGAAGACACTGTTGGACACATGATGCCAACAGACTTGCCTGGCTCAGGGCTGCCACGGACCCGCAGGTTGCAGAACACGCAGCACATGCGCAGCGCAGTAAGGCAGAACACAACAGAATGAGGCGTGCAGTCCTCGAGGGAGCAGATTCAGGTTATATATTTTGGGGAAGGATTTCGTGGGGTGGTGGTGTGCTTCTCATGTTGTGTCATATCAGAAATCACATACTGTTGAGTTTGTCTCAGTAAAGTCTGATCACTTAGTTAAGGTAACAATAAACAGATCTCTCTGTTGTAAGGTACGTCTTCTCCTTTGTAATTATTGAGTGGTCTGGAAGGGTCCTTTTGTAATTGGCAAGCATCCTTTCTCCAGTAATTGTTCCCTGGCAGTAGTATCCTCTGGGGTCCTTGCCCGAATTGATCATTGCAGTACATTGAGGGTGACAGATGTTGATCTTCTAAGTCATTCAGTCATTGTGTGTTTATTAGCTGGTATTTTTCTATAAAGAACAGCTTTTCTTAAACTCTTTTTAAAAACTACCACTTTATATCATCTCCAGAGACAAAAAAAAATTATGCAGGATAGGAAAATAAATCATCATTTTCTACCTGGCTCAGCTACTATATGTGGTATTTACATAGTTACACTGTTGTAGACACTGAGTATCAGTTTAAAGAAACTAATAACTAGTTTGGAAGAGGAAAGGTACTTGTGGCATGGGCAGGAAGAAGAAAGCTACATGTTCATCTTCTGTAGTTGAGGGTCAGAAGATTATGCCTCAAACTGAAAAATCAAGAAGTACCATTGTAAGTATGTTATTTATATAACTGAGGTAAATACCTAAAGAATCAGGTAAAACAGTGAGGTGTTTACCCTGGAGAAGAAAGGATTAGTGTGGAACTGCTGTTTTCCACAACAAACTTCGACAAATTCTTGAAAACTGTGTGCCTTCTAACTTCAAATAAAATTTTTTAATGTAAAAATGAAATAAAAAGAATATTGCTATAGGCTGATTGATTTTCATCTTATTCAGTATGTTAGCTCAGTCACTAAAGAATCTGCCTGCAATTCAGGAGACCGGGGTTCCATTCCTGGGTCAGCAAGATCCCCTAGAGAAGGAAATGGCAACTCACTCCAGGATTCTTGTCTGGAGAATCCCATGGACAGAGGAGCCTGGCAGGCTACAGTCCATGGAGTCACAAAGAGTCAGACACGACTGAGAGACTAAACCACCACCATAATTACAGCCTCTGCTATTACTATTTGGATGCTCAGTTTTTTTAAGTTCAGCTAGTCCTGCACCTTTTGGCATGATTTCATTAATCTTTGAGTGCTTCCTTACTGAAATAAGGCCCAACAATGTTTCTTCAAGGAGCACTGATTCTCTCAGTGGGAATGGCATTTTTGAAACTAAAATTTGGATGCTGGGGGTGCTCCTTGCTAAAGATGCCCTCTATCTTTAAATGTATCTGGTCCTTCCAGCTTCTTAGCCTTCCCCCGCCCCGCCCTCCTCCATGGTGGGAGTTGATTGCTTCTCACTGATTTCTCAGATCTTTTGTGTTAAGACTTGTCCATTTACTTTTCTGTTTTCAGAATTTTATTGCTATCCCATGTTTGCTGATGTTCTTCTCTCTGGAGTTTAAGCATTTAAAAAAATTCCTCCTGTCCTTTAGTAGCATTTTGGAATGGCATTGAGTGAGTCAGTATATTTAAGTCACCATATTTAGCTGGAGTCTTCAACATTGACACTCCTAGTATAGATTGGGATTTTACTCTGCATAAATAACTAGGTCTAACGCTGCTGGGGATACAAAACGCGATGGCCCTGTTCATGAGTGCCGGAGTGGAGGCGAATGGTGTGATGGTACGCCGCCTTCTATTTTGTGTTCTAGCACAGTGGTTCTCAGCACTGGCTGTGTGTTAGGATTGCTTGGGAGACGAAAAATAACTGTGCCTGGTTCTCAGATCAGATTTAGATTAAATCTGAATCTACTATGAGCGAAGCTAAGTGCTGCTTCTTTTGGTAGACTTGATTAGTTTGTGTTTTTTATTTTTGTTTTTTGTTCTTTGTCCTTTAAGAGCCAAGAAGATACTTCAGGTTCATCTTGTAATTTTTCCTGCCCCACACCAGGGATAAGTTGCTTTCCTTCCTCAACCCCTTGGTATTTCAGACCTCACACCTTTGAACAAACATGCAACTCATCTCTGTGCCTCATTAACTCGCTCATTCATTCTTTAGGACCCAGCCTCTCATTTTTCCTTTAAACGTCAATTTGAGCTATTTTGTAATGCCCATTGTTCCCATCTATTTTAGCACTTACGCTGTTTTGTTGAAATGATCTGATATGCATTTTCCTACCCCATTAGAGTCTAAGCTTCTTGAATAAATCCTAATATTATAGGTTTGGATACATTTTATGTGCTTAAAAAGTTAATTGAGCTGATTACACACAGGAATTCCAATTCTGGAGACTGAGAGAGAGTAGAATTATAAAGTTCCTGAAGTTTTGGGTCTTAGTCACTTTTGGTTTCTTCTATAGCCATATTTTATGGATACTTTTGAATTATATTAAAAGAATATTACATTTCAATCTTGAAAGATGATTAAGACTTAACTGGAAGCATTCAAAGGTATTGGAATTTAAATTGTGCATCTGTGAGAAGTACTTGTAGAAGCAGACTGAAATGAGTGGTAACTTAAGCAGTGTTTTTAAATGATGCCTTTGTTCAATTGTAAATATATGGTGGCCTTTATAATAAAAATTTTTTAAGGAATATTATACAGTCTCGTACAATGCAGGACTTCCCAGGTGGCGCAGTGGTAAAGAATCCACCTGCCAATGCAGGAGACACAAGAGATACAGGTTCAATCCCTGAGTCAGGAAGATCCCCTGGAGTAGAAAATGGCAACCCACTCTAGTATTCTTCCCTGGAAAATTCCATGGACAGAGGAGCCTGTCAGGCCCCAGTCCTTGGGGTCCCAAATAGTCAGACACAACTGAATGAGCTCTCATAGCACGTGCAGTCTTGTAGACAGTGAATTGATCTTTTGAATTTTTGAGATTTTGTACCAAATCATTCTGTACTGTTGTTTGTTTTCTCATTTTTACCTTTCTTTTTTATTATATCTTTCCATTTTCTTTTTTCTTTATCATCATGATTTATTATAGGATATTGAATATATTCTCTGTGATATACAGGAAGACCTTGTTGTTTATCTAGTCTATATATGCTCGCTTGCATCTGCTAACACCAAACTTCCAGTCCATCCCTCTCCCCTACCCCTGGAAACCACAGCTCTGTTCTCTGTGTCTGTAGATAAGTTCATTTGTATCATATTTTAGATTCCACATATTAGTGAGATCCTCTGTATTTGCCTTTCTCTTTCTGACTCCACTTAGTATAATAGTCTCTAGGTCCATCCATGTGCTGCAAATGGCATTATTTCATTTCTTATGGTTGCTTAGTGTTCTGTTGTGTGTGTGTGCGCATGTGTGTATACACACATTATCTATATATATCACATCTTCTTTATCCATTCACCTGTCAGTGTACATTTTGACTCTGTCCATGTCTTGGTTATTCACTTTTCATTCAATAGAACATTTCTTTGTGGCTTTGTAATTTATACACTTGTCATTTTAATGGCAATATGTTGCTCCATTTTGTTAATAAATAATATGGTATTTTACTTGGCCATGTCTTAATTGTTTGGTGTTTTCTATTTACATTTTACCACAATTACAGAAAGTGAACTATAATTATTTTTATACAGATAGCTTTGCATTTTCTTTTTGGGAGACCAGATATGTGTTACAGAGCCTCTACCTTGTGATAGAATTATCTGTGGCAGAAATTTAATAGAAACATGGAAATAGTGTGAAGTAGATAAGGAGCCAGACATCTGATTTCTAGTTTTGACAGCCACTTTACTTGCTGTGTGATCTTGAATAAGCTCACTAAGCCTCAGCAGTAAAATTGGATTAATAGGAGCTAACATTATTGTGTATCTATAATGTGGCAGGTGCTCTTCTAAGTATTTTACATATATTAACCCATTTAAACTTTAGAACAGCCACATGAGGTAGCTCTGTTATTGTTCTGTCATTATTACTATTGTTCCCAATTTTGAAATACGGAAACAGCCTTAGAGAAGTAAAAGAGGTCAGTCAGATGGCTGCGTATGACGAAGGTATGATGGTAACCCAGTGCCATCTAGAGCTGGCTCAGACCTCTAGAGATGGTTCTCTTATTCACCCTGGACTGCCAGGGCATCAGCTACATCCCTCCCCTGGATCTGAGTCCTAGGCAGACAGATTGGCCTTCATGAGCCAGATTAATGATTACTGAAATTCCTGCAACTGGAGTTGATTATGAGGTCATGCTAACCTTGGGCTTACTGTAGAAACTGCACCCTAAGAGCAAGGATCACTCTAGATATTCATATTCTCTTCAAACCTCTGTCTACTTAAAGTTGCTTTTAAGGGGTGGTGAGAAAAACTGTGAGTTATATTTTGATATTAATATCTGGCAGGCCTTTTGTTATCCTTCACTCTCCTCTTCCACCTGCGTGTTCTTTTTAACCAACACTTGAGTATTTGCCTAGGAGGATTTAACTCTTAACCTAGATTGCTAGGTAGAGTGCCGGAGTCTTTCAGACCCAATAAGGAATCTGAAAACTATCCAGCCACCTCACTTATATGAAAATACTGAGGCCACACAGCCAGAGGGTGATTTAGGACTCAAGCCTGTGTTTCTGACTTAAGTCCAGCACTGGCTTCATTCCACTGTATTGTTTACTACCTTATATATAATAATCTTTGAAGTACTATTACTATGTATTCTTTTTAGGAATTATATACTTTAACTTAGCTTGCTCCCTCGTGTTATGTTCACTGTCAGAAGACAGCTATATGTGTTTTTAGTTCTTCACAGTTTAATGAAGTGCTTTCTCATCCTTTATCTCATTTGCTTGTTTTGAAGATAACCTTTTGCTCATGTGCCTGAGGTTCTTGAATAGTGGCACAGGTTCCTTTGTGATTCCAGCATGTCCGTTGCTTGTATACATTCACAAGTCCTAGCTACCTTAGCTTCAGACACGTGTGTTGACTCACTCTACTGAGATTACAGTTCAGGCACTGGAGTTTCTCAGCTCCAGCTTTTTTCACATCCTCTGGATGCTCCTGGAGTCTCAGGTGTGAAATTCCAGGCATGAAGATAGTGTGTTGTTCTGAGGCTCTAATGTTTCCTGGCTTCTTAGACTGCTTGTGATCAGGGAAGTCCTCTAAAAAACTCAATCAGAGGTTCACTGTGTAGTTAAGCAACACGTTGTGTAGAAACAAACACAAAGATAATCATATCGTTTATTGTACTAACATTCTTCAATCAAAATGGTGTTAGAGATAAGATAAATTTTATAGCTGTAATGTGTGTCCATGTGATTTGGTTGGTGTCAAGGAAGGGAGTGAATTGTTAGGATAAGGCTAGCCACTGAATGCCAAAACTTTCTACAGCAGAGGCCTGTTACCTAATCAACTCATACAAAACCTGGCAATTCTTAAGAGGATCCTTTCTGATTCGTGATTAGGTTAAATTAGCTGAACAAAGTCAAGTCCGTGAGAAAAATCTGTCAGATTATTATTATCAAACTTTAAAAAGAAAAGGAAATAAAATGTATAGTGTTTTCCCTGGAGACTTTTAGAGCCCCTCCATTTTGGTAGATCATATATTAAGACTTATTTGTTTGAACTGTATGCAGTTCAGTACTTGTTTGAGAATAGAATGTGAACATTTTAGGATCACTTTATGATAGTACTGGGTAAATAAGCTTTAGAGTTAAGCTTTTTATCCTTGGATTTCTAATAGCTACTGCTAAGGTGAGCCTTATATGTTAAGATTATCTGAAGATAAGACTGCAGCTCACTCACTGGCTCAAAGTTCAAAGGAGAGCATTAGCTCAAGGACATAAATCGCTGAGTTGTTATCCATCAATTTGTAACAGAAGGGCAGATGAACAGCATTTATCTGGACAATCTAGTATCATATACCTGCAGTTTGAGGTCAGTCTCTATAGAGGGGTTTATGTACATATGTGCTTTGAACTGTTTCACAGAGATGAGAGTTCAAATTTATTTTTATTCTCTAATTTGAAGTAGCAGGTGTATTTGTGTGCCTTTTGCTGCAGCTGATATTAACCCCATTTTGCCCCTCTTTAAAGCTGGAATGTGTGCATGTATGCCTGCTAAGTTGCTTCAGTTGTGTCCAACTCTTTGCAACTGTATGAACTGTAGCCTGCCAGGCTCCTCTGTCCATGGGATTCTTCAGGCAAGAATACGAGGGTGCCCTCTTTCAGGGAATCTTCCAGGGATTGAACCCGCATCCTGTACGGTCCCTGCATTGCCAGGTGAATTCTTTTTTGTTGTTTCAACTGTGGAGCTGAGGTTAATTAGGTTATTTACAGAAGAATTTTATTTTCTAGCCCTCCGTTGTTTGCTGTTTTTTCACATGTGTGCCCCCACACCCCCTGCAATTTGATTGCAAGCTCTGTGGGTTCAAGATATATGTCTTATTATAAAATCTGTAATATCAGGGCTTACAAAGTTAGATACATAATGGGGGCCATCTGATAAAATATAAAACTGAGCCAGGCTAGATGGGGTCCATGTGAAAGGGAAAACATACATCTCATGCAGAAGCAGTCTAATTCCAGCAAATTTTTTACCTTATGGGACTGTGAACTCAGTGTTGCCCAAACATAATGTATCCGCTGATGCTCTCTGGCCTGTGGCTTATCAGTCTGCTGTTTCTTCTGATAAAACAGAGGAACGCACAGAAAGTACTTGTTGCATAGTTGTCACTTGGTAGATGCTCATTGTGTCATAAAACTGGCTGCACTGCTTTTGAAGGACTATCTTAGATGCCATATGTGTAATGTGGTGTAAGATGAATAAGAATGTTCTCAGAGTTAAAGGATTTTCTCTTTTTCAAAGAAGATGAGTATAGTAATAAAGAGATTAACTCTTAGCCTCGAATAAACAGATTGGGGTATTGAGTCTTCATTGCCTTGTCCACAGAAAGTCTTTTGCATAACTTTCCAAGTTAGGAACCAGTGATAACACATTTTAGTAAACTGCCGCGTATTCTGAGGACTCTCAGAAGAATGATATAGGAAATTGTTAGAATACCTGAATGCCCTGTAATTAAGGTGTCTGTTTTTCATTGCTTGAGTAATGTTTTGTTTTCCCTTTCCTCTAGCCCCCCCAAACAACGTTGTTAGGAGGTACTCTTGCTTCTTCTTCTGTAGTGTGTGTGTGTGTGTGTGTGTCGCTCAGTCGTGTCCAACTCTTTGCGACCCCATGGATTGTAGCCCACCAGGCTCTTCTGTGCATCGGATTCCCCAGGCAAGAATACTGGAATGGGTTGCCTTTTCCTTCTCCAGGGGATCTTCCTGACCCAGGGTTTGAACCCAGGTCTCCTGCATTGCAGGCAGATGCTTTGCTGTCAGAGCTACTAGTGGAGTCAAAGTGAAAGTTGCTCAGTCGTGTCTGACTCTTTGCAACCCCATGGACTACTACAGTCCAGGGAATTCTCTAGGCCAGAATACTGGAGTGGGTAGCTTTTCCCTTCTCCAGGGGATCTTCCCAACCCAGGGATTGAACCCAGGTCTCCCACATTGCAGGCGGATTCTTTGCCAGCTGAGCCACAAGGGAAGCCTGAGCTACTAGGGAAGCCCCAAAATACAAAGCATGATTTGCGCTGCCTGGGAATCGACCCTGGGTCACAAGAATGGGAATCTTGCATGATACCACTCTACCAGCAGTGTGGCTAAAAGTTTTTATTTTATATTGGCGTATAGTTGATTACTGATGTTGTGTTAGTTTCAGCTGTATAGCATAGTGATTCAGTTATTCATGTGTATGCACGCGTGCCTCGTCATGCCTGATTCTTTACGACCCCGTGGACTGTATCCACTGTCTATGGGATTTTCCAGGCAAGAATATGGCAATGGCTTGCTGTTTCCTACTCCAGGGATCTTCCTGACCCAGGGATCAAACCTGCATCTCCTACACTGCAGGAGGATTCTTTATCGCTGAGCCACTGGGGGTTCCCATGTGCTATACAGTAGGTCCTTGTAAAACCGCACTTTTTTTTTCTCGGAATTCCTCCATGTTGCTTTCCCCATTATCCTAGATAAACATCAACAAATGTTAAGAATCAAAGGTCACTCCTAAAACTTAAAACTGAGGAAAAGTACAGGATGAAGCACTCTTTTTACTCCTAGAGTCTGTAAGCTATTTTTGCCTGAGCTTTTGATGTCATATCCAAGATATTATTGCCAAGACTAATGTCATGAAGCTTTTCCTTCTAGAGATTTTATAGTTTCAGGCATTACATTTAAGCATTATACTGGAGTGGGTAGCCTTTCCCTTCACTAGGGGATCTTCCCAACCCAGAAGTCGAACCCAGGCCTCCCGCATTGCGGGTGGAGTCTTTACCAGCTGAGCCTTGTAGTGTGTATATGTTATTTCTTCCATTTTGTTCTTGTAGATACCATCCCAATTTAAAACTGTTTATGACTCATCCTGAGACCTCTGTGCTAGCCACATTTAGAATATCTGTAGGTTTGTTTGTTTTTTCTTAATCCTTTTCTTAGGTCACACATAAACCTTGATTAAAAGCGAAAATATAAAGACACATACGGGAGGCGGGGGGTGGGGGGGGAAACCACCTTCTTTCACTTGTGGACTTTCTTGCTGACCAAACTCCATATCCTTCTTTCCTCTTCTAATCTTATCATTTCTTAGTCCCTTATAGGACAATCAGCTTGTTCTCTGCTCCTCCCAATAGCGTTATTTTACTTTTCCTTATCCTATTTCTTCTAAAGAGAATGACCTCTCTCCTTAATGCTTTATATGATTTTCTTTATCATTGTACAGTTCTTTAAATCTGGTACTGTTCTTTGATTACTGGACTGGGTTAGAAGTTTCTTAAGGACAGTGACTATATTTCCTGCTGCATCTTTTAATTCCATATGAAGTCTAATACCATGCTTTTGTGTGTTCAGTTCAGTTCAATCGCTCAGTTGTGTCTGACTCTTTGCAACCCCATGGACTGCAGCACGCCAGGCCTCCCTGTTCATCACTGACTCCCAGAGCTTGCTCAGACTCATGTCCATCAAGTTGGTGATGCCCTCCAACCATCTCATCCTCTGTCATCCCCTTGTTCTCTTGATTTCAGTCTTCCCAGTATCAGTATCTTTTCCAACGAGTCTTCACATCAGGTGGCCAAAGTATTGGAACTGCAGCTTCAGCATCGGTCCTTCCAGTGAATATTCAGGACTGTTTTCCTTTAGGATTGACTGGTTTGATTTCCTTGCTGTCCAAGGGACTTTCAAGAGTCTTCTCCAGCACCACAGTTTGAAAGCATCAATTCTTCAGCTCTGAACCTTCTTTATGGTCCAGCTCTCACATCTATACGTGACTACTGGAAAGACCATAGGTTTAGCTATGAGGACCTTTGTTGGCAAAGTGATGTCTCTGCTTTTTAATATACTGTCTAAGTTTGTCATAGCTTTCTTTCCAAGGAGCAAGTGTCTTTTAATTTCATGGCTGCAGTCACCATCTGCTGTGATTTTGGAGCCCAAGAAAATAGTCTGTCACTATTTCCACTTTTTCCCCCTTCTGTTTGCCTTGAACTGATGGAACTGGATTTCCACAGTCTTAGTTTATGTTGAGTTTTTAAGCCAACTTCTTCGCTCTTCTCTTTCACCCTTATCAAGAGGTTCTTCAATTCCTCTTCACTTTTCTGCCATTATAGTGGTAACATGTGTATCTGAGGTCGCCGATACTTCTCTGTCAGTCTTGATTCCAGCTTGTGAGTCATCCAGCCCGGCATTTCACATGATGTACTCTTCATATAGGTTAAATAAGCAGGGTGACAATACACAGCCTTGTTTTCTCTTTTTTCCAATTTTGAACCAATCCATTGTTCCATGTCTGATTCTAACTGTTGCTTCTTGACCTGTGTACAGGTTTCTTAGCAGACAGGGAAGGTGGTCTGGTATTCTCATCTCTTTTAAGAATTTTCCATAGTTTGTTGTGATCTACACACTCAAAAGCTTTTGCTTTTGCATAGTCAGTGATGCCCAAGTAGATGTTTTTCTGGAATTCCCTTGATTTCCCTCTGATCTAGTGGATGTTGCAATTTGATCTCTAGTTCCTCTGCATTTTCTAAACCCAGCTTGTACGTCTGGAAATTCTTCAGTCACTACTGAAGCCAAGCTTGAAGAATTTTGAGCATTACCTTAAAGTGTGTGAAATGAGTACAAGTGTATAGCAGTTTGAACATCCTTTGACATTGCCCTTTGAAATTGGAGTGAAAACTGACCTTTTCAGTCCTGTGGCCATTGCTGAGTTTTCCAAATTTGCCGACATATTGAGTGCAGCACTTTAACAGTATCATCTTTTAGGATTTGATTTAGGTCATACCTGAATGGCCTAGTGATGTTCCCTACTTGCTTTAAATTAAGCATGAATTTTGCAGTAAGGAGTTCATGATCTGAGCCACAATCAGCTCCTGGTCTTGTTTTTGCTGACGTTATAGAGCTTCTCCATCTTCAGCTGCAAAAAATACAGTTAGTCTGATTTTGGTATTGACAGTCTGCTGATGTCCGTGTGTAGATTCGTCTCTTGTGTTGTTGGAAGAGGGTGTTTGCTATGACCAGTGTGTTCTCTTGGCAAAATTGTGTTAGCCTTTGCCCTGCTGCATTTTGTACTTCAAGGCCAAACTTGGCTGTTACTTTAGGTATCTCTTCACTTCCTACATTTGTACTGCCATCCCCTAGGATAAAAAGGACATCTTTTTTTGGTGTGAGTTCTAGAAAGTCTTGTAGTTCTTTATAGAGTCGTTCAAATTCAACTTCTTCAGCATTAATGGTTGGGGCATAGACTTGGATTACTGTGATGTTGAGTGGTTTGCCTTAGAGATTAACAGAGATCATTCTGTCGTTTTTGAGATTGCATCCAAGTACTGCATTTTGGACTGTCTTGTAGCCCTCATAAGGGCTACTTCATGTCTTGTAAGGGATTCTTGCCCACAGTAGTAGATATAATGGCCATCTGAATTAAATTTGCCCATTCTGGTCCATTTTGATTCACTGATTCCTAACAATCCAGGTTCCTATGCAGTATTGTTCTTACATCAGACTTTATTTTCACCACCAGACACATCCACAGCTGAGCATCATTTCTGCTTTGGCCCAGCCTCTTCATTCTTTCTAGATCAACCTCCTCATTCTTTCTGGATCTGTTTCTCTGCTCTTCTCCAGGAACGTATTGGACATCTTCTGCCCTGGGGGCTTTTCTTCTGGTGTCATATCTTTTTGCCTTTTCATACTGCTCATGGGATTCTCGAGGCAAGAACACTGGAGTGGTTTACCACTCCCTCTGCCAGTGGACCACGTTTTGTCAGAACTCTCCACAATGACTCATCCATGTTGGGTGGCCCTGCACCGCATGGCCCGTAGTTTCATTGAGTTATACAAGCCTTTTCATCACAAGACTGTGATCTGTGAATGAAGAGAGAGGACCAGCAAAAACCAGGGAAGAAATGAGCTAGGGCAGAGATGGACACCTCTCTTCTGGATAGTGAGAGAATACTGAAGTCTAGAAAGGAGGTATTGTGGATGCTTCACCCCTGAATATTGTGAATGTCTACATTGATTGCCAAAAAGCCATTTTTTCCTCATGTCACCTGTAATGTTGATTGTGTCATTATATATAAACTTACCTCTTAAACTATAGGTAGTGATAATATGATTGGGTTCATTTTACTTTGTAAAATTTTTGTCATTGCTGTGTTTGTCTCTTGTCTTTTTAAAATAACATTATGTGGAAATTTTTAAAAATAACATTATGTGGAAGTGAAAGTGATAATATCTGATATTTGTTGTGTGCAGGATACATTTGTTTTAACTTTATTATGGTTTTCATATCCTTTCAAAGAAAATGTTGTTTTAGCGATGGTATTTTATCAGGAACTATTCTACAGCCCAGGAGAGAAGTTAATTCATTGCATACAGTGAGCTTCTAAGAACTTTAGAGATTAATTCTCTTGGTCAAAAAAAGGATAACTTGGTAGCTATGAAGGCAAGATGACAGGGAGACTTTTTTTTTTTAAGTTTTTGAATTTTTGAGCCCTCTGAATGTATTATCATGAGTGAAAGTGAAGAAATGAAAGTATTAGTCGCTTACATGTTCGGCTCTTTGCAACCCCACGGACTGTAACTCACCAGGCTCTTCTGTGCATGGACTTCTCCAGGCAAGAATACTGGAGTGAGTAGTCATTCCCTTCTCCAGCGGATCGTCCCAACTCAGGGATTGAACCCGGGTCTCCTACATTTCAGAGAGATTCTTTACAGTCTGAGCTACCATAAGTTACTAATATTAAATTAAATCATTAGTGATAAAGTGATATATTACTTTTAAAACTTCTAATTTGGATTCTTGACTCAAATATTTAGAAAGAGAAATTAAAGACATTATTTCAGAGAAATTAAAGTATTATTTCAAACCACAGCAGTAATTATATTTTTACTTAAATATTCTGAATTGCAGAAGCAAATTAGGCTGCTGCTAGCCACTCTAAATAGCAGTGCTGAAACAAATACTGAAATGGGAAACAAGTCTGGCATGCAGTAGCAAAATTGAAGTATATATCTGTTTAACCAGAGAATGTCCTCAGTTTGGTAAAAAGGTTAGAAATACAGTCTTCTTTGGAGACTGATTGAAAATAATAGATAAAATAAAGAATGATGTGCTCAATGAGCTACAATTCAAATAGAGGAAATTTAATGGGAAATGATTACATTAGTAGCAGATGGCTTTGCTTCCTGAATTGAAATTTGACTGGAAATCCTAGAAGAGCTTAAATTTGTTTTTCAGATTTTTGAGTCTGATTAAAGATAGATAAAGAGATTTGTTTATTTGCTGTGTTATTGTGATTCTTACTGTGTCTTTTGGATTTTTCATTTGTATCAGGCTATATTTATGATTCCCACAAACCCACCACCAACATTCAGGAAGCCAGAACTTTGGTCTGATGATTTCACCGATTTTGTTAAAAAGTGCCTAGTGAAGAATCCTGAGCAGAGAGCTACTGCAACACAGCTTTTACAGGTCAGTGCTTGTGTCTCTCACAGGAGGATATTTTCTTTATATACCTTTTAGCTTTTTCTAACATTGACCAAGATCATTATGAGTTTCATTAACTTTATTCATTAACTGATTGGTAAAGATGTAAACTTCCCAGGAAATATGGATTGATGTACAGACAGACAGACACACCTTTTTTCTCCTGTATATTCTGTTTCTCTCATTTAAAAATTTTGTTTTCCAAGTTCAATTTTGTGCCCTACCCCCTCCCACACTAATTTTTGTTGCCAATTCTTTCCTCATAAAATTGTGTTAAAACTAAACTTCTGTAGGGTTCTCATTTCAGAAATGAGTTTCTTTTACATTGTTATTGTTTCTTCTGTTTTAATTTCCAGATGTATTATTCCTTGACCCAGCATTTCTTCTTTGACTTTTTGCCCTGTAAGATATGTGAATACGAAATCCCTGAACTCCTTGAGAAGATCGCATGTTGTAAATACTGGTTACAAGATGACCTAAAGGAAGAGTTTCAGTGTCCCTGTACAAGTAGACTTTGTATCCAGAATGTCAGGAGGCTTTTTTTTTTCAAATGTTTTGACATTAAATGCAAGTAGAAATAATTTAATACCTTTAGTAATTATTCACGAGTCTTTACTTTCCCAGCAGAATTGACTTAGACCTGTGTGCTATGATAAGTGTGCATGTTAACAAAACTTGGTATTTGGAGAATAGTTCTTTTTAAGTGACAAAAGGATTTAAAACATAGTTATAAAAAGTGATTTTTCCAAGGTAATGTTTTTTAAAAAAGAAATTATTGAGAATGTTAGAAACTAGCCCTTTAATATAAGGTTTATTGTTACAAAAATTCAGCTTAATACTCAGTTTCCATAAAACACCATATATTCTTTGACCCAGTAGTTACTCTTCTAGCAATTTACAGAGAAATTTAACCACGTGTGAAATATCATAGGTGTAAAAAATCTTGATAAACCATTATAATGGCCAAAGTTTGGAAACAACATAAATATCTGTCAACAAATTGGAAGCAATTTGAGGTCTGCTGAGCAAAATACACACACCCACATACACATATATGTATGTATACATATGTCAATGCTTATAGTGGAGTAGCGCTAGAAAAATAAGCAAGAAAATGGCCTCCAGAAAAGGTAACTACATGGCTGAGAAGCAGTAGTGGGCTGGAAACTTTCTTTTTGCCAAAGACTCTTTTTTAAGACTTTTGAGTTTGGTTTTATGTGCCCATATTACCTTTCAAAAGTTAATTAATTGAAACATTATTTTTGAAATATTGTCAGCACTTCAAAGGAATTTTAAGTGCATAAATCAAGGATCTGTTGCTGTTGTTATTGTGTCGAATGTCTAAATTATTTAACCATAAAGAAGACGAAAGAAGGGGGGAGGGGAAATAACAACAACAAAAAATGGGACAAATAGTATAAAATCTGATGATGAAAGTCAATCCAAATACACCCAATGACTGGTTTTTGGGTAATTTAACTAATATTTCTTTCTGGTCTTTCTTCCATAATCTTTTCTAATCTCTTTAAGGAAATTCTGTTTTTAACCTAGAGTTCTTAGGGTGAAAAAGCATTTAAGAAATATTCCACTAAAATGCCCTAATTTTGCATATGAGCCCGGAAAAGTTCAGTCACTCACGAAAGATCACACAGTGATCAAAGGATTCTTCTAGGTTTATTCCACTTGTCCCCTAGCCTCACTTGTCACCCTTTCTCCATTCTGCTTTCTGCCCAGGAAGTTGACCTGTATGTGTGAAAGTTGCTCAGTTGTGTCTGACTCTTTGCAACCCCATGGACTATACAGTCCATGGAATTCTCCAGGCCAGACTACTAGAATGAGTAGCCTTTCCCTTCTCCAGGGTATCTGCCCAGCCCAGGGATCAAACCCAGGTCTCTCGCATTGCAGACAGATTCTTTACAAGCTGAGCTACACGGGAAGCCCAGTTGACCTGTATGGATTATATAAATAAGCTCCTTACTCTTTGGCTTCTAGATGGGTTTGGGTCAAGCATTTTTCTTTATATTGAGGGCAAACAGTGCAGCTGGTTTTGTATAGTGCTTATGAGCCAGTATTTGTTTTCTTGATTTTTAAAAAACTTTTCCTGTTGTGCTGTTCTTGGGCATGGAGGCCCTCTGTTATAATGTTCGTGTGTCCTGCTCTGGCCTCTTAATTGACCCCTTGCTTGACTTCCCTTTTTTCCCCTTTATAAATGCTGAAATAGTCGACTTATAGTTTCATGTTTCATTCAGATCATGTTTTTTCAGTCCTTTGTACCTTTTCTCACCCCTCACTTGCTAGTTTAAAGACCGCCTTTACCAGCAGCCTCCTTTTTACTCATTGTCTCTAAATTCAAATTAGGTACTCCTGCCTTCATCTTTGTTCAGGCTCATTGTTTCTCTGGGTTTCCTTAAGCACCCTGGGCATGTCATTTGCAATATTAGAATGAAATAACTTGTTTCTGTGTCTTTGTCCTGGATTGTAACTAGTTCAAGGTCAAGTGGTACTCTTTTGGGGAGGGAGTTGTTTTTGCACTCCTGGTATCTTAATACAGGTATCTGATATCCTGGTATCTTTCATACACATGTAGTGCTTAATACATGTGTATTAAATTCAATATATGTTTATTTAAGATAGCAAACTTCTGATTTTAAAAGCTTTTAGACAGAATTACTATCTGTTGTATCATTTGAGTCTCATTAGACTCCGAGTTTTATTTTACTGAATGTCTGAAAGCCATCCTGTTCTGTCTCTTAAGGGAGTTTTGCATATGTTTTATATGTTATAAGTTAAATTATGTTTTAACTTTAAGAATATAGTCTTATTACCAAATTTAAGTGGACATTTGCCTATAACCTGCGTGTGTAGATTTTACAATATTGATCTCTAAACTTTGATAAACGGGTTTTAAAAAGGAATTTATGCTGAATTTTTTACAGTGGTTTATTTTCCAACACTAGATAATTGTATAAGTTTAAAAGAGCAGACTGAGCCTGAAAGGATCCTTTGAGATTAAGTTGAACTCTTGTTAGTTTTTAAAAGATGAGGATATTGAATCCCCAGGGACAGTTCAAGTTCAGCCTGATGGCCCTGGAATTCCTAATCTGGAAATGTTCCCTGTACTTCTGGCAGTAGCCTAGAACCTGAAAGTCAATTCTTGCCCTAGTCTGGCCTTCTAGAAGAGTGAGATCTGCCATTATTCAAATTAGTCCATGGGCTTGGCTGGAATAGGAGGTGTCATGGGTCACTTTGTGAACTCTCATGGCATATGGCTTAGTTTTCATTTTTCCAGTTGAAGTGAGGAGTAGAAACTTTATCTACCTCGCTGTCCCTCCCATTTATAATATAATTATCTTTAATACTTCCTCTTCATTACATTGAGGTCCGTATCAGAGTGTTATATTTATTTTAACCTTTAAACGATTGAGAAAACCAGGATAAGGGACAACTGTCTAACCTGCTTTTGTTCGCTCCAGTATTCTTCCTCCTAATGTTCCAGAAGTTCCTTCTTTTGTTCCTTTCCTTCTGTTTAGAAGATTTCCTTTAGCCATTCGTTTAGGGTAGGCCTTAGTTAACAAATTCTCCTAATTTTCCTTCACTTTCTTGTTTCTTCTTCATTTCTGATGGATGTTTTCACTGGCTATAGAATCCTTCCTTGGTTGACAGTCCTTTCGATACTTGGAAAANTTTCCTTTAGCCATTCGTTTAGGGTAGGCCTTAGTTAACAAATTCTCCTAATTTTCCTTCACTTTCTTGTTTCTTCTTCATTTCTGATGGATGTGTTCACTGGCTATAGAATCCTTCCTTGGTTGACAGTCCTTTCGATACTTGGAAAATGTTGTGCCACGTTCTTCCGATATCCATGGTTTCTTATAAGAAGTCTACAGTCATCTGAATTGTTTTACCCCTTGGTCTTTTCAAGATTTTTTCCTTTGTCTTTATTTTCAGAAGTTTAACTATGATGTGTGTTGGTATAAATTTCTTTGGCTCTGTACTGTTCAGCTTCTTGACTCTGTGGGTTTATATCTCTTGCCAGTTTGGGGAAGTTCCCAACTATTATTTTATCAGACATTTTCCAGCCCTACCCTCTACTGTCTTCCTAGGACTCCATTAACACAAGTGTTAGATTTTTTTGTTTCACTCCCACAGATTCCTGAGATTCTGTTCATTTTTATGCCAGTTTAGTTTCTCTCGTTCATGTTGTGTAATTTCTACTGTTTCATAGTCTGATTCACAGAGTCCTCTCTGTCTTCATTCTGCTATGGAGCCAGCCCATCCGTCAGGTTTTATTTTTGTTATATATTTTAGTTTAATTTTTTCATTTGTTTCTTTTTCGTATCTTCTAATTCTTTGCTGAGGCTTTCTAATGTGTCATGTGTTTACAGGCATGTTTATTGAAGGATTTTTATGACTGCTCTAAAATCTCTGCTAGATAATTCTGTTATCCATGTCATCTCGATGTTGGTATCTGTTGAACCAGTTAAGTTGATAGTTTCTTGCTTCTTATTATGATGAGTGATTTTCATTTGAAATCTGGGCATTTTGAGTATTATGTTTTGAGACGCTGGATCTTGCTTAAATTCTCTGTAAGAAGTGGTGTCCTCTGATAGGCTTCTGTGGGGTCTAGAGGGGCACCATCATTTCTGTCAGGTAGCATTAGAAGTCCAGGCCCCCTGCGTGGTCTCTTTTGACATGTAGGGTTGGGGAGGGGCTCCTTATTACCACCAGCCAGGGTTGAGGACTCAGGTTCCCTCAGTGGCCTCTGCAGTCACTGCAGGGCCTCAGTATAGCTGGGCGGTGATGAAAGTTCTGATTCTCCCCTCGGCCGCCTCCAATCCCGTCTAGCAGAGAGGGAGGTGGGGTTTCCTTATTATGGCCTGATAGTGCTGGAAGTCCAGGTTGTCACGAGATCTCCACCAACACTCCCCACTGGGGGAGGGAAGCACCTTTTATACTGCTGGGTGTGGATGAGCGCCCCAGCTTAACATTTGGTCTTCTCAGATACTACTGCTGTGAAAGGATTGGACGGCCTCCAGAGGGTAGAAGGCTAGGTTCCCCACCCAGCCTTTGCCGCATGGGGTGGGGCCAGTGTTTTCTCTGCAGTGTTTGGTGGAGCAGAATGGTTATTGTTTAAAAGAGAGGGTTGCATGCTGGCTAACTGTCCCTTTCCTGATCCTTTCACTCAAGAGAGAGCAGGCTTCTGTAGGGGCTGTTTCAGTCTGTGTCCGTGGGTGTTTCTGGGTTCCTGACTTCTTCAGTAACCAGGCTGGGATAAACGAGCTAAAAGGAAAGCCCGTGGAACTCACAGCTGTGTCATTGCTTTAGTGCCGCGGTCCCAAGCTGGGTTGCCACCTTCTCGCCACCTCCCAGGGTCTTCCTGTGCTTATTTATGTATAATGTCCAGGGTCTTCACTATGCTTTGATGGAGCGGTGTAGAGGAAAGGATGACTGCCCAGTCTGTCCAGAAGCAGAAGTCTCTTCTGAAGTTCACTCCTTGAAAGAAGTAATTAATTTAAACTCTTTCAGTTTAGAAATTGATAACTCAGAACATGGACAAAGTTTAGCAATTCAGAATTTAGAAGAAAAAATCTTTAAGCAGCTTTACTTCTTAAAATACATGCCCAAGAACGTGATAGGCTGATTTGGGGTAGTCTCTGTCTTCAGTTTGAGTGGTGTAAGAATTCTTGTCCTCTTAGTTTATGTTTTACTTTAGATACTTGATTTTTTTGCCACACCACACAGTTTGCAGGATCTTAGTTCCCAGACCAGGGATGGAGCCTGAGCCCGTGAAGTGAAGCCCCAAGTCCTAACCACTGGACTGCGCAGAAACCCTAGACACACCCAGAAATTGGGAAACTGTGTTGCCTTTTAGAATTTGGTCTGTTTATCTTTTTCTTATTGATACTCTTTTTAAAACTCTTAAAGTAACTTCCCTCTTGTATGACATAAAAGTTTTAGTTCATTTATGGTTTTTTGCCTTGTTTCATAGCACTGGGTTGAACGTATAAATATTCTCCGGTATTACCAGTTCTTTTATATTTCCATTTTTTGACTTTTAACTTCTTAATCCATCTGCAATTTATTTTGATACTTCTTTGGTGAAGATCTAACTTAATTCGAAACCTTCCTCTCAACCCCCATAATAACGAAGCAGTAAGTATTTTTTCCTCACTGGTTAGAATTGCTGTTTTCATAATATGCCAGCTTATTTTGTACATTATATTCTATTTCCAGGCATTATATTCTGTTTTGTTGTTCTTTCCATTCTTATGCTGGTACCACATGCTTTTCTAGGCATTTAACAAAAAGATATTACTTCTGTTTATTGATTTTTCTGTTAACTCAGTCTGATTATATTATTCAGATTGCTTTAATCTTTAATTTTTAGTGTTCCATTTCTCAGTGACTAAAAAAGAAATACTGATGTCTCCTCTTCTTATTTATTTAGATCTTCTTAGGTCTCTGTTTTTGTTATATATCATAATGCTATACTAATATATCAAATTTATAACTATGATGTTTCTTTGTCTTATGTCCCTCATTAATATTGTATGACTCTTCCTTCACTTACCATTTTTTGTCTTCATTTCTGCTTTTTTTTGATCATGTTCTTCTTGACATTGTTATATGTTTAATATTTTATTGCCTGTCGTTGACTTTTAACCCAAGCTCTTTTTAGTATCCCCTGATAGAAACGTAATTTGGATTTATTTTAAGTATACCTCGTATAGAAAGCACGTAGCTGAATTTATCTTATGAACTCGGTGTCTTTTAGTACCTAACTAAGATCCTGCTGTGTTGGAGACCCAGCGCACTTACTTGCACTGGTTTGCACTAGCATCGTTTCAGTAGCGTGTCATGTTTTGCCACCTTGTTTTCTCTGGTTTTTGTTGTTGTTCTGTTCTTTTTTATGTTGCTTTGCATTTTAAAATTTTACTACCAGCTACTTGTAAAAAGCTTTAAATATTCTTAAAAAATCTGCCAATGTGTCTGATAAAACTTTTCTTGTGATGATCAGTTCAGTTCAGCCGCTCAGTTGTCTCCAACTCTTTGCAACCCCATGAATCGCAGCACCTCAGGCCTCCCTGTCCATCACTGGCTCCCAGAGTCCACCCAAACCCATGTCTGTCAAGTTGGTGATGCCTTCCCTCAAGAATGCTCAAATATTATGTTCTTGTTCTTAAAGTACCCTTTTAACTTTATTAGCCAGTTCCTCTTTGTTGGTCAGAATCATGCCTGTAGTGATTATGTAGGGAAAAAAATGAGTACAAATGAAGTAAGACATACTGAGATTTTGAGATTAGGAATGTTAAGCTCTATAGACTGTTAGCGTAACACTGTGTAGTCAGTTCACAATGAACTGCATGAAAGTAAGTTTGCAATAGACTGGATATGTACTTTGGCTGTTCTTAAAGATAAAACTGTGGCTTGGAATTTGGCTCATAATTTTTCCTGAAAAGATAAAGTATAAATACAATTTGATTTTTTTTTTTTTTTTTTTTTTTTGCCTTTAAAGAGGTACAGTTCTACTGGTTCTCAGTTTTTGCTGTGTTGGTCTTCCTTTACTTCTGTTAATACATAGTCTCCAAATCCTTCTTAAGAGTTTTTCCATCAGATTCAGTATTTCCTCTTGATTGTGGCAGCTATTTTTTTTAACCCAGGTTCTTAATAATTTACACCTGTTTTACAGTTTCTCCCCATCTTACTTCATTCCCAAACTCTACTGTAAGATTGTGGTATCACATTCTTTTCCTTACACTATTCTCTCATCTATGTAATTAAAGTGGCTGTCAGGCAGAATTCCGGTATCTCATTCTGAGTATTTATCCTTCTTGTCCCACTGTTACCTGTTTCTAAACTCTCAGGACACCATTTCTGTAAGCCATGTTTCTGTTTTGGCTCAACAGCTCTTCCGACGGTGTTTCACATCCATCTCCTATCTTTGTGTGTTTGTTCGTATCGTGCATACTTTTCCTTCTCCCTGAAACAGTCTGTTTCTTCTCCATGAGACACCTGATATTACTTCACCTATTCATTTACTTTTATATTGCTTAATCATATAGATTGTGCTAGATCATCATGAATGTAACTTGTATGTCACACTGTAATTTTTTTATGGGTTTATCTTTTAGTCCTTATTTTGGATAATAAGTTCTTAAGGGTAAAGAGCAATATTCAGTTATTACTAATTTTTGCAGCCTCTTTACCAGTGTTACTCAGAAATTCTGATAGCAGGACTGGGATTTCTTCTTTCTTGCTCTCCATCATCCTTTAGGACACTGTCTTTGTCTGTTTGCCAACGTGGCAGAAAGAGAAGAACTCACAGAAGAGTACCCACTCTCAGTGTTCTGAGGTCCAGATCAGAGGGCTGGAACACAGCACAGACACTGGTATTTCATTCAGTACCAGTGAAATACCAGTCTTGCATTGGTGAGGACTTAGTCCATAATCACAATCAACTGAAAGGGAGTCTGAGAGATGCAGGAGGTAGCTGGGCAGCCATAGGTCCAGTCTCAACTCTGTTTTGGTGAGTGACTAGGAGTCTCCACCACAGGTATGTTGATAGAACTTAATTTATCTGGTGATTAGTCTATAACTGCTATAAAAGAATTTATTAGTTCTTTGTCATCTATCCTAGAACTTCTGTGTTCAGGTAAAATTCTTACTCTTAGTTTTCCCAAATGATACCTTCACCATTGTAAAGCCTCCTACAAATGTCAGTAAATTTCTTCTTTAGCACTAAAATTGTTTTACCTTTAAAAATATTTTTGTGTTGTATTAATCTTTATTAAAATAACTCAGATGACTTTCATCTGATTCTTATCTACTGATGTATATTATAATTAAGAAAATTACATTTTGAAGCTGTATTGCTGATTCAAAATACAGTTATCTATTCCAAATTAAACTTTTAACCTTTCCCTCTACATTCTCTTATGTTCCCCCTTTTGAATTAAAGAGTCGTCAAACACCCAGGTATATCCTGCTGGTTCTATTTCTTTTTATCAGGATTGATGCAAACTCAGATGTTTTAGCTACATCACGATGATACAAAAAAAAAGAAGTGAAAAGTTGCTTTATATATAGTATAGAAATTAAGTAATACTTATTTTCTGAAAAATATCTTTCTTTTATTACTATTTTTTACTTTTCCCTTGGAAATGATTACCTTATTAAATATATAATAAATAGAAAATATGTAAAAGATGTAAAAAAATAGTTGTCTTCCTTTTGACTACTGATTTTAGCAATCGGCTTGTTAAGATTAATTAAAATTTATAACAATACCAAAATCATTTTATTTTTATATGTAGTATAATCACTGATCTTTGGGCTTCCCTGGTGGCTCACACAGTAAAGAATCTGCCTGCAATGCAAGAGACCTGGGTTCACTCCCTGTGTCAGAATGATCCCCTGGAGAAGGGAATGGCAACCCACTCCAGTATTCTTGCCTGGAGAATCCCATGAACAGAGGAGCCTGGCAGGCTGCAGTCCATGGGGTTGCAGAGTCGGACGTGACTAAGTGACTAAGCACACATATACACCAATCTTTTAAAAAAATTTTGGCTTTTTGACTACATAATCTATACTTCCTTTGGAAAATTACATCTCTAATGGTGATGTATTTTTATCAACAGGTTACATTTGTTTTTGTGTTCTGCAGTGGTTTTTTTTAAAAAAACAAGTAAACCTAAAAAGTGAAATCTTTATTTCTAAAGCAGCTGAAATATTCTCTGTTCTTAACCTTTTTATTTAATTCTGGATAAAGGACCAATCATTGAAGCCTATTATCCTGGTTCACATTTACATATTGTTTTAATGTTTTTAAGATATAATTCAGAGAAGCCATTTGAATTTATACCATTGAATTTTACTTTTCTAGCACCCTTTTATTAAGAATGCAAAACCTGTATCGATTTTAAGAGACCTGATCACAGAAGCAATGGAGATCAAAGCTAAAAGACATGAAGAACAGCAGCGAGAACAGGAAGAGGAGGAAGAAAATTCGGTTCGTAATTACCCTAAAAAAGTTAATCTTTTTCTTCTGAGGATTTTTTCTATAATTTCAGTTTCTTTCTTTAAATATATTAATAGCACTTTCTGTTTTATTGTACAGTGAAGTATATTTGTTCATTAAATCCCAAAATATATTTTGTTTCTGTTAAACATTCACTACTTTTTTCTGATGGCTAAGCATTAGTGACTAATGGGGAACTATACAGTATCTGTTGTCTAGTTGATATTAGCTCTCTTGTTTGTTGAATAAATGTTTTCTTGAATTTCATCAATTTGGTTGGATGGCACCACCGACTCAATGGAGATGAGTTTGAGTAGACTCTGGAAATTGGTGACGGACAGGGAGGCCTGGCGTGCTGTGGTCCGTAGGGTCACAAAGAGTCGGACCCAAGTGAGCGACTGAACTGAACTGAACTGATGTCATATTTTCTGGAACTTGCTTTTAACTGATCATCGATGGGTTGATGCCACAGTGGAAGATGGGCTATTAGAGAAAGCAGAAGGGACATAAAAGGACCAGCTTATTCCATTTACTTAAATTAGTGCATCAGGGCATTTTAATAAAGTAAAAGGTCATATCTTTATATCACATTTAATAGTGTCTACTGTTTCTGTGATTCACTAATGATTTGTTTCCTTGTTTCAAATTATGTTTTTTTGTTTTTTTTTTCTGGTTAGGATATAGAGATGAATGCCTCTTGGGTATTCAATTAGTCATTAAATCTGAAAACACAGATATTTTATGTTTATGATGGTTGAAGTCTTTGATAACATCATCTGTATTTTCCCAAAGAAGGTTTTTTAATTAATCTTAAGGTTTTTGTACACAAATCCTATTATTTTGCTGATTCAAATTTACCCTAAAATTTTATCGTTTATTTGTTTTTGGCGACTCTGGTTCTTCGTTTCTGCCTGTTGGGCTTCTCCAGTTGTGCCGAGAAGGGGCCACTCTCTAATCGTGGTGCATGGGCTTCTCACTGTGTGCAGAGCACAGGCTCTAGGGTACAGGCTTCAGCAGTTGTGGTGCATGGGCTTAGTTGCCCTGTGGCATGTGGGGTCCTCCCTGACCTCAGATTGAACCTGTGTCCCCTGCATTGGCAGGCAGATTCTTAACCACTGGACCACCAGGAAGCCCTCAAATTTATTTTTAATTTCAGAGACTGGTTATCTAATTGGCATTTCTTTTGAAATTCTTCTACCCTTTTCACCTGTTATTAAACCTTGTGCCATATGGTATCCCAAAACAAGGATGAGTGTGCATCTTTTCAGAGCTGATTTTTTTTTTAACTGGCTGTACTGGGTCTTCATTGCCATGTGGGCTCTAGTTTCAGTGACCGGACTTCTCATTGAATTGGCTTCTCATTTTGCAGAGCATGGGCTCCAGGGTGTGCAAGCTTCGGTAGGTAAGGCGAGAGGGCACAGTAGTTGTGATTCCTGGACTCTGGAGCACAGGCTCAGTAGTTGTGGCACACTGGCTTAGTTGCTCCGTGGAATGTGGGATCTTCTCGGATCAGGGATTCAACCCGGGTCTCCTGCATTGGCAGGTAGATTCTTTACCACTGAGCCACCAGGGAAGCCTCAGAACTGATTTGTAATCATTTTCTTTAGATATTCAGCTGCATCATTTATTCATTTGGCAGTAGCTGTGAACTGCCTGGTGAAACAGATGCTTTAAGCTTGCATTCTAGATATAAATTTTTTTGCCAATGATTTCACCATTCAGAATTTCAAAATAGCATCCTCATAAAGGTGTTGTTTCTGTAAGTAATATGGGATAATGTGAAGATCTTGGTTCATGCTCTCAAAGGTTACAGTTTCCACCCCGTGTTCCTATGTGATAATATATACAGTTAGATTTTTTGGTTTCTCTCTACAAATGATCAGATTTGTATATGTCTTTTTTTTTTGTACTTTCAAAACATTTTTATCATATTATTTTATTTGATCTTAAAAATGGTAAGATTGGGCATGTGTATATTATTATTTCATTCTGTAGTTAAGTGAAATTAAATTAGGAGTGAAGTTATTTACCAAAGTTGACAAAACTAGTGAGAAACCCAAGAATAAAACTAGGGTTTTTTTTACTTTTAGGCCTCTTCATTACGACTTTATGGTCAGTTTTCAATCCAATATTTATTAGTACTTCTAAAAATAAACAACATTAGCTTATCAGAGTTATATACTTTTCAATAAGGTTGTGTTCTCTAAAAAGTCTAGTTTTTGCCCCTCTGGGGTGGTACCCAGTGGCTTTCCTTCACTTGATGTAAGCTTGTCCTGAGTTTTGGACTAGTTAACTGCCTATCTGCCACTGGACTAGTGACTATTATTGCTTGGCTCTTATCTACCTGTACTTAATTGTAGGTTGATTTCCTTTTTTTTTTTTTTTAATGGATAAGGTACCTTTGATTACCCTAGAACTTAGCAGTTTTCACTGTTTTAAAGACTCTGTTACAGTCACTTCAGTTACTTTCTGCCATTTTGGTGATCTCTTTTCTTCAGTATTTTTCTCTTGCTCACCGAGCTCCTGTGACATTGATCTTCTTTCAGGTTTTTTTTTAACATGTCAGTGGCCTTTCCTTATGCTGGGCCTTTGCATTTGCCATTCCCTCTGCTTGAAACACTCTTCTTCCTCTAGAACTCATTGGGTGACTAGCTTCTCATCTTTCAGGCCTCAGCTTTAAATATCATATACTGCCCAAACCTAGCAGTTTAAAACAATATACATTTATTATTTTTTGATATCTGTAGATCGTTTTTTCAGGAGTGACTTTATTGGATGGCTTTGACTCAGAGTCTCTTCTGAGGTTGCGGTTTAACTGTTGGTCAGAGCTATAGTATTCTGAAGGCTTGACAAGGACTGCAGTTCCAAGGTAGCTCACTCGTATGACTGTGGGCAGACTGATGCAGCAACTTGCTGTGTGGGACTCTGCATAGGTCTGTTTGAGAGCCTTCACAGTCTGGCAACTGACTTCTCTTGGAGCAAGTGCTCCAAGAGAGAAAACAAAGGGGACATCTCAATGCCTTTTATGACATAGTCTCAAGAGTTGTGCTCTGTCAGTTCCACCACATTTTCTTTGTTAAAAGAAGCTACTGATCATGGAGAATGGTGGAGTTTTCCCAGTAGTTTCTTTTAACAAATAAAATGAAGAAACCATTAAGTTAGCAGAAACTGACAAATCAGTCATGTCAAAACACTGCAATCTAATAAAAAGTGTAAAACAACCAGGGGAGTGCTTAGTGAAGAAGTTGAAGAGTGTTAAGTTTTGGTAAGAAAGTNGTAGTTTCTTTTAACAAATAAAATGAAGAAACCATTAAGTTAGCAGAAACTGACAAATCAGTCATTTCAAAACACGGCAATCTAATAAAAAGTGTAAAACAACCAGGGGAGTGCTTAGTGAAGAAGTTGAAGAGTGTTAAGTTTTGGTAAGAAAGTGCTGGGGCATTTTTGCGTTTTTGGACGCCTGCCATCCCCGGTTTTTTAGCTCAGTGCAGCCATGGGGACAGTGGAGCTTGGGGGCAGGGGAGAGGGGTAATGACTTTACGCTCAGAAACGGGCGCTTCTCTGTGTTGAACTATCCGGCAGGTCCTTGTGGGACTGACAGAGAGGCTTGCCTTTGTTTTGGTCTCCTTAAGGTAGAGCAGCTTCCTAGATGTTATCTGTTCAAAAAATCTAAATCTTCTAGAGTTAATAAGCAAGTTTAGTACAAGATCAGCATATAAAAATCAGTTATATTTTTATGCACTAGCAATGAACAGTGCAAAAGAGTGCTTAAGAAAACAGTTGCATTTACAATAGCATCCAAGAGAATGGACCTAAGAAAAAGTTTAACCAAGGAGGTAAAATAGTTATACAGTGACAAATACAACACATTGCTGAAAGAAATTAAAGAATACCTAAATCACTGAAGAGATATCCCATGTCTCTTGGATTGGAAGACTTAATATTGTTTAAGTGGCAGTACTTCTCAAAGTAAACTCACATATTCATCCAATCNTACTGTCGATGTCCCCTTTATGGCTGTTAGCATTTGCCTTATGTATTGAGGTGCTACTGTGTTGGGTGCATAAGTAAGTGCCATGTCTTCTTCTTGAACTGATCCCTTGATCCTTACGTAGTGACATTCTTAGTCTCTTGTAGCAGTCTTTATTTTGGAGTCTGTTTTGTTTGATATGAGTATTGCTGCTTCAGCTTTCTTTTGCTTCCCATTTGCATAGAATTTTTTTTTTTCATCCCCTCATTTTCATTCTGTGTGGGTCTCTTGAAGATAGCATATATATGGGTCTTGTTTTTGTATCCATTCAACTGGTCTTTTCACTGGAGCATTTAATCTATTTTCGTTCAAAGTAATTATCAATATGTATGCTCCTTTTACCATGTTCTTAATTGTTTGGAGTTTGTTTTTTATAGGTTTTTATTTTCTCTTGTGCTTCCTGCCTAGAGAAGTTCCTTCAGCATTTGTTATAAAACTGATTTGGTGATACTGAATTCTATTTGCTTTCAGTTGTCTGTAAAGCTTTTGATTTCTCTGTTGAATCTGAATGAGATCATTGCTGGGTAAAGTTATCTTGGTTGTAGGTTTTTGCCGTTCATCACTTGAAATATATCCTGCCACTCCCTTCTGGCCTGTAGAATTTCTGTGGAAAAATCAGCTGATAACCTTATAGGGATTTTCCCTTGTGTGTTATTTATTGCTGTCTCCTTGCTGCTTTTAATATTTTCTCTTTGAATTTAATTTTTGTCAATTCAGATATGTGTCTCACTATGTTCATTCTTGGATTTATCCTGTTTTTTATTCTCTTCACTTCCTGGATTTATCCTCTTCACTTCCTGGACTTGGTTGGGTATTTCCTTTCCCATGTTAGGGAAGATTTAGACTATGATCTCTTTAAAGAAAATTTTCTCAGACCATTTCTCTTTCTATTCTTTTCCTGGCACTCCTATAATTCGAATGTTGGTTTGTTTAATGTTGTCCCAGAGGTCTCTGAGATTGTTCTCATTTCTTTTCATTATTTTTCTTTATTCTGCTCCTTGGCAGTTATTTCTACCTTTCTGTCTTCCAACTCACGTATTCATTCTTCTGCTTCAGTTATTCTGCTGTTAATTCCTTCTAGTGTATTTTTCATTTCAGTTATTGTGTTTTTCATCTTTGTTCATTATTTGTTTCGTCTAGGTCCCTGTCAAACATTTCTTGTATTTTCTTTATCCATATCTGAATTTTATTTCCCAGTTTTAAGATCATCTTTGCTATCGTTGCTCTGAATTCTTTTTTAGGTAGGTTGCCTACTTCCTCTTCATTTATTTGATCCTGTAGGTTTTTACTTTGTTTCTTCATCCATACTATGTTTTTTTGTTGTCTCTCTCTTTTTTCTAATGTTTCACTTTTTTTAATGGGTTGGTCTGTCTTCCTGTCTTCCTGTTTTGCCCTGAGACATCCAGCACTGGAGTTTGCAGGCAGTTGGGTGGAGCTGCCTGCAAGATGAAAACTTCTGGGTGAGCTCATACCAGTTAATATCCCCTGAGGTCTGTGGTTCTCTTTTAGTCCAGAGGTTTGGACTCAGTGCTCCCACCACAGGAGCTCCAGTCCAACCCCCAGCCTGGGAACCAAGAGCTGGCAAGCTGAACAGCATGCCAAAGAAAAGGGCACCAAACAGGAATAAAAAGGAAAATAAATTTAGAAAAATAGAAACATATACCATAAAAAACAAAAACGCAAAAACAATGAAGCAAAACAGTACACCAGCAGGAAAAAAAAGAAAATGGAAAAGGCCTTGGTAGTACAGAGGTGGGAGGTTCAGGGCCCGGGACCCTTGTGGCCAGAGGGGGCCTTGGGGCAGGGGGCTTAGGCCCAGGATCCACACGGCCAGTAAAGGCCCTAGGGAGGGCAGGACTTAGGCTGCAGACCTGTGTGGCTAGAAAAGGCCGAGGAGGGGCACTTAGGCTCAGGACCAGAGGGTGGAGATTCAGCCCCTGACCCCAGCGGGCTGACGGGACCTGAGCAAATGGCAAAATGCTGGCTCCCTTCCCCTTTGATCCCTTCATCCCCCAAAGGTCTTTTCCCGTCCCCGCAACTCCCCATACCACAGGTGGGCCCCTCTGATAGTGCGAACCCCTCCCCTCTCCCAGCAGCCCCTCAGGGATGCCAGTCGTGGGCCACCTCCACTCTTCCTTTCCCTCAATGTCATGATCACATGGGGCTTCTTCCCCTCTCCTTGGCTGTCCGTAGTCCGCCACCAGTGCCTGGTGGATGCCCTGATGGATGCCCTACATGTGAGGAGGTGGAAGCCCTGTGTCCTCCTGTTCTACCGTCTTGACTCCCCCGATTGGCTGTTTTGATATACTAGTTGTTTTCATTTGAGATTTTTCCCCATTCCTTTTTTCCTTTTTTTGATTGTTTGAAAGATGGTCTTTTCAGCATCATGGGAAGTCTGCATTACCAAGTTTTATTTCTACATTTATTTTTAGTTTAAGAATACAGAGTGTCTGTGTTTCATGATGGCCTTTTTATTATCTTTCGTCTCAATCTTTTGATTAGTCGTTTTTCAGTTACTGGGCTGACATGACATGGAGCCATTTTGGCCCTGAACCATTAAAAATTTAATAGTGCTGAATTTTGAAATAATATAGATCAAATTCTTTCTCTGATTTCAAAATCCTAGAGCTGTAAATTCACCAGGTTGAGTTGCTGTATTATCAAAGATATTTATGTTTGTATTCAGTATTAATACTTGAACCAATTGTAGATCCTGCTTTTTTTCATTTTGAGTGAATGAAAAGAGAGAATTTATGGGTTATACTAATATCAACTTACAGTTTTTCCAAGCTTAATTTTCTTTTTCATAACTCAAATTACTATATTTGGAGAAAAATTTGTGACCTAAAATTTCATCAACATTTCCAACAACTTTCCACGTGAATTTGAAAGGGAATTTGAAAGGGAATTTGAAAAGGAAACACTATATGATAACTATTTCAAGATACAGTTTCAAGATACTATTTCAAGATACAGTTTTTTAGTACTATACACCTGAGTCCCAGGTAACTATTACAAACAAACTTCTTTAAATATTTTTTATTTAAGAGAAATATGGGACATGATTAGAAATAGTGCTTTATGAATTTGATTTTTATACCTATTATAGGAAAAGCTTGTCTGATGAGAATGCATCTTGACAAATAAACATTTTTTGATCAATGCTGAGATAATTGTACAGGTTTTTAAAATTAAATAAATTGCAAACAGAGATTTCTGCAGCAGGTTAATCCTGATATCAAGGGTTTTGTTCTAGTTTAAGCATTGCTAAACATGGCAAAGATCTTTTTTGGCCTTCCTGAGCATGTGATATAAATTTGGTACTGAGGTGGGTCAATTGTATTACATATTAAGAAAATTATTTGTTTTCTGAATGTCAGTGGAAGATATTCACAAATCCTTAGTGTGAGTTGATTAAAAAGCATATATTTGTTCTTATTAACTATAAATTCCTGAATTAGCTATAGAAGGTCTGCCTTTTAAAGAGTGTCTTCTAATGAAGCTGGTCTTTCTAAAATACAACTTTCTACAAAGATGACATTTTGTTTTTACCAAGGAGAATTCATAGTAGGGTATAAAGTAAATCTGTGTGAATTATTTCTGCCATGTAAAAATTTAAACAGTCTTATCCAATAAAGGATACCTTTTCAAAAATAAGATATGTTCCAGGGCATTCTTGTTTTAAAGCATATACATACAGAAATTTGCTAAATATTTTAAAAAATATCTTATTTGGAAAAGAGAGTCCAACAAACTGGTTGAATAATGGAGTGCAGAGTTCTATTCCAGTCAATACAAAAAATTGTATATACAAATCACTTAAAGTCTGTATATTTTAGTTATCGCTAATGGAAAAAATGATTCCTTGGAATTTGTAATGTTTACTATAATGTAGGTGGTGCTAGTGGTAAAGAGTTGGCTTGCCAATGCAGGAGACGAGAGACATGGGTTCTATCCCTGGGTCAGGAAGATCCCTTGGAGAAGGGCATGAAAACCCACTCTAGTATTCTTACCTGGAATATCCCATGGCAGAAGAACCCGGTGGGCTACAGTCCATGGGGGTGCAAAGAGTCAGACACAACTGAAGTGACTTAGCATGCATGCACTGAATATCAGCAAATGACTGTCCCTTAATCTCTCTTTATACATTTGAACAACCTATCTACTTCTAGAGGGGGAAAAAGAAACCCAGTAATCCTTGGTTTTTACTCTTGGTGAATTCTTTTTTTTTAATTAATTAATTTTTAAGAAATTTAGGCCATGTCTCTGGGCATGGTGGGATCTTAAACCTCTGATTAGGGATTGAATCCATGCCTCCTGCAGAGGAAAGATGAAATCTTAACCAGTGGACCACAGGGAATTCCTTACTCTGAAAATTTCTGATTTAATTGATATAAACTGAAGCCCAGGCATCAGAATTTTTTAAAGGTCCCTAGCCGGAGAAGGCAATGGCACCCCACTCCAGTACTCTTGCCTGGAAAATCCCATGGACGGAGGAGCCTGGAAGGCTGCAGTCCATGGGGTTGCTGAGGGTCGGACACAACTGAGCAACTTCCCTTTCACATTTCACTTTCATGCATTGGAGAAGGAAATGGCAACCCACTCCAGTGTTCTTGCCTGGAGAATCTCAGGGACAGGGGAGCCCGGTGGGCTGCCGTCTGTGAGGTTACACAGAGTCAGACATGACTAAAGTGACTTAACAGCAGCAGCAGCTGATTCTAATGTAGGTAAGAACCATTGAACTGTAGATTCTAGTGTTGGGCTTTATAGCATAAATATTTATTTAGTAAGTATGTATTTAGTATTTTTTGTTTATTCAAATAAAAAAGTGAAGAACTTCTTCCATTTTATTTTTTGAAGTAACTTTTAATTTTTGACTACTTTTAGATTTATAGAAGAATTGTGAAAGTGGTTGTACAGAGTTCCCATATACCCATATCCAGTTTCCCGTGTTACTAACATCTTATGTTAGTACACTGCATTTGTTAAATAATTAATGAACCAGTCTCGATAAATGTTTTCAGATAAGATCCATACTCTATCCATATTTACTAAGTTTTTACCTGGTGTCATTTTTTCTGTTTCAGGGCCCATCCAGGATACCATAGTTCATTAACATTTAGTCACCACCCCATGTCTCCTTAGCCTCCTCTTGCTGTCACAGTTTCTCAGATTATCTGTTTTTGGTGACCTTGAGACATTTGAGGAATTTAGTTAGGTATTTTGTAGAATGTCCCTCAGTTGGGATTTGTTTGATGTTTTTTTCCTATGACACTGAGGTTATTCATTTTGGAGAGAGAGACTGTAGAACTAAAGGCTGATCTTATCTCATTTATATCAAGAGCATTAAAGAAAAATTCATTTCCTCTATATGTAAAACTTCTGATACCACATGTGTGGGTTTTCTACCCCAAGCAGTTCTCTGGTTCACCAACTGGGTGTCTTACAGTTTAATTCAGCCTGATGCTGACTACCTAGGGTTAGCATAGACCCCACAGACCCCACAGATTATGGACTCGGTCTCATCAAACCGTCTCTTCCCTCACTTCAGGTGCCTCTCACAAGTGGAGGCCTCCCGTATCTGGACCAACTGGCTATAAGTCAGGGTTCCATAGTGCCCTCCTCAGATTGATTAGTTTCCTAGAATAACTCACAGAACTCAGGAATACTTACTATTACCAGTATGGGATACAACCCAGGCATAGCCCAATGGAAGTCACCTGGGGTAATAGGGTATGAGGAAGGGGGTTGGGGGGTCCGTGCCCACCCCGGGCATGTCACTCTCCTGGCACCCCAGTGTATTCACCCACCGGGAAACTCCAAAACACTCCTTTTAGAGGTTTTATGGAGGCTCCACGACAGAGATATGATTGATTAAAATATTGGCCATTGGTGATTAACTCAATCCCTAACTCCTTTCTCCTTCCTGGAGGTCAGGAGGTTAGACCTAAAAGTTCCAACCCTCTAATCACATTCTTCCTCTGGCAGCCAGCCCTCATCCTCTGAGAGTCTCTGTATTAGCAAAACCCAGATATGGTGGAAAGGGGCATATTATGAATACCAAAATGTGCTCCTCCCACACATATCACTCAGGAAATTATGGTTTTAGAAGCGCTGTGATGCCAGGAACTGGGGACAGATCGAGTCTGTTTCTTCTTGTATCACAACACCACATGTACACTCTGTTAATATGACTTATCACTGTCAGGGTTACCCCTGATCACCTGGCTGACATGGTGTTTGTCAGGTTTCTGCACGCTGAGGTTACGCTTTCCTTCTTTCCATCCTGGACTCTTTGGAAGGACATCATAATATGGAGCCCATGCTTGAGGAATGGGGAGTTATGCTCCCCATCTTGGAGGGCAAAGTGTCTACATAAGTTATTTGGAATTCTTCTGTATAGGAGATTTGTCTGTTTTCTCCATTTACTGATTCAGTCATGTGTGTCTTACTGACTCGTGGTTATTTAGTTTACACTTCGGGTTATAGTCCGATACTTCCATCCTATTTTCTTGTTCCAACTGTTCCAGCCGTGGACACTGGAGCCTCCTTGTATGGGTGACTCCTTTGTCCCTTTGACGTAACTGCATCATTGTGGGTTTGCCTTTACTTTACTTACTTCCTTATTCTCTGACACCGTAAGATCCTCTAGACTCAGTTTGTGTATTTCCTGCCACAGCTTCTAGAATCCTAGGACACTAGTTCCTTTATTAGCGAATGGTATTAGAAACTAAAATCCAGACTGCAGGTGTACTTTTTGCTGCTGTGGGAGTATTGTCCCTTTATCAACTGCTCTCAGCAGACAAACCAAGCAGGTATATATATGTGTATACTAACTGTGTCTTCATACATATATATGTAATGTGCGTGCATATATATATATATATCTCCATCTGTTTCTATATTAAACTAAACATGAATTCATCCTGATGTCTCTGAGTTCTAATCCGTTACCACATGGGTCATTCTCTCTGTCTCTCCTTGCTTGTTTATAACTCTGCCACAGTGGTGAGAAACCTGGTTGCCTCCACCTATACCACCCACTTTGCTAAGTATTTCGGTTCCTGTGTACGTGTATAGTAGTTTCAGAATTGTTAAGCCTTATCCCCATGGGAACAACTTTATCAAGTAGAGCACGGTGCTTAGTACAATGCTTTTTAAGTCTTACAAACTCCACTCACTTTCAAGGTTACTTGGGTTAGCAGCTTTTCTGCCCACCTTGCTCAGTGAAGTTCTTTGATATATTTGTAATACAGTTAGATGTTTTGGTGTGTGTCACATTCTGCATTACATCCTGAGATCTTGCATACATTAAGGTTCACTCTTTATCGTATAAACATCTCACAAGTTCTGGCAAATGCGTGGTGTTACACATTCACCGCTGCAGAACACTGAAGAGGACTTTCCCTGCCCCACACCGCTTGCTGCCCCTGCTCAGCTCTCCCTCTCCCCCGAAACTCTCTGCAGTCACTCTTCCGTTTACCATCTGCAGTTCTGCCTTTTCCATGTCATGTAACTGGAATCAAACAGTAGGTAGCCTTCTCAGACTGGCTTGTCTCATTTAACAATAAGCATGTAAGATTCATCCCTTTTAAAAATTAACCCCATTTTAATTTTTAACTAAACAGTATTCCTTTGCATGGATGTACCACAGTTTGTTTATCCATTCTCATCTATTGAAGGATATCTTGGTTGTTTCCGACTTTCGGCATGTAGAAAGTGGCTGTAAATATTTTCGTACCGGCTTTTGTGTGGATGGAAATTTTCAGATCAGTTGGGTAACATACCTAAGGACTGTAGTTGGTAGAATATCTAGGACTGTAATTGGCAGATCCTGTGGTATGTTTGGCTTTGTAAAACACTGCCGTGTCCTCTAACGGTGTTACACCATTTTTGGATGTTCACCAGCAAATGAGAGTTTTGGTTCCTGAGCATGTCCACCAGCACTTAGTATTGTCAGGTTTTGTGGGGTGTTTTGTTCTTGGCATTGTAGACATTCTAACAAATAGTGAACATGAGTTTGAGCAAACTCCATTGAGATAGTGAAAGACAGAGAAGCCTGGCCTGCTGCAGTCCATGGGGTCACAAAGAGTTGGACCCAACTTAGCAACTGAACAACAACAACAAACCAAAGCCTTGGAGGAGTACCATGAAAGCTTCTCCCTTTCCAGAGGAACCAAAGGCTGCAATGACTCCTGAAGGATAAAGGAGTTAATCAGGCAAATGAGGATGACCTAAGAAGTGGTCTCAGTAGAAGCAGCAACCGATGTTTTTCTTTAAAGACTTTTTGAGCAATCCCACTTTTGCTTAAGTTTAATCACCAGATGCAGAAAGTCTGTTGATTCCCTAACTGCCTGAGCTCTCCCTTGGGGTTCAAAAAATGCATACTCTGCTTCCTGCTACAGAAAGACTTGGATGACCCATGGACACCTCAAATTAAATAGGTTCTTAATGATTTCATCTTACCCAGAAAGTTGCCCTGTAAAGAGTACTTCAGCCACAGTATGATACGAGGTGGAAAGAGAACATGATGAAGGAAAGAAAGAAACAAAGGCTCTGACTACTCTATCAAGAAGTCTGGTTATGAATAACTTGTTGTTTTTCCTTTAGTTGTTTAATGGTCAGAATATTACTAAATTTTTATACTGAGGAGAAAGGCCCTAGAAGAAAGGGATAATGTGAGTGACTGAAAAGGCCTGCATAGACACGATTCTCTAGGAAATTTTGAAGAATCGACAAAAGAAACTCCTGGAACTATATAAGAAGTGAATATAGTGAAGTCATGGATACAGGGGCAATGTAAAATATTCATATGCTTTCTGTTTACCAGCAACAAGTAACTGGAATTTGGAAATTTTGAAAAATGTTTTTAACAAAAGAAATACTTAAGTCTGACAAAATATATATAGAATCCGTGTGCACTGATTAAAAAAAGCAAAGTTCTAAAAAAAACTGAGAAACATTCCATGTTCACAGATTAAAAGACTCAAAAATGTGGTTAAGATATCATTTCTTCTTAATGTATAGATTCAGTTCATCCACAATAAAAATTCTAGCAAGCTAACATGTGTAACTGCTGAACAAAATGATTCTAAAGATTACATGGAAAGGCAAAAGGCCTAGAACAGCCAACACAATAATGAATAAGAAAAAATAGTTTGAAGACTCCAATTTACAGATGTCTGTAAAATTAAAATAATCAAGACAGTGTGGTATTAGAAAAAGAATAGACATGTATTATCAGTGATAAATCAGTGAAACAGAGGGCTCAGACACAAACCCACACAAATATAATCAACTGACCTTTGGAAAGGCCACAAAGGCAACTCAGTGGAGAAAGAATAATCTCTTAAAGGGTGCTATAACCACTTGATATCTATATGGAGAAAAAAAAGAACCTAGACATATACCTCAAGGCTTTCACAAAAATTAACTTGAAATAGATCATAGATCTTAATATAACATGTAGAAACAGGAAATTCTGAAAGAGATGGGAATACCAGATCACCTGACCTTCCTCTTGAGAAATCTGTATGGAGGTCAGGAAGCAACAGTTAGAACTGGACATGGAACAACAGACTGGTTCCAAATAGGAAAAGGAGTACGTCAAGGCTGTATATTATCACCCTACTTATTTAACTTATATGCAGAGTACATCATGAGAAATGCTGAGCTGGAGGAAGCACAAGCTGGATCAAGATTGCCAGGAGAAATATCAATAACCTCAGGTATGCAGATGACACCACCCTTATGGCAGAAAGTGAAGAACTAAAGAGCCTCTTGATGAAAGTGAAAGAGGAGAGTGAAAAAGTTGGCTTACAGCTCAACATTCAGAAAACGAAGATCATGGCATCTGGTCCCATCACTTCATGGCAAATAGATGGGGAAAGAGTGGAAACAGTGGCTGACTTTATTTTTCTGGGCTCCAAAATCACTGCAGATGGTGATTGCAGCCATGAGATTAAAAGATGCTTACTCCTTGAAAGGAAAGTTATGACCAACCTAG